>JAQJVL010001047.1:185166-279046 GCA_035578905.1 Stictocephala bisonia
AAACAAGATATAATAAAGCAATTACTGGTAAAACTGTAACCTGAAGCACATGGCTTTAACCTAGTCTGAGAAACATCTAGACAAAGAACACAAATTTAACAAAACCCTGAAAACACAAGTAAGAACGATTAATATTATTTAAACAAAAGTATTTTCACCAAAAGGGTGATTAGATATTAAAACTTACAAAATGAACACTTACGTTTTAGTTTGTCTAGCCACTCATAACGAGATTCTGCAGGCAGCACAAGACAACTGACCAGACAGGCCAACCGGACTGAAGCTGCTGGAACACGGAACGAAACGGAACCGGGCCAACGGCTACCAAAGTACGCAAATCGCCGGGCAAAAGCGAATCTCAGGCAGCCTGGCAGACAATGACGAAAAAAACGAAACTGTACCGGTCCAAGACCCGGTACAACCTAACCTAAAACTGGTTAGTATAGAAGGAAATCAAGGGTTACTAAGTTTTACTATTTTCTATTAAGAGTAGGCATTTAAACAATATAACATAGAACTCATTATAATATTTAACAAATATTATTTTTACTATCTATCTAATTATATAAAAAATATTGATCAAAAGTAGGTTTGACAACAAAACATCATTTAACATATGACGTTAACTTATGTTAAAATAAAATACAAGATAACGTCACATAACAAAAATTAATTACAATATAAGCACAAAATAAATAAATATCACAGTAAAATTTTAATTTTTCTCTTGAAATTAAAATACCTTTGGTAATCCATAAACAGGGCTTCATTTTGTTTCTAATTTTAATTTCTTTTATTGGGCAAAATATGTCAAAGTGAAAGTTAAATGTTCTTTGAAATGTTTGAAATTGTTTTTCAAAGGTATTTGTTGAGTTCAGAACATTTAAGGTTTTTTTGGAAAGAGAAGAATAGTTTAGACTGTGGATATTTGGAGGTCTCCTGTCCTTTGTTTTCTGTGAGGTAGGGGGACTACTTACTTAAATATAATACGTTACTTACATATGTAAAGGTTTACTTATGCTATTATTATTATTAGTTTATCGTGAGTTGTTTTTCTGTTTGAACTATGTGCCTGTGTGAAAAAATGAGACTGGCTACATTCTTTCCAGCATAACTTGAGCAGCTCTATACTCAGTGGTTGTAAAGAGAGTACTTGAGCATAACGAATTAAATTAATTAAAGGAAATTCTTTCTAAATTGAAAGAAATTACACAAAAGTTAAAACTTAAACACATATGTCGTCAACTATACCACAACGGGCATCCACGCCTAACTTCAACACAAACAAAGGGATAAGAAACTTTGTTTTATGTTTCAGTTGAGTGTGAAACTTTGAGGTTTATCGTGCGAATTGTGTATCACTGCACTTTTTATATGTGTTTTGTTTTGGTCATACATGCTTATATATATATATATATATATATATATATATATATATATATATATATATATTTAAATGGAATAGTTCCATTTTAATTTGGCACATTTTATGCAACATTTTAGGTTGTTCTTGTTAAAGTTTTTTCATTTCTACCAATCATATTGGTTTACGTTCGTATTTGGTTTTAGATTTATTTTGTAATAGAAGAATACATTGAATCAGAACATCTGAATTAAATATAACTTAGTATTTATACAAACTGTGCAAAATCACACAGTAATCTCATCTCTTTTACTGTGTTCCAGTAACCTAATTCTCTCGTCTAAAACAATGAGAAACTAACTCATTTAAATATATTGTAAATATTTATTCTATGTAGCTGAAAGAGAATTAAATAAACATGAAAGACAATTGAATGTAGAACAGAATCCTGTGATTTACATTCAAATAATGCATTTTCCTTATTTTACTTTTTATGAAACAACTTTATAAGTTCAATTAGTACTAAACATTACGAAAAATCTCATATCCTCTTTGTCATTTAATTCATCAAACGAGAACAAGAATATTAAAATACATGTATAAAAATAATATAGTTGATATAAGTACTATATTTACTTCAATTTTATTTTTGCAAGTAATAATGCCGGATGTTCAATAAATGACAATTATTTAGGAATTGTTTTTATGATATTGCCCGTAGCATTATGAAATAACTTTGCGAAATGAATTATTTACCATATTGTTTTCAATCTAACAAATTTACCTTGAAAATGATTTAATATTGGTAAATTATTGAATATTTCTTAAACAATAAATACATGTATAAATTGCTTAAAAATAAATATGTTGTTAAAGACACAACCTTTGATGTAAGGGAACTATGGGCAGTCTTTTATAATGAATCAGGATACCTCAAGTCCAACCCCCACCATTCCATGCCATTTGGCCAGATATAATTTTATTAAAAAGAAGCAAGGATGTTTAGTTCGTTTACATTTTAAAGCCTATGACCATTACACATATTAGATACTAGAGAAGTCGTAAACAGTCTATGTGATAATGCAATGCGTTGCTTTACACCTTCCTATAAAATGTTTATCAAAAATATTCTAATTACTGGTATATATATATATATATATATATATATATATATATATATATATATGTACTATTCAATGACTGACTGACTCACTATACGTATCTAAAAAATCATTGTATCTGAAAAAAAGAAAAAATAACAATGTAATAATAAACTTCCAAGCCTGAAATATTATGATAGGTCTTATGTTGTAGATATGTTATAAGAAGTGATTTTGAAACATGTTCCGTAGTTCCGAAATAGGAGCCATTTTAGTGCAGCAATTTTTAAAATGTCATAAGCTGTGTTTTAATATTTTATTGCTAGTGAATATATGATTTTCCTTTTGAACAAATGCAATAAATTTCAGATTCTATACAATCTTCAATTTTGTCCCTGAGAGTGTTCGCTATTCTCTCATCCTTCACCCTTAGGTAAAGCTAAATTTTAAATTTGTTCGTGAGACTTAACACGGTTACATAATACACTAAGAAAAAATACCTATATGCTTTTACAAACAAAAAAATGACATAGAACCAACGACATTTTGGAGGAAAAAATAAAGCAATAAAGAAAGTCTCTGAAATTCAAATTTGACACGAAGGATCTCCTTATAGTGTAGATGACCTATTTCTCCATCATAAAGTAGATTTATAGGATTTATAGATTAGAAAACCATTTTATCTAGGAGAACAAACTAATTTCATTTAGAACGTTTAAAATTAACTAGAATGTATCAATTCCCATTGGGAATGGCCTTGACCCATGAAATAGGGCTCTTTAATAACTATTTCTTCTGAATTTGAGCACTATATTACTAAATTAATAGAAATGGGAGACTAACGTAAAAGCAAGGAAACTCTGCAATATTGTTGTATTGCGATAGTGCATGCTGAGCTTTTATACTAATTAAAGGGAATGTATAGTGTATACTAACTAAAGGGTAGGAAGAATAAGCAAGTGAAGGGAATCACCTATAAGCGAGTCACAGGCAGTCGGCTAGTATAGTATATTTGAAGTGTAAATTAAAAATATTGAACGATTGGTTTTACTGTCAGGTAGCAGTAATTGAAATATAAATTGTAATAAAATAACAGTAGTCATAAACTACAGTAATTACAATACAAGAAAATAAGAAAACATTAAATCACACTTTTTATATTTAACTATAATAAATTGTATAGTTAAATTAAAAAAATTAGAGCTACTCCTTAGTTGAAAAACGTAAGCATGTATTAAATATAAAAACAAAATTAACAACTATACTAAATTAAATTATTACTACAGTATTAATAATATACTAATTGAATGTACTAATAACCAAATACAGTTATCTCTTTTACATACATTTTATATTATTACTTAAGATAAAATTCAAGCTGCAATGGAAGGTTCACCAATGTGGAGGAGAGCAGTATAATCAGAGAGAAATACCTTTATATACATTATATTATGCAGTTGTTCTATGTTTCTGACTTTACAAGCTAAATTTAAGATTTATATAAGAAATGCGGCTAAAATGGTTTTAAAATTGTAATTTCATAATTTGATGTCGTTTTAGTTGACAAGTTTCTCATGACGTTTTATTGAACTGTACGGATAGATTTGCAAGTTTTAACTAAGTAAAAGTTAACAAAAATTAAATAATTTTGGTATGTCGGTTACTAATTCCAAAGAGTTGCCTAGACCTCATTTTTTATATTTTGTTATCAAAATATTTTATTTTGTTATTAACTAAGTTTATATAACAATTTTAATTTATTTGCTCATCAAAATTATTTTCAACAGTAATATATGTCAAAAAATCATAATTTATAATATTATTTGCATAAAATGTACATGCGCTTTTCTATCTAACAAATTCCTAGGTATTAAAGTCTTTATCACAAAGTAAAAATATAAACATGTTTAAGGAATATAATTTGTTTTATTTTACTATTTAAAGTCAGGGTAATTTGTCATGGTTTAAAATAATGAACACACAAGTCAGTATTCAGTTTATAACATTATAATTGGATTGAAATTAATGTTTTTTAAAAATTTCCTGCCATATTTTTTAAACTTACATAGAATATAACCTATTTAATAGTTCAAATTCCATAGTATTGACATTCATCATCCAATCGTTACAATAATGTATGTCAAATATAGAAATATACTGTAGAATGGTTAAACTAGAAACTGTGAATAGAGTAAACATTTTTAGATATTGAATAAATTGCTAAGTATGATCAAAATGAATCCATGAATGACAATCTTTCGTTTTGAGACGCACTAATTTGCTTTCAAAACACTAAAACAAGTGTTTTGAAAGCAAAACGATGTTTGAAAAATAATTCAATACATCTTACCCAAGCAAGTTGTAAAGTTTTGAGCAGGAAGTGGGTGATTAAGTGGCAAGAGGCAAGGTTAATAACAAGTTAGTTGTAAACAAGTTTGGGCTTTGAATCCCAACTTACGAAGGAGATTGGTTGGTTATCTGTTACAACTAGTTAAAATCCTTGACATTTGTCAAAGAAAAACTATATTCTGATACACAGTTATTTTGAGGTTAAGTGGTAGAGAGGGCTTTGCAGCCCTAACTTCGCCTCTTGAATATAAATAAAGACGTTTTTCATTTCATTAAAAAAATATTTAAACTATAAATTACGTTATGTTTTTATACAATTGAAGGCTATGTAGTATAATTTAAATTTATTTTAACTTAGGGGCAAGACAAAATGAAACAACTTATTACGACAAACATTTATTTCGACGTTGAGTAGAAATAAGTTGATTTAATCCTTGAACTTATAAAATATAATATCCTGTTTCTATAATTTAACGTAGAAGGATATTTGTTTACAATAACAAAAGTCACTGTTGATAAGCAATATTGAATTGTTTTCTGTCTCCTGTTTAGATAAGTTATTTATACAGAAGCTATAAGAGGGTGAAGCTAATCTGTAAGTATTAGGAAGAGCGAAAAGGTGTTTATACATATTTTCAAATAATAAATGGTGCTTTGTCTTCCTAAATTCGACGTAAGTTATTTTACTAAACGTTGAAGTCAACATTATGTATGAATTTATTAATGTGAACAACGTCAATCCCACAAGCAATAAATTGTGGTATACTGATCTGCAGGAAAGTTAATCCAGTACTTCTTGACCCATTGTTGTGTTTGAGGCCTTAATAGGTAAATATGTGCAACATCAATCCCACAAGCAAACAATGGAGATTTACATATGTGTGGTGGAGTAAATCTAGTAGTACGTGACCAACTGTTGTGTTTCAGGTCTTAGGAGGTAAACGTGTGCAACGTTATTCCCACAAGCAATCAATGTAGATTAACATATGTGTAGTGGGGTAAGTCTAGGAGTACGTGACCAATTGTCGTGTTTCAGATCTTAACAGTTAAATGTGTGCAACGTAATTCCCAACAAGCAATCAATGGAGGTTAACATATGTGTAGTGGGGTAAATCTAGTAGTACGTGACCAATTGTTGTGTTTCAGATCTTAACAGGTAAACGTGTGCAACGTTATTACCACAAGCAATCAATGGAGGTGTACAGATGTGTGGTGGGGTAAATCTAGTAGTACGTGACCGACTGTTGTGTTTCAGTTCTTAACAAATAACCGTTTGTAACGTTATTCCCACAAGCAATCAATGGAGGTTGACAGATGTTTGGTGGAGTAAATCTAGTAGTACGTGACCAATTGTTGTGTTTCAGGTCTTAACAGGTAAACGTGTGTAACGTTATTACCACAAGCAATCAATGGAGGTTTACATATGTGTGGTGGGGTAATTCTAGTAGTACACGATGTAAACCTTTGAGGTTTACTTAAATGAAACACTAGATGGCGCAAGATTCCCCTCATAATTACAAACATTTATAATACAATTTCAAAAAAAAAAAAAAAAATATTAACAGTAACAATGAGGTTTTATTATAACAGAAAATACGTTACAGGAAGTAGAGTATGTAAAATTTGAGTAGGACATCCTGAGAGTGTTAACTCAGAAAGCAAGCGATCGGATGTCAGTGAAGCTGGATCAGCACTGTACACATGCTAATCAGAATAATACAATTTAGACTCACCGAAATTAAGCCGATAAATGCTGATGCGGTGGAGAATCAGCAGAAGCTCCGGGAAGAAGACGGTTCCACCCATCACGAAACAAATGGGCCTATAGGGTGATCTGTAAAAGGACCACCGATAGTAATTGGTTTTTCCGAGATTGGAGGCGTGTCCAGTAAGTGGCAGGGGGGGATGAGATATTAGGGAAAGATTTGGATAGAAAAGGGAGTCTGAGGAGAGATTTGGAAGTGATAGGAAATAGACCAATAGGGAGGACCAGCACCTGGAGGTCCAACTATCTAGGCTTCGTCAACCCGCCCTGCAGAGCAAACACGGGACGAGCTAGGAGGAAAACTTGGAGCCACGGTCCAACTCCTTGCGATATCGACCCTCGGAGGACTTCAGGAGCAGCCGACCTGAACCTGAGGAACCTGAGGAACGACTGGACTTGCAGCCTATCCTGAGGGCCAGAGAAGCAACCTCTAGGGACTGCAAGCGACTCCAGACCCAACCAGCCCACCTGACCTTGAGGGACAAGCGGACGACGAATACATTACGGCGGACCAGGGATATTATAAAGTTTGTTTTACATTTCCTGGGTTTAAGAGAAACGAAAATATAAAATTTGTAGACGAAAGGAAATCTTGTAAGGGCGTTCAATTACGTTTTACCTAAACTAAAGCGTAAACCAACGGGCTGTACATTACTCATATAAGAAGCTAATAATAATAATCGTAATTCAATAGTAAAATAAAATTCACTGATTGAGGGAATTGAGTCTTGTATAATTTAATGTGTGGAGATTGTAAATTTAATTTTTAAATGTATAAATATGTAAATCCATGTAATTGATCATAGTCCGTATAAGTGGTTGTTTTGAGTTGATATAGATATATAGTAAATAAATAAATATTTCGTTGAATATATAAACCATTATTGTTGGATAAGTCTTGGGAAGACTAAAGTAATACCAACTAGGGCCATTTGAATATATTTAACTTGTCTCTTGAAAGGTATTTGTAAAATAATATAATTTAAATCATATGGTAATTCGATTAGGTCACCGTAGTTAGTAAGGTCGGTATTTTATTGTTTGATTGTTAATTTTATAATCGATCGATAATTTCATGAGTTTAACTTGTTATTGAATATATAATTTTCACTTGTTAGTATAGACGTTTTGCATATATAATACTTGTTTAGTTTGGATTCTTAATAGTTGGACGTTTATATCATTATTTAGAGGGTTATGATTCAATAGTATAGGAGTCGTTGACGCTTGTTGTAAAATAATATTTCTTAAAATTATTGATTTACCGGACTGTTTATTGAAGCTAATGTTAATATGAGTAATTTGATTGAAGATTTCTAAAACGAATAATTTGTATTGTCTATTATTGGATGAGAAGGGTATATTAAAGGAGGCGTATAGTGTAAAATAGGATAAGATAATTGTAATATTTTATAAGGGACTGTCAAGATGATATACGGTGAAAATAAATTTGTGTTGTAATTTCACCAGTGTCAATAGTTCTTTCAGGTTTCCTACACTAACTAAACGAGTCATTAAGGTTAAAGTATTTTCTCGTTACTTGTAGAATTTTTAATTAACAAATTAGAAATTTGTTGGTGATTTCACATTTTACTAAACACTAAGTTTTGGAGGAGGTAAAAGTCTTACTTAGTGGTTGTTTGTTAAGAGTTTTACAATGACTAATTGTTGTGTTTTAGGCACTGGTGTAGTGGAGCCGGAGCGGAGCGGAGCGACGCTCCACTACTGCTTTTGAGGGAGGAACGGCGCTCCGGTACTGCTTTGTTCTGATGAGCGAGAATTTTTATTATTTCGCGTGGGGATCTGGCAACACTGTAGTTCGATGCTTCGTGCTTCCCCCACCACTCAGCACTGACAAAAGGTCATCGAGTGTCACTCGTGTCAGTGACCTGAGTGAGTGAGGACTGAGGAGTGACCTAACCTCACTCTAGCTTTGTTTATATACGATTTTTATTCGTACTGTTAACAAATGCGTTCTTTTAGCGTTGAAATTTGCTTCAGTTAGTGAGTTAGTGCTAGTGATTATTGGTGGACTATATAGGCTTATTAATCGAAATGGCAGATCCAAAACAAAAATCCATAGTATCTTTTTTCAATAAAAGACCAATAAATCCAGGAGCAGAAGCTGAGAAAAAAAAACAATGACGCTGTAAACAAAACTAGTGAAACTGAAAGACAAGGTGTTAAATGCGACTGGCCAGACGTTTGGACTACGGATATGTGGGGTAAGAAAAAAGAAGCTTATCCTTGGTTAGATTGTAGGGATGGAAAGTTGGGCTGCAAGATTACGTAAAAAAATTATTGAACATAAGCAATCACAAGCACACTTATCAGCACAGAAAATAATTATTGAAATTTCTAAGAAACAGTCACTTGAAACGGTTTGTGACACTCAATGCAACTCATAAGGAATCAACAAAATCAGTTTTTAGGTCCGCTTATTACTTGGATAAAAATGATCGACCTTATTCTGATCATTTTAACCTATTAGAGTTACAACGACTGAATGGTGTCGATATCGGAGTTGGGCTACATTCCCGTTACAGTGCTACTACAATTATAGATCATGTTGCCCAATAGATGAAGGTTAAAATAACAAGTAAAATTAAAAACTTTGGAGGCAAGATCTCCATAATGTTAGACGAGTCCACTACCTTAAGCTCGAAATCAGTTCTAATAGTGTATTTGAAGTGTGAAACGAACAAAGACAAAGATCCAGAAACCTTGCTTTTAGATGTGATAGAGCTTACAGACCAAAAATCGGAAACCGTATTTGAAGCAGTTATAAAAAACCTCACTAAATACGGGTTTGACAATGACTATCTAAAAAAAACTTAGTTTCCTTCACCAGTGATGGAGCTAATGTAATGCTAGGAAAACGTTCGGGTGTAGCTACAAGATTCCTAGCTGAATTTCCCAATTTAATTATTTGGCACTGTATGAACCACAGGATAGAGCTCGCACTAACTGACGCTGTAGAAGAAGTGTCAGGGGTGAATCACTTCAATTCCTTTATGGATAAGCTGTATACAGTACATCTCCCAAGAATCAACGTCAGTTATCAGAATGTGCATCTGACCTAAGTGCACAACTAAACAAAATAGGGCGTGTTTTAAATACTAGATGGGTGGCTAGCTCATTTCGAACTGTGTCTGCGGTTTGGTTTAGCTATAGCATCTTGGCGGCACACTTTTCCTCTTGTAAAGATGATACAACCCGATCATTAACAGAAAGAAGCACTTTCAAGGGCCTCTTCAATCGACTGACTTCAAACCAGTTCTTGCTCGATTTAGCTGTCATGTATGACATACTTTGTGAAGTTGCAACACTGTCAGAGAGTCTCCAAAATCGAACCATGACCATTGTTAAAGCAGACAAACTTATAAATAGATCAATTAGATACATACAATCAATGAAGGAGAAACCAGGGACAAGAACCTTAGAAGCTAAAATAGCAATCAAGGAAGGAATTTTCAACTCTGTTACATTGAAACAAAATGATAAGTTTGTAACTATTAATGCACAACAACTACTATCAAGTGTGGTAAACAACCTCAACAGCCACCTGTTTACTACTTATGGACAGAATGAAGAGGCATACAAGAACCTGTTAGCTGAATTCCAAATATTGGACCTAGATCATTGGCCAACAGACATTCCCGTGAGGTTTGGTGAAGAGGAAGTACTCAGTTTGTGTAAAAGATTTAAACTTGACGAACGTAAAGTGAACTACTCTTTCAGAGAGTATCTAGACTGCAGCAAACGTGTCCCAGATGGGCTGAAAGAACTGATTAACTGCACCAAGTTGGTCAGTTGCAGTTCAGCTGAGTGCGAACGCGGGTTCAGCCTAATGAATATTATTTTGACTCCAACACGAAACCTGCTGACTGTTTCTCACGTATCTGCTCTGTTGTTTTTAAAGCTTCATGGAGCTCCTTTGGCATCTTGGAACCCTGATCCATATGTTGAAACCTGGTTGCGGTCTCATCGTGCTGCTGATGACACGCGGACACGAGTAGCCAAAAGTGAGAAAAACAAAGAAGATAAGCACTCTGGAATTGTAGTTATTGACTAAATAAAAGTTTTAACTGAAACACGCTTTTATTAAGTTACAATATTCCTGTAATTTTGTAATTCTAATTTACAGCTGATTATTATATTAATTTTAAAACGTTAAATATGTATTTCTTACCCTTACCTTACCTTACAAACCTAAAACTTTTAAAGTAAAAGAATTTGCTTGGTTATTTTTATTTTGTTTTAATTAAGGTTTTTGTTGATTGATACACGTCAAAGTTTTAAGAAGAAAATTTAAAATTATGAGCATTGCTTTTCCAAAGCACAAAAAGCTTAATTAAATATTGAACTTGGTCAAAATTAAAGCAACGACAAATATTTACATTTAAATTTTATTTTGCAGGCCTACGCTTAGATTCGAGTTGCATTTTTTATTCAAAATTAATAATTTCCCATCGTTAAAAAACATATAAAATTGAAAATTGTGGCGAAATTTGACGTAGTTTCGTTTTGTTTTCGTGTATATAGCCAGAGATACAATTACCGTTTTTGTGTACAGTTAGTAGGCCTACATAGATTTGAACCAGACACTTTAGCTCAAACCCATTTAAAGAACACTGCAATGAAATCTTTAGTATAATAATATAATTTACACATAGGACATCCGAAATTTGATTACACATTTTTCTCTAGAAACAAAACCCCGTTTTTAAAATGTTATTTTAAAAACATTTTCCGGGGGAGGGCCCCCCCGGACCACCGGCAGCTTAGAGCTCCGGCACTGATAAATTTAGCACTACAACCCTGGTTTTAGGTTTCAACAGTTAGATATCTGTAACGTCAATCCCACACGCAATGGAGGTTTATAGATCTGCAGTGGGTAAAATCCAGTAGTACGTGACCAATAGTGGTTTTTCAGGCCTTAACAGATAACCACAATGACATACAGTTTTTCCTATCATTCAACTGTATCTTAATTGAGGAAATATAATCTAAATTTGTTGTTTTCTTTGATGAGAAACTATAATTTGTTTTTATATTAATCTTAAAACATCGTAATTTTAAACTAGTTTGATATAATAAATTTTTTTGCTGCGTGATTATTTTAAATACAACTTACATTCTTACATATGAGACGCCGACACAACGTTGTTGGTATTTTAAGGCGAATATTAATGGTTATATGAGTGTGGATGAGTGTAGTATGGTTACTATCTGAGTCAACTGTTCCTCAGAAAGGGCAATTTATTAATAGCCCAACAGCCAGGGCAACTAAGGGACCTACAGCTTTACGTGGAATCCGAACCACGTAATGCTGGTCTGATTTTCAGCTAATTGACAAGTCTGATACCCAGTTATCTCCCCCACACAATATCCGCACAATGATTACCACCCAACATGGACACCTCAGACTTCTCTAGTAGTGTCCACGCCGATAGCAACCATCAAGCGGATGCCATGCCGGTATTAAGAGGACCGAGCATCCAACCTATCGCCTACAATCTCCCAAGGACTTTGTCCCCATGTAGCTGGGTTACAGCACTGTGCCATCAGTGCCGACTTCATAGGAGTATATTTGTAATCAAGATGTTGGTATGTAATGTAAAATAGTTAGTTTCTAAATACACGATAAGTCAATTAATTATACTAACTGTTGCTAGAAAGTATCAATCTACTCAATAATTAGGAAACAAAATCTTCCTGGATTATTTGTAATTTATTGGAGTACTGGCTATCGATAAGGTAGTTGTACAGGTTCATTACCCATGTGGGGACAATTTCCATGTTTAAAAATGTATAAGTGTAGTTGTATTTTTGAAAATAAATAAACAATTATTATATTATTATTAGTTTATTATTGAACTTAAAAGCATCTAGTTGGTGATTTCATTGAAACTGGAAAAATTTCAAAAATATAATAAGGTTTATAATAATTTATGTAATTAACATACATTATAATGTTTGTAATTAGTATTAAAAAAGCTTAAATATACATAATTAATTTTAATTTAATTATATTTAATATTTTTAATTTAATTTAATTAAAAATATAAAATATATATAGTCTATATATATATATATATATATATATATATATATATATATATATTTATTTATATTTTTATCATAAGGAGTGACAATGAAAATTAATTATACATAATTTTAGTTGTGAGAAAGAGCATAATGAATATTTCAATTACACTAGATGTTAGAATGTTGTTATTAAAATGAAATGTGACTGGCATCAAGATTGCATCTTGGAAATTACATTTTGCCTTACAACATTGCAATCAGTGAGAAGTTATTCCAACAGTATATTGGACTTTCTTAGAAATATAATTTTTCCTTTCTGTATAGAAAAATAATTGTTAGTAGGTACTCAACAAAAACTCATAAATGTTATGGTCGATTTGATTTTAGTATAGTGGTTTATTTAAAAGGAATAATGTTCTATATAAACAGGTTATTCAGTAAAATATAACATTCGTTATGCAATTATTGGAAATCAATTCTTTAAAAACCACAGGGAATATAAATTACATGCATTTATTATGAGGCACTTGCCAAATCCACTTAAACGGGTACAAAACATTCATTGCAACCACTTATTTTATGATCACAAGAGAACAGTTTAGGTAAGTTTAGCGAGTTAAAGCCATATTAACGTAATGTATTCAACTCCACCAAGAGAACCGTACATTAAATTGTTGCTGAACAAAGAGCTGAGTTGTATGAGGGGCTTGATATTGTGGCGTTGTCGTTCACAGTATCTGCACAGTTAGACCTGCGACACATAGATAACACCTCGCTAATTGTTGCAGTACAAAGAGCAGAAGTGTATGATGAGCGTGATATTATGGCGTAGTCGTTCACAGTATCTGCACAGTTGGACCTTAAAGAGACAGACTTTAACGCCTCACTAATTGTTGCTGCACAAAGAGTTGAGGAATGTGATGGGCGTGATATTGTGGCATGGTCGTTCACAGTATCTGCACAGTTGGACCTTAAAGAGACATAGTTTAACGCCTCACTAATTGTTGCTGCACAAAGAGCACAGGTATGTGAAGGCCGTGATATTGTGGCGTAGTCGTTCACAGTATCTGCACAGCTGGACCTTAAAAATACATAGTTTAACGCCTCACTAATTATTCCTGCACAAAGAGCACAGGTATGTGGAGGCCGTGATATTGTGGCATAGTCGTTCACAGTATCTGCACAGTTGGACCTTAAAGAGACATAGTTTAACGCCTCGTTAATTCTTGCTACACGGTGTACGATTGGCGTGATACTGTGGCGTAGTCGTTCACAGTATCTGCACAGCTGGACCTTAAAAATACATAGTTTAACGCCTCACTAATTATTCCTGCACAAAGAGCACAGGTATGTGGAGGCCGTGATATTGTGGCATAGTCGTTCACAGTATCTGCACAGTTGGACCTTAAAGAGACACAGTTTGCGCCTCACTAATTCTTGCTACACGGTGTACGATGGGCGTGATATTGTGGCGTAGTCGTTCACAGTATCTGCACAGTTGGACCTTAAAGAGACATAGTTTAACGCCTCGCTAATTCTTGCTACACGGTGTATGATGGGCGTGATATTGTGGCGTAGTCGTTCACAGTATCTGCACAGTTGGACCTTAAAAAATACATAGTTTAACGCCTCACTAATTATTGCTGCACAAAGAGCAGAGGTATGTGAAGGCCGTGATATTGTGGCGTAGTCGTTCACATTATCTGCACGGTTGGACCTGTGAGACATAGGCTAGTTTAACGCCTCGCTAATTATTGGTGCACAAAGAGCAGAGGTATGTGAAGGCCGTGATATTATGGCGTATTCGTTCACATTATCTGCACGGTTGGACCTGCGAGACATAGTTTAACGCCTCGCTAATTATTGGTGCACAAAGAGCAGAGGTATGTGAAGGCTGTGATATTGTGGCGTAGTCGTTCACAGTATCTGCACAGCTGGACCTTAAAGAGACAGAGTTTAACGCCTCGTTAATTGTATGCACGTGCAAAGTTTAATAATTGTCGCACACGTACTTAGTTCTCAGGAATGAGAATGCCTTGCTTACATTAAAGGCTTTTATCAAGGCTAAAATATTGTTTCAATTCCTTCCCCTCACTTTGTTAGGTGCCGTTGTACGGGAATGTTATAAAGAGCAAGAAGTAACTTGTGTTTTATGCTAATCTTGCCCATTCTTTATAGTTTTACTTATGTTACATAGTTATTTTCTTTGTGCAATACATTTACACATTGTTTTCAATACATTTCCACATTTACCACAGTACTGTACTAAATTAATGTTGGCATGATTACTTATTATGTGAATTATTCTACGTTATTTTGTTGATTGAACGTGTAAGTTTAATTGATGTAAAATTAATTTCTTTGTACCAAATGATTAATCTTGCGTGTAAGTTTGCATGATTAGTTTCACTTACATAACATAATGTTAATATGTGTAAGTTGGTAGATATGAGGGTTCTTTACGTTATTTTAAGAAGTGGAGGTGGTCAGACACTGATTAGGTTACTTCCGAAATATTCCTTTATAAAAAAGAGATTTTTCGTCTAAGACACGATTCAATTTATTAATGTTAAATGCAAGATTCTAATTGCCCTTAGAAGACTCAGTAAACCATTTTTCACTTAGTTTCATTCTATGTTAGACGTAAGATTATTTCCGGAAAGACTGAATGTCGGGTAACGTTTAAAATAATTTAATTGCCAAAGAGGTATTCAATGCTTACTAATGAATATTTATGAGTAATCCTCACCTAAGGTAACATGTACAGTAATAAAAAATTGTGTCAAGACATGATTTCATCAAGAGTGTACAGAGGTTGTCGGCCAAGGTCGAGGCTGTTGATTTAATCCGATAAGAACAACGTTATATTCGAACCGGACATACGATCACGTGAATCCATACCAAACAGTTATTTTTAAGTGGATTTACTGTATGTCTGTCTGTATGTGTTTTTTATAAATTATGTTATAACTCAAGAATTATTTAAGATAGAAACTTAAAGTTTATTATACATTAACTAAGCTTAACAGTTAAAATAAGGGAGTGAAATATCATTGCTGTAAATAAATTCATTTCAACATGGTGGCCTTTTAAATTCTTTAATATCAAATTTCACGAAAACCCTTATAACTATAACAAATTTTAAGTTAAGTACAAAATGCACAATTAAAAGAGAAATCAAACAACATCTTATTTACTAAAATCGAATAATAAATAACCCAGATGTGACAATTTTTGTAATTATTGTAATTTTCATAATCAATGTTTAACTGCAAATATGAGGCTCTGCGTATCATTAATCAGCTGTTTTATATCCACTTCATGCTAACAATGTGTCAGCTGTTTATTATTAATGAATTATTTACAAAATAGAATAGCAAATATTTCCACAAAACAAATTTATAATAGTTGCTCACAATGACGGCCTGCAACAAGATTCCACAGTCTACAACATTATACTACAGATCGATGAACTCGTTCAAAAATATTTACATTCTCCTGAATTCTTGCTGCAGCTTCTACAGTTCTGACAACCAAGTCCATTTCGCTCTTCACTGTTGTGCCGTGTACCAGTTCTTTCAAGTACCCCCACAGAATACAGTCAAACGGTTTGAGGTCAGGGGATCTGACAGGCCAATTTACAGGTCCACCACGTCCCATCCACTTCTGTTCAAATGTAACATTTACGTAATCTCTGACGCCCATACCAAAATGAGCTGGAGCTCCATCATGTTGAGACCACGTATCATGTCTGATATGAAGTGGAACATCTGCTAATTTATGGAAGATGTGTATGGAAAAAACAAGGTACATAGGGGCATGAAATCTGTTAGGTAAAATGTAGGGTCATATTAAAAGATATTCAAGCTTGTTTTGATTGCCATTAGCCAAGACATAAAAGTTCTAATTTAACATGCAGTTCACAGTTTCCTCACTTATATCGTTATTCATGTTTTTAATCAATATACTTAGCTGTTTATAAAAAAAAACATTACTACTCTTCAAAACAAATTGTTGACACCAAAAGCTAATGCTTACTTTTCCTTATATCAACAATGCGTTACAAATAAACAGCTGTTTCATAGTTCATAAAAAATAGTTCATAAATCGCTGACTCATTGTTGATATAAAACAGCTGATTAATGATACGCAGCGAATTAACGTATAAACGTAAAGTAATTTAATCCATGAATTATTTATACAATAAATAACTTTGATATGTTTTATAAAACTATCTTTTTCATACACCTATTTAACAGAAAAGCAAATCCATTTCTTATTCTCAGACCATGAACACTTTATTATCTTCGAAATATTTCTGAAAAAATAAATATTTCTACGAACGTTGAAATTAGCTGTACGAGAAAGCTCTTTGGTGTTGAAGTTGGGATGTACAATCTAGCTTTCAGACTTGACACCCACGTGAATATGTCAATAGCATTTTTAAAATTGTCGGCCAAATACACCGGTCAAAAGTATACTATACTACCATAACATATTTTACCTTACTTTTGAGAGTGCTAGAGTAAAGTATGTAATACTATATTAATTTTAACTGAAATGCTAAAACGTAAAAAACAATATATACGTCTCGTAAAGTTCTGTCCTTGCTCATCTTGGACAAAAGTAGTGCTGCATCTCAACAGAATAAGAAACTACACAAAACTCAGAAAACATTGAATTAAGTCTAAGGTGGAGAGTGATGTGTCTCAATATGTATTGTATTCGAAAACTATATTATGTATATTTCATCTACTTATTACTTCACCTAAAAGTTAACAGCATTATAATTGTTGTGGGAAACAGCATCCAGTTAGGCATCAACTTAGCTGACTGAAGATCTAATTAAAAGCTAGTCAGCAAAAAGTTGTGAGGCACTTTATTCCAACCTGATTCTAACTAAGGTAATCACATAAAGAAGTTTGTAGCAGGAAGCTAAGTGATAGAGTGGTAACTTAGGAGAGACGGTAACAAAGTACCTGTAAACAAGTTAAGCCTCAGGGGATTTTCCGGGGATAGGCCGTTTAATAGCTGAATTGTTTTAGAACTTAAAACAATTTTTCATAAAATACTGAAAAATTTAAACTCCAACAACATTTATGAATAGTGCAAAATGTCTTTAGTACGGTTTAAAAAATATTTAAACCTCGGAAAAAGTTTAAGTAATAAGTTTAGAAATTATTAAAATACAACCTATTTAAATACATTAAATAATTGTATTAAAGCTGTCTCCAAAACTACATTTAAACGCCAAAGTACTAAAAAAGCTGCTGTAAATCATTACACCACAAATTGTCATATCTAGTATTAACACAGTTACCAGACTATGAGTTGCGTTATATTAGAACATTAATACTTCAAAAGTTGTGACTTATTCATGATTAAAAACGGTGAGTATGATAGTTAGTGTATTTATTACTGATTTGTATACAAATGATCATCTAAAAACATATTCAGAAATATTATTTCCCAATCACATAGAATATGGGTGGACAATTAAATGAAGTATTTCCTCTATTTCGTTTACGGGGTTAAAAGAGGTAAAAATGATCAGTGGAGATATCAGTGAAGAAGGATATTTCAATTTACTATGAAAATATGTTCCTTTAATTTATTTTATTTATTAATAAACTATAAGCATAACTGTTACAGTACATTAACCTGGACATTTCGACTAATCATTTGCAAAATCAGTTATACCGATAAAACGTTTTTTTAATCACACTGGATGACTCATTGTTTTTAAAACCAAATCTACAATACTTTTTTTTTATATCACAGAGAGTTCCTTATGAAACAATTTTCATATATTTAGATCATTTTCGAACTTTCTCGGACCCAGGATTTCAATTTAAAACATTAGTACTTAATATGTTATAAAAATTGATGAATTAGTGTAAGGATATATATATATATATATAGTATTTATAATTACGTTGGCTAGTAAAATATTCAAGAAACTTCAATAGCTAAAAATATTAAAACTTAAATTCACTTAAATATTCTGGTTCAATATTGTTCATATGTATATTGCATATTAATACAATTCTAAACTGTTCCGTAGTTTTAGTTAAAAAAACGATAAAAATGTTGTGTTTGAGGCCAATAAACCTATGGATATATACGTCTTTAAATACGTAAAAAAGAAATTTTGGCCCGGTTTTAAGTAAGTACATTTCAAATCAAGCCAAACTATTAACTTAATCGTATTTTTTTGTCATATGGTATATGATAAATGAACAAGTCAATATTATAGGCTTTTCTTATAGTTAAATACAAAATACTATTACAAAAAGAATATTTTATTAAATGTTTCCTTAAAATGACAAATAAATACCATCCCTTATATTATATATGACAAGTAATTGCATATAGATGCTCTGAATAAATGGCTGCCGTAAAAAACATTACCATAGAAGGTGGAACCCGACTTGCATAAAACAACCTTACAACTGCAATAACAAGCGACTTTATGAACAGTTTTATTCCCTCGGCGTTAATAGTCCCCGTTGATGTTGGTGTTTTCTTGGGAATTAATTATGTCATATTGAGTAATAGGAAAACCTTTTTCTATTACTCCTAAGAAGTTAGTTTCTATAACGTAAACATAATCTTAGATTGTCTTCTATAGAGAAGTATGTTTATTGCTTTCGGCTCATAGAGGTCATCCTCTAATATAACGTTATGTTTAGTGAGGTAATCTTGACGAATGTTTCAATATGTGTGTTTACATACTTGTTGGTAACGTCTAAGACAACAACGTGCTATAGTAACAGGAAATACGATATTTCGAAAGTAATATATGCTTTCTGTATTTTATCTTTAGGTTTACATCCCAATATATCCCAAAAGTTCTGAAGTTTGCAACTGATTATATGATCTTACTGTATTTTTTCATAAGACAAGTAGTCCTCCACTCGGGAAATCTGACTTTTCCCTTATGAATCTTTTGACCCACTTTGTTTATATATTCATTTACTTTATTTTCATGCTCCAATACAGGTACTAGACCCAATTACATTGAGGCAGTTCATACATTTATACATTATTCTTTCTTGTGGGAGGTTTACAGCATAATCACCCAACTAAACCTATGTCTATATAGAGTCTTATCACTAGGCAACAAATATAAATTCTAACAATTAATCAAATTTCTAATCAATCTAATCAAATAAATTTGTAAGTTCCCCATAGATTTTCAGTCAAATTTCTTAAACAATTTTGGATTTAATCCTTTTTAAATAAGAATTTACATAGAAGATGTACTTATATAATTCATTGTGTACCTTAAACAATAATAATATAAACGTTAGCAAATATAAAACGGGTGATTAAAAAACATATCAATTAATCTGTAAAGATATAGTTAACAGTTTACGTACGTATATTTTTGCAAGCTTAAATTTTGTCTAGAAACTCCTTTACTAGTAAATTTACAACTAAAGGTAAGTGTAACTTTGAATTGTACTAGTAAATTTGTATTCTAGTAACTGTTATTTGGACATTTTACTTGTTTTTCAACGTAATATTCTCCAGGTATCTGTGCTAATATAAATGAATATCAAGAGGATATATTTTTACAAACAAATAATTTATATGTAGCCATTATTTTTCCAACAAGTCCATAATGTTAAAAAAACTTTCACTTCGTTCAAATTCTTTATATTTTAACACACCCCTAAATATACCTGAATATTATTAATAAAGTCATTGTTATTTAATCAAAAACTCCTCATTAAAATATTTTTGTCAAACTATAACAAAATTTGTATGTTAGTGTCTCTTAAAGTTTTTAAGGGTTGGAGCTAATATTATGTATAACATTATACAAATTGTTAAACTCGACAACGAAGCCATCGTCAAAATAATCCCTCAACTCAAGAGCTATAACAGTTGTTTCAGACAGTGATTCTATCTTTTCTGGCAGAAGTTCTAAGGGTCTTATATTTATTTCTCCCATTTTATGACTTAGAACACCCCCTCAACTCAAGAGCTATTCTCATTACCGTTGTAGAAAGTGATTCTGTCCTGTCTTGCAGAAGTTCTATTGGTCGTATATTTCTTTCTCCCATTTTATGACTTAGAACACCCCCTCAACTCAAGAGCTATTCTCATTACGGTTGTAGAAAGTGATTCTGTCCTGTCTTGCAGAAGTTCTAAGGGTCTTATATTTCTTTCTCCCATTTTTTGACTTAGAACACCCCCTCAACTCAAGAGCTATTCTCATTACCGTTGTAGACAGTGATTCTGTCCTGTCTTGCAGAAGTTCTATTGGTCGTATATTTCTTTCTCCCATTTTATGACTTAGAACACCCCCTCAACTCAAGAGCTATTCTTATTACCGTTGTTTCAGACAGTGATTCTATCCTGTCTTGCAGAAGTTCTAAGGATCGTATATTTCTTTCTCCCATTTTATGACTTAGAACACCCCCTCAACTCAAGAGCTATTCTCATTACCGTTGTAGACAGTGATTCTATCCTGTCTTGCAGAAGTTCTAGGGGTCGTATATTTCTTTCCCCATTTTATGACTTTGAACACCCCCTCAACTCATGAGCTATTCTCATTACCGTTGTTTCAGACAGTGATTCTGTCCTGTCTAGCAGAATTTCTAGGGGTCGTATATTTCTTTCCCCATTTTATGACTTAGAACACCACCTCAACTCAAGAGCTATTCTTATTACCGTTGTTTCAGACAGTGATTCTATCCTGTCTTGCAGAAGTTCTAAGGATCGTATATTTCTTTCTCCCATTTTATGACTTAGAACACCCCCTCAACTCAAGAGCTATTCTCATTACCGTTGTAGACAGTGATTCTATCCTGTCTTGCAGAAGTTCTAGGGGTCGTATATTTCTTTCCCCATTTTATGACTTAGAACACCCCCTCAACTCATGAGCTATTCTCATTACCGTTGTTTCAGACAGTGATTCTGTCCTGTCTGGCAGACGTTCTAGGGGTCGTATATTTCTTTTCCCATTTTATGACTTAGAACACCCCCTCAACTCAAGAGCTATTCTCATTACCGATGTTTCAGACAGTGATTCTATCCTGTCCTGCAGAAGTTCTAAGGGTCGTATATTTCTTTCTCCCATTTTATGATTTAGAACACCCCCTCAACTCAAGAGCTATTCTCATTACCGTTGTAGACAGTGATTCTATCCTGTCTTGCAGAAGTTCTAGGGGTCGTATATTTCTTTCCCCATTTTATGACTTAGAACACCCCCTCAACTCAAGAGCTATTCTTATTACCGTTGTTTCAGACAGTGATTCTATCCTGTCTTGCAGAAGTTCTAAGGCTCGTATATTTCTTTCCCCATTTTATGACTTAGAACACCCCCTCAACTCAAAAGCTATTCTCATTACCGTTGTAGACAGTGATTCTATCCTGTCTTGCAGAAGTTCTAGGGGTCGTATATTTCTTTCCCCATTTTATGACTTAGAACACCTCCTCAACTCAAGAGCTTTTCTCATTACCGTTGTTTCAGACAGTGATTCTGTCCTGTCTGGCAGACGTTCTAGGGGTCGTATATTTCTTTCCTCATTTTATAACTTGGAACACCCCTTCAACTCAAGAGCTATTCTTATAACCGTTGTTTCAGACAGTGATTCTATCCTGTCTGGAAGAAGTTCTATGGATCGTATATTTCTTTCTCCCATTATATGACTTAGAACACCCCCTCAACTCAAGAGCTATTCTCATTACCGTTGTTTCAGACAGTGATTCTATCCTGTCTTGCAGAAGTTCTAAGGGTCTTATATTTCTTTCTCCCATTTTATGACTTAGGACACCCCCTCAACTCAAGAGCTATTCTCCTTACCGTTGTAGACAGTGATTATATCCTGTCTTGCAGAAGTTCTAGGGGTCGTATATTTCTTTCCCCATTTTATGACTTAGAACACCCCCTCAACTCAAGAGCTATTCTTATTACCGTTGTGTCAGACAGTGATTCTATCCTGTCTTGCAGAAGTTCTAAGGCTCGTATATTTCTTTCCCCATTTATGACTTAGGACACCCCCTCAACTCAAGAGCTATTCTCATTACCGTTGTAGACAGTGATTCTATCCTGTCTTGCAGAAGTTCTAGGGGTCGTATATTTCTTTCCCCATTTTATGACTTAGAACACCCCCTCAACTCAAGAGCTATTCTCATTACCGTTGTTTCAGACAGTGATTCTATCCTGTCTGGCAGAATTTCTAGGGGTCGTATATTTCTTTCTCCCATTTTATGACTTAGAACACCCCCTCAACTGAAGAGCTATTCTCATTACCTTTGTTTCAGACAGTGATTCTATCCTGTCTTGCAGAAGTTCTAGGGGTCGTTTAATTCTTTCCCCATTTTATGACTTAGAACACCCCCTCAACTCAAGAGCTATTCTTATAACCGTTGTTTCAGACAGTGATTCTATCCTGTCTGGCAGAAGTTCTAGGGGTCGTATATTTCTGTCTCCCATTTTATGACTTAGAACACCCCCTCAACTCAAGAGCTATTCTCATTACCGTTGTAGACAGTGATTCTATCCTGTCTTGCAGAAGTTCTAGGGGTCGTATATTTCTTTCTCCCATTTTATGATTTAGAACACCCCCTCAACTCAAGAGCTATTCTCATTACCGTTGTTTCAGACAGTGATTCTATCCTGTCTTGCAGAAGTTCTAGGGGTCGTATATTTCTTTCCCCATTTTATGACTTAGAACACCCCCTCAACTCAAGAGCTATTCTTATTACCGTTGTTTCAGACAGTGATTCTATCCTGTCTTGCAGAAGTTCTAAGGCTCGTATATTTCTTTCCCCATTTATGACTTAGAACACCCCCTCAACTCAAGAGCTATTCTCATTACCGTTGTAGACAGTGATTCTATCCTGTCTTGCAGAAGTTCTAGGGGTCGTATATTTCTTTCTCCCATTTTATGATTTAGAACACCCCCTCAACTCAAGAGCTATTCTCATTACCGTTGTTTCAGACAGTGATTCTATCCTGTCTTGCAGAAGTTCTAGGGGTCGTATATTTCTTTCCCCATTTTATGACTTAGAACACCCCCTCAACTCAAGAGCTATTCTTATTACCGTTGTTTCAGACAGTGATTCTATCCTGTCTTGCAGAAGTTCTAAGGCTCGTATATTTCTTTCCCCATTTATGACTTAGAACACCCCCTCAACTCA
This sequence comes from Stictocephala bisonia, assembly GCA_035578905.1. Lineage (NCBI taxonomy): Eukaryota > Metazoa > Arthropoda > Insecta > Hemiptera > Membracidae > Stictocephala > Stictocephala bisonia. The sequence goes on from JAQJVL010001047.1 coordinate 208,952, forward strand.
AGAGCTATTCTCATTACCGTTGTAGACAGTGATTCTATCCTGTCTTGCAGAATTTCTAGGGGTCGTATATTTCTTTCCCCATTTTATGACTTAGAACACCCCCTCAACTCAAGAGCTATTCTTATAACCGTTGTTTCAGACAGTGATTCTATCCTGTCTGGCAGAAGTTCTAGGGGTCGTATATTTCTTTCTCCCATTTTATGACTTGAAACCCCAGTTTACGTCTTTATCTTAAAACAAAATCTCTTTAGAGACATGAGTAACATTTATTTCTAAAACAAAATATTATAGTTAATTATTTTAAAGATATATGTTACAATATTTCACTTTATTTTGTTAATTTATATGGTTTTATAGCCATACTTACAATTATGCATATAATTATCATATTCACAATTGTAGTAGGGCCTAAACTAGATTACTACTATACAAAACTTTTCCTGAGTTGTATGAATAATAACCTCACAGAATGAAGATTATGGATACTATTAGGCCCATAAAGTGACACAAATTTTAACAAAACTTACATACATCCCACACGTGTTTACAGAATATCACAATCAGTGTTTCATACCTAATGACTAAATCTAAGAGTTATTTAATAAAACCAATTTTAGCATTTTATAAATCTTACTAAAACTCTTTTAGAAAATAAACCTTTCAGAGAAGTAGCAAGAGTTCCTCAACTAATTTACCGTTATTGCAGAAGTTAGTAAACTTTAAAATAAATAGTCTTAGAGTTCTCGGTCCATTAATCAATTGGAAATAAAAACATGCTATAAACTCATATTCGCAGAAATTTATCATGTAATACTACAATATAATACAGTAATAAAGGTAATAAAAATGTCCTATTTATTTTGTACCAATATGTAGCAAAAAGGATTCTCTTCAGCCTAAAATAAGTCTTATGCAGCTACAAATTAGGCTTATGCGGCTGGTATTATAACTAGAATCTATATTTTATAGTGACAACTGCGTCAATGTGCTATGTACATTATTTACAAAGTAACCAGACGTTTCGCCCATACTGTGATGTGGCATCCTCAGTGGTATCTCTCACCGTAAAATATAGATTCTAGTTATAAGTCCTTTCACTTAAATAATAATGGTTTTGAATTCTGTAACATAACTGTTGTGGAATACTTAGTTTAGAATCATTTAACTAAAACGAGATCTTATTAGGAAACATTTGTAACCATTGGCAGCCTCACTACAACAATTATATTACTACAGGTGATGATGACAAGGTGGCAGATTGGCTTATTACACTGTTATAGTGATTATTAGAGATCCAATATAATGGACAATAAGTTGATATATGGGTTTGTAATTTTAAACTTTTAAGAATGACGTTTGAGTTAGTACATGTTTAGCTGAGAAAAGGATAAAAATACTAAATATTTAGATAAAATCGACTTATGTTTTACAATAACAGTTCTTTCTTGTTGTGACGGAATTACCGTTGTGGTCTGAATACTTGAAATAGAAAGACATGTTTTGGAATTTTTTATGGAATGAAACGGACTTCTTCATAAACTCTAGTTTAACCATACTTTAAATGACAAACTTATTTTGTACGAGGTAGATGGATACACGCACTTCTTAAATAAAAAACATTAAAGATTAATATTTTAAAACCTTAAAATAAAATAGTTTCATACTAAAATATTAAATCTTAATATTTTGTGGGATTCAACATGGACATATTTAATTGGTAAGGAACTTTATCTCGTGTAAACCTAACAACAGTTTTGCTAAACCTCTTAAACTTAATTAAACTTTATTACATTTACTTAGAAAATCAACTTCAATTATTTTGTGTAAGTACAATAATAAATTTCAAGAGTATCTCCGGAAAGAAGTTTCATAAAAAATGTAGTTATGAAGGTCAATTAAAATTAAAAATTCATTATTTCAGTAGTATGGACTTTTACTGGAGTTCTTACATAAGCTATTCTTGGAAAATATAGTTAAGTAGACCTTAGCCTGTCAAACAGTGCCTTTATTAGATTATCAATTTAAGACATTGTTACAATTTATTATATTCTTAAAGCATTAGAAGTTCTGTTTACAGTGAATTAGTTTTAAAAAATTACTGCGTTTCGAGTCGATAAAAAATGATTCCTTGAATATTTACAGATGTAGAATCATATCGTATTTTTTATAGTAGTTTTCATTACTTTTATAATTTACTATACACTTTAATATAATTGTTTATTATCTAATAGATTCAAATTAAACATTTTACTCGGACACAAGCCAATGGATTATATTGAAAACCAGGGCATCTTCTACAAATTCAATCGGATTTGATATTGCATGCTTATAATTTTTTTCAATTCAATTCCAAATTTTAAAATAAACACTGTTAAAAGGCAGCCATTATTATTTACTATTCATGGATTATAATTACATTGCTTAAGTTGAAACAAACTAGAATGATAAATGTAAGATATTAGAATTCATGACTTTAAAATCAATATTATTTCCAAATATACGTACATAAATAAACACCTAATTATTAAAACTTTTATAGTTTTTGTTTGATATCTCAAAATTGCTTTAATATTTCCAGATTATGAAAATTCTTAAAATGTGTAACTTTTATTTATTTATTTTACAAACGTCGTTATGCACTAAATATTATAACAGTATCTTCTCAATTCTCAGTGCCGTAATTACATTTTCACTAACCGTAATTACGGCACCATATTTAACGTAGGATTTATTTAAGTTTTTAAGCAATAAAACACAATAAATGAAACATTTATTAGGTAATTATTAATCTGGGTAATATATGTAAAATAATTGTTGAGTACAGAGAATATAAAATTTGCGTTATCGAAAAAATGTACATGTATAGCTGGGTGGGAGAGGTGGTGTACGATAAGTGAGAAAGTAACAAAATAAATATACACGTATAGCTGGGTAGGAGAGGTGGTGTACGATAAGTGAGAACGTAACAAAACAAATGTACGTGTATAGCTGGGTGGGAGAGGTGGTGTACGATAAGTGGGAACGTAAAAAAATAAATGTAACTACTAATATAATACTTTGTCGTTGAGAAAGGTACTTGTTATTACATATTATTACCAGGTTTTCAAATAAAAATGCACTATGATTGAAGTAATCAAATACATTAGATTTTCATGAGGAAGTAATAAACAAAGTTTGTCCTAAAATTTTATATACCACATAATTTTTTAATACATCCTCATGAAGATCTAACAAGTTTAAATAATTAAATTATACTAAGTGTTTTAATACAAAACACTTTTATGCACAATAAGTGTCAACAAAGAAAGTACGATTCTCTTGACTTTTGAGGTTACAAATCTATTAATAAAGAAATTACTAACAAGTTCGATTTTGTGCTGGGACAGTAGTTTCGATTACTTAGAACACAGACTTTAATTTAAGTATTGTTTGTTTTTTGATATAAATTAGAATGGATATATAATAAATCTCTAGAAAATAAAAGTCTCATATTTTCAGTGATATTGAAATTAAAATACTAAAAGTGCTATAGAAAAAAATAGCACTGATCGTGACTCACTGAAGGAGAAGAGCTCTCGAATGACCCGTCCTGACCAATAGAAGTATAAAGGATATACTGCCAAGTATAAGGACTATGATAGGCAATCATTTCAGTCAGAAGAACCTCTCTTGAGATGAAAAAGTGATCATGGCTCACTGAAGGAGAAGAGCTCTCGAAGGACCCGTCCTGACCAATAGATGTACAAAGGATATACTGCCAAGTATAAGGACTATGATAGGCAATAATTTAAGTCACAAGAACCTCTCTTGAGATGAAAAAGTGATCATGGCTCACTGAAGGAGAAGAGATCTCGAAGGACCCGTCCTGACCAATAGATGTACAAAGGATATACTGCCAAGTATAGGGACTATGATAGGCAATAATTTCAGTCACAAGAACCTCTCTTGAGATGAAAAAGTGATCATGGCTCACTGAAGGAGAAGAGCTCTCGAAGGACCCGTCCTGACCAATAGATGTACAAAGGATATATTGCCAAGTATAAAGAATATGATAGGCAATAATTTCAGTCACAAGAACCTCTCTTGAGATGAAAAAGTGATCATGGCCCACTGAAGGGGAAGGGGCCTCGAAGGACCCGTCCCGAAAAATGGATGTACAAAGGATATATGGCCAAGTATAAGGACTGTTATAGGCAATAATTTCAGTCACAAGAACCTCTCTTGAGATGAAAAAGTGATCATGGCCCACTGAAGGGGAAGGGGCCTCGAAGGACTCGTCCCGACCAATGGATGTACAAAGGATATATGGCCAAGTATAAGGACTGTTATAGGCAATCATTTTAGTCACAAGAACCTCTCTTTGATTGTATGTTTGAGTTTGTGGAATTCCCAAGTGTTTTTGAGAGTGACCGTTGCTTACTGAGGAGAAACGAAAACTATATAGGTTATACATTATTATATATATATATATATATATATATATATATATATATATATATATATATATAAAACTACTAATAGTAAATTTTTGCTATGAAATCATTATGTAGTTTGTATTACACTTAAGTGTATTAATGTTCTTCCTATATAATACATTTCCTATAATCACCTTATTTAGCTTGAGTGCTACACCTAATGTTGATGTGCTATTTATTTGTCTGTAAAAAATACTTTATATCACTAAAAAAACTCTTGTCTGTTTAATATACAATACCAGCTAACCTCAGTTTACACAACATTTGTTCTATTTAAACTATTAAAATAACACACAATCAGTTTTACTCTCCCATACCAAAAACAATTACATGCCATTATATTTATCAAAGAGCTGTCTAGAAAAAATGATTTGAAATATTCATAAAAAATAAGCAGATTTTATGAGCAATGCCATATAAAATGTTTTATTAAAATATGTTTCAAATTTTAACTATTTACAATTAGTTAACCATACTTTTTATTTCAACATATAAATATTAATTTTTGGTTAATAATTATATTAAAATTATTGTTGGTTTGTGAAATATTAATTGCATTAACATAAAATGCTCGCAGCAAATCATCATAGTACATTCATTTACAATAGGTATCATGAGGGTAATACATCATGACAGAATTTTACTTGACCACAGCTGATACTGATATACGCATGTTTGCCTTATTTTGTTTACTAGCTTTTATATGTAAATCTCTAAATATATATATAAAAAAAAATTGAAATGATAGATAGGTTTTACAATCAAAATATCTGGTGACAGGTATTTGTCTGAAACTAGACAAAAACTAAGGGTATAAAGCCCCCCCCCCACACACGCACACCCTCACGCGCGCACTCACGCAGGCACACGCGCCCACAAGCATGCACACACACAAAATAGAAAAATTTGGGTGAAAGTGATCTTTGGTTTTTTGTATAATAAATAAAATTACTAATTTTATTTACTATTCAGAGAGTGTAACAAAATCAAATGTACGGTATCGAGAAAAATAATTATTAGTTATTATGGAACAAGGCTGACCTAGATATAACAACGGCTGAGTGGCCAAGTCCTGATACGTCCCTTAACAATCAACATAATCTGATTGCATTGTTATTACATAATTAGGGGTTACAAGGTTTTAATCGAAACATACACTAAAGAATATAATAGAATTATATAATAATAAACGGTATAATGATATAATAGGAAATATACTGCAATAATACTAATATAATTGCTGTCATTAATACAGTGTTATAAATAACTAATGAGTTATGATCCTTAATAACTATTGTTAATTACGGGTTGTTTAAAACAATGTTAGTTATAACCAGCAACAAAATAATCTATAGCTGTCGTCATAAATATATTAGTATAAATAATGACATTGAAAACAGATTTTAACTTTAAAAATATTTTCTACTAAATAAAGAATAGAGTATAACTTAATAAAGTTATATATTTATTTTTATAATAAAAACATGTTTGTTTAAAATATATTGAATGTGCATTGAATACTGCTGACAAGTTTTTGTCTGAAAAATAATCATTAAATAATATATAGTAATAAAAGTGCTACTTTTAACCAAATGATTCGTTGCATTCTTCATGTATTTTTGATAATTGTTATGTTTATCTGTGAGGTATTTATGAAGCTATATTAGCCTTTATCTATACAATATTACCATGTGACTATTAATTTTTATTCATTTGTTATTTACAAAGAAATTTCTGAAGAGTAAGTCTACTTGCTACTTTCAATAATAAGACAACACGAATCGTAGAATAAATATATTTCATTTATGTAAATGGACATGCCCTAAATGTTAACAGATTCCACTGAAGGTTCCATTATTTACAATTGTACAAACAGTTATAAATGTTCAAACAACTAACGAAAATTCCACTCTTTATACAATTTATACAGAGTGGACAAAAATGAAAACACTTTAACAACAATGTTATTTTTCATAGATAATTTGATAATTTAATGATTTTAAATAATTTTGTTTCATATAGTATAATTTTTGATCAGAATAATTACCATCGTTAAATAGCGGAGAAATAGTATTATTCAAATTAGTTACTTTAAAATTCAAATAACCTCTTCTCCGAAAAATATAAACCTTTCAAAATCCCAAATACGGCAATTAATTTCTCTTTAATAGATCTTTCATTTGGTACCAAACTCGACTTTGGCATACGTTAAAGATTTTCGCTCAACTCGTCATGGAGTTTTTTATGAATTTTATAAATAATTTAAAAATAGTTTATATTAATATAAAAATATTTATGTTAGTTATGAAGTGGTTCTATTCTGGCCCAACTATATCAATCATAGTCTATGTGTAAAAAAATTTTGTAATTTCTTTAAATTCGTGTTGAACAATGAATTTAGTTGAAAATGCATAGTATAACATTATTGTTATCCCAATGGTATTTTAATTTAATATAAAGTAGGTAGGTCTAATAATATACTAAGAGTTACTTGAAACCTGTCTTCAGATTTGTTCCAGATGTTTGGGACCATTACAAGATAAAATTATACTGTAGTTATATACTGTAATAGTGAGTTATTTTTTTTTTTTTTTACTGTAACTAAATTATAATTTTCCTATAGCAAAAACTATCTCAACTATATCAAATTTCTTATAAAAAATGATCTCAAACAAATTCATATATTCGTGCTGGAGTAACAACGAAACTGTAAGTTACGTCAACACATCCATCACCTTGACACGACTCACTCTGACAGGAAGTGAGACAAACGGACCAATCACAAGCATCAGAGGAAACGTGTGTCCGGTTCCCGTTTAGGTTTATCTCTGGGTTCATTTAAATACTGCTTAAACAGTAAATAACATACGGCTTTTATGTAACCAAATGAAGTCAATACATTGGTTTATACAGTTATTGTTTTTGTTTTTTTTTAAAGTACAATTTTAGCACTTTTACTCCCACACTTTTAGAGCTGAGAAAACGACCCGGACATTTGTTTTGTCAAAAATAAAAAATGAAAATGTACTAATTTATTTTACATAAAATGTGAAACAAACCCACGATTGTTCATATTTTGTATTTAAAATACATTAAGGTTTGACATATCCCTTTACATTAGTTAAATAAGAGTAAACTGAAAATATGGTACAGTATAATAAATAAATATTAAAGCTATTTACAGTTTCAAATGCAAGTTGTTTTATCCTAATTAACTATACGCGCGCGCGTGCACACACACACACACACACACACACACACACACACACACACACACACACACACACACACACACACACACACGCGCGCGCGCGCGCGTGCGCACATGGACTACACATTCTATTACAGTGGCATTGAATGTGAAACATACACGTACAATGGTGTTGACCCACTCGCCCACCCATACACGTAAAGTGGTTTTGACTCACCCGCCAACCCATCCACGTAAAGTGGTTTTATTATTATTATTTATTATTTATTTATTTTATTATTTATTATGAATGAACAAGATTCTATTCATTACAGTTCTATGCTATTTAATAGATTATAAATAATAACACTTTTGCTTAATCCCCCCTCAAATTTATTCCAAAAGCTTTAATTTATTTTTTATTATAACTAGTCTGGTGTGTTTATTATATGTTCAGCCAATGCAACGAATGCATGAAAATGCACGATTCTAAAGCAGTAAATACTTGAGATTTATTTTAGCGGTATTATAATAATTAATTATACAAATAAAATTATATTTTAACTAAAGCAATCAAATCTCACGATAAATACTTTCTTTCCTTCAGAATAATCCAAAGTGTAATTATATTAGATACATTTTAATATATTTAATATGTTTTATTTATTTTATATCCTATAACTATGTGAGTCTATTAATTTTTAGAATTAGGGGCCTTAATTTAATTGGCGTAAGAATTTAATTGACCTTAAGTGCTATAGAAGACACATCATAGCTCAAACCCAAACAGTATATCAGTTTAACAATCGTTTGTTACATAGTAATATGATTGACACTAAACAGATATAGTCAAAAGGTTAAAGGATATCTTATTTTTACGAGCAAATACAGAACTGGAAAACCCTCTCTAACACTTAAATTGAGGACCAATGTCTTAAAGGTAACTTCCGGAGCACCACCAGTGACCCAGCGGGCTGTTTGCGGGACCGGAGAGAAAAACAGTTAAATTATAAAGTATAACTGTTATATAATAGAATTAACTTGTTATATTTGTAACATGATATTCGTGGAACCAACCAAATTATACTACTTGTGTTCTTTTATAATGAATATAATATTGTATTTGACACTTTATGTTCAAAGAAAATCATTATGATATCTTAATATTATTGAATTTAAACTTGTCTTAGGTAAACACTAACTATGATAAGTAAAGTAGTATATAACACAACAATGTATTATAATTTTAATTGTATATAACCGCCTTATTGGATGTTCCGACCAATCATGGCTCTGAATTTTCGTCACTTGATTTAGTGAAGGTACCCAAAACCGAAGAAAGTCGAAGAAACCCGAGCCGGCGCTCACGTTATCACCCCCTCTTCTATGATGACGCCGTAACACGACAATCTGATGACGAAACACCCACTTTTCATGGCTCACATCCTTAAAATTTAATAAAATAATGTTTTGATGATAATATTAATCTTCAAACATGACTAAATATTTATAGTTCACATACGAATAAAACTTTATTATATTTACATCCTACTTTTGATTTTTATAATGTTTTAAGATAATTGTTGTATTACTAGATTGATTTATTAATAGATTATTACATTATATTATTTGTAAATGGTCTATAATTTGTGAAAGGTTAGAAGACGTTTTACAAATGTACCTGTAGGTATTAGAGAGACTGTTTCGTCCCAAACCACGCCTAATAAAGTAATTTTTCATTTCATTTCAATTTATTTTGTCAAGAACGCAAGCTTATTCTCAGGATTTCAAAAATACAGGTAATGTCCATACGTGTTAACTTATGGATACTTAACCAAAAGTAATAACAAGTGGAGTTTATCTTCATTACTTATTTTAGATCTATAATTTTGGTTACAGTCACATTTAAAACGAATATATTAAGAATGGTCCACATAATATACTTCACAAACTATGTATTAATACAATTAAACTAATTTAATTATTAACTTATTTTTAAAATTGCTTAACTCTATTAAATATGTGGAATATTTTGACAAAATAAATATTTTATTAGAATTAGATGTCCCGACGTCTCGATATAAGATTGTAAGTAGAGTTTATGAAAGTAATAAACTTAAGACAATCTGTTAAATGAAGCGGAAGTTATAATTGGCATTTGAGCCATAAAACAGCGGGTAAAAAAGATAATCCTGAGGTTCTTGTTAATGTAATAACAATTCTAAACCACAATTATGTTGATATTTTCTGCCAAGTCTGTTATTTAAATTAAGTGTTGGTAATAATATTTAATGTAGTTTAATATGCGTTGTTAAATAAGTCTAAAGTCACTTATACTTTGAAATAGGATATGTGTTATATCAATTTAACGAAATTAACATTTAACACAACTGTTTAGGACGAATTGAAAAACAAATATGTTTAAAAGTGTGAATATACAATAATAATAAAATTATAGTTAAATATTTAAAATTATATATTAGAGAAACCATTAGTCTTAGCTTATAAGTATTAGATAACGTTCATAATGTTTTGTACTTTGCTATTAAATGAACATTATTTCATGAAAAGCTTAGCCCTAATTTATGCCTGGGTCACTCCGAGAGGTGTCAATTCCATAGATAAAACTAATAGAGTACATGTATACTTCTTTAGCCAACAATTCAGTGCGAAATAAAAGCAAGATTTCATCTTAGCTTTATTTATTTTATTTTTCATCTAAAAGTCTCTATTCCCCACCATCCCACCTCCTAACCAGACTGAGCCAACTAGCTAGTGTTGAAACAAGCACGCTAGTTGAAAAACGACGGCCTTCCAAGCCCTAGAGCAGAATCCCTGAAAACATTGGGTTCATTATATAATATTATTATTATCAGTTTATTATCTAGATTACCTTGTCTACTTACATTATCTAGACATTCTTACATATGAGACACCGACACAACATTGTTGGTATTTTAAGGCGAATATGAATGGTTATATGAGTGTAGGATGAGTGTGGATGAGTTTAGTCTAGTTACTAACTTAGTTCAACTGTTCCTCAGAAAGGGCAATTTATTAATAGCCCAACAGCCAGGGCAACTAAGGGACCTACACCCTTACGTGGAATCCGAACCACGTAGTGCTGGCCTGATTTTCAGCTAATTGACAAGCCTGATACTCAGTTATCTCCCCCACACAACATTCGTACAATGATTACCACTCAACATGGACACCCCAGACTTCTCTAGTAGTGTCCACGCAGTAGCAACCATTGAGCGGACGCCATGTCGGTATTAAGAGGACCGACCATCCAACATATCGCCTACAATCTCCCAAACACTTTGTCCCCATGTAGCTGGGTTACAGCACTGCGCCACTAGTGCCGACAAACATAAAACCTGACTCTTATGGTTACTGGAAACATAAAAATAAATAAATAAAAAATAAATCATCACTATCATTATTAACGATGTCTAGGCATATATCTATAGGGTCACAGCAACCTTATTGGGTACCATATACAATCTGATCCTTTTAAAGGTATATGCTGGAACGCTCAGACTAATCTAATCGACTGCGATAGTGTCATCATGAAATACTCTGAGAAGAAAAACAACAGATCCGGCTGAGAGAGTCGAAAATCGAGCTGTGGACGGATAACAGTGGCGTACTTAGGATGACTCCTTACTGAAAAGTAAACTCTAGGAAGGTAATCCACATAAGACTCGAGTTCCTCCTAACTTTAGAAAAAAGGTACTAGTATTTTCCGAAAATATCAATTAGGGTAGCATGTAAACAACCAGGTTAGACATTGTTTCATTACCATTCACCAAGGTTAGACATTGTTTCACTACCCTTCACCAAGGTTAGACATAGTTTCACTACCCTTCACCAAAGTTAAACATTGTTTTACTACCCATCATCAAGTTTAGACATTGTTTCACTACCCTTCACCCAGGTTAGACATTGTATCACTACCCCTCACCAAGGTTGGACATTGTTTCACTACCCTTCACCAAGGTTAGACATTGTTTCACTACCCTTCACCAAAGTTAGACATTGTTTCACTACACTTCACCAAGGTTAGACATTGTTCCCCTACCCTTCACCAAGTTTAGACATTGTTTCACTACCCATCATCAAGGTTATACATTGTTTCACTACCCACCATCAAGGTTAGACATTGTTTCACTACCCTTCATCAAGGTTATACATTGTTTCACTACCCATCATCAAGGTTAGACATTGTTTCACTACCCATAATCAAGGTTAGACATTGTTTCACTACCCATCATCAAGGTTAGACATTGTTTCACTACCCATCATCAAGGTTAGACATTGTTTCACTACCCATCATCAATGGATAGTGATGTGGGATCATAATACTAAGGTTATTAATATTATTTACTTTAAAATAGTTTTTTTTTTTTTATATATATATATTATAATAGTTATTGTTACTTTTATTCAGTTGCAATTACTGTATTTAAAAACAAAACTGTTATAATTTTAATTATTTTTGTATCAGGTTAAGTGGAAGAAGGGACTTTCTAGTCCCAACTTCGCCTGGTTAAATAAAGACGTTTTTCATTTCATTTCATTTTCATTTCATTTCATTTCATCAAGGTTATACATTGTTTCACTACCCATCATCAAGGTTATACATTGTTTCACTACCCTTCACCAAGGTTATATATTGTTTCACTACCCACCATCAAGGTTAGACACTGTTTCACTATCCTTCATCAAGGATATACATTGTTTCACTACCATTCACCAAGGTTAGACATTGTTTCACTACCCATCATCAAGGTTATACATTGTTTCATTACCCATCATCAAGGTTAGACATTGTTTCACTACCCATCATCAAGGTTAGACATTGTTTTACTACCCATCATCAAGGTTAGACATTGTTTCACTACCCATCAACAAGGTTAGACATTGTTTCACTACCCATCATTAAGGTTAGACATTGTTTCACTACCCACCATCAAGGTTAGACACTGTTTCACTATCCTTCACCAAGTTTAGACATTGTTTCACTACCCTTCACCAAGGCTATACATTGTTTCACTACCCATCATCAAGGTTAGACATTGTTTCACTACCCATCATCAAGGTTAGACATTGTTTCACTACCCATCATCAAGGTTATACATTGTTTCACTACCCATCATCAAGGTTAGACATTGTTTCACTACCCATCATCAAGGTTAGACATTGTTTCACTACCCATCATCAAGGTTATACATTGTTTCACTACCCATAATCAAGGTTAGACATTGTTTCACTACCCATCATCAAGGTTATACATTGTTTCACTACCCATCATCAAGGTTAGACATTGTTTCACTACCCTTCACAAAGGTTAGACATTGTTTCACTGCGCTTCATCAAGTTTAGAATTTAGGAGCAAGGAACGTAAGGTGGATTCGTTTCACTCGTTTTTGAAACAACAATTGTCTGTACTAGATTCGGGAAGAAATGAGTAGCAGACATGATGCACCCTCAAAGCTGAATGCAAGGCCAAGTTATGCTCGGTTTCCCAAATAGGCCATTCTGTTTTGATATACTCACTAAAGAATTGAGTGTTGCAGTGCAAAATAGAACTGAAATAATTAATAAAAATTTAAAACATAAGGGTCCTAAGTTTGATGGTCCAGGATGTTACCGAATGTATAAGAATAGAAGATAGTTCGATGGTCCTATGTTTACTAAAGAATAAGTGATGGGGCAATTACTAAATGCCTTCGGTAAATCTTAAAAAACAGCTGTAGTTGATATTGATATTAAACTGCAAAGCAGCTATTGTCAGAAAAGCTAGGAAATTAGTTACGATCGATCAACCAGAAAAAAAGAAAAAAGAAAAACAACAGCATTGGTGAGGAGAGATATATGTTGGGATCTCCTAAATGAGAAGTAGTAAACAAAATGCTCAAACATTTGAGAAATAACACTAATTTGGTTGTTCTAACAAGTTTAATTTTTTTACTAACAAGAGATGGTCTATTTTAGATTTGGCATGATAAGTGTTGTATTAAAACGTATGTATATCATCCTTTCAATAACCTCTAGTTAACGGATAGCGAGCACAGACGTAATGAGTTAAACAACAACTTTGGCTATCAATGAAGACCTTCCGTCCATTATGGAGGTTTTCTAAATGCTGGATAACTTTTCGAATGTTTGGACAACATTTACCGTGACTCTAGTAACATAAACAGATGATAGCACCCCTTCATAAAAAAATAATGCTTAGTGGGATAGACCACCTCCCTATCTTCAAAGTAGTGATACAAAGTATTTAACAAATCCGAAGCAAATTGCTTTGGGTTACTCTATAACTCTGCTGTATACAAGAAAAACTGAACTTTTAGAAGGGTTCGTACAGGTTCTATATTAGCTGAAATTTACTGAAAATGACTGAAAATAACTAAACCTGTTTACATCTAAAACTACCAATAATCTTACGAATAATTGTGAATTTTTATTATAAATTGTAAAATAATAATTTATGAACAAATCACTGTTCATGATAAATTCAGTACTATAGTTATTCATCTATGGCCAATAAACGTTTAATGAACAACTATAATAAATTCTAAGGAAATATTCTACCAAACATTTCAATCCAAGACATAGCCTGTTAAATATAACTCTATTCTTATTACTATATTGCAGATTATTTAGGTGGTTTATTAGTGTGACAAAATATAAATCAGAGTTTTATTGTACATATAATATGTACAATTACAGTGGTGATTCCCTTAAACTTGTCATATATTAAGCCTTTCACAACTATAAGTGAACTTATTAAATTGAGTTTAGTTATTATTATTGCTTTTTATTTATGATTTTGTGTTCAGCTTTTATAAACTAGCTTTTCAAAGAATCTAGATACAGTTTCTGAGTTATTCAGATAGATATAGGGATCAAGAAACGGTAAAATTTACTGGTTCCATTTACATTGAAACAGTAAAGAAGTTAGTAAAGCCATTTTACATCGGCGATAAAGTATCCCAGCTCATGTTTGATGCCACTGTTTAGAGTTGTGTCTTTTAGGAAAGACATAATTGAATAGTGTTAGCATTTTCAACGTTTATGTAAATATGAAGGAGACATATTTTAGCTTATTTACTAAGTTTTCCGATATAAACGTAATAAAAAATTACTATTTAATTCATCATAAAAGATCCACAAAATTACTTTAGTACGATTTGTGGAATACTATGCAATTGAGCTATGATTTGAAACATGTTCTCAACATTTACTACTACAAATTAAAGGGATGAGTTAATACATCTTATATACAATGTTACGAATATTTCACTCTATTCATGCCCGTGGAAATGTCTATATTATCTGTATTTATGAATAAAAATTGCTCACACTTATTTTTAATCTTATGACATGACTATGTATTAAACTAAGTAATGATACTGAGAAATAACTTTAGACTTGCCAAGAAACTTAGTTTTTGTTCAAATTTGATCGAGTTCTTGTTCAACCATTTATTACATATCTACACGTAGATGTGTACTCAATGGTTTTACTAAATGCTTTACAGTTTATACACAAAGTATATATACTAGTGAAATGAGTTTATTTTTTATAATGGTTATTTACAAAGTTATTGATTTCTCATTATATAAGCTCTAATATTGAATTTGAAATATAAGACTTTAAATAAAAAATAGTGCTAATATTTAAAAGTTATTTATTAGCATTGGATCGTTCATTATATGTAGATAATATTTGGATATTTCCAATGCTTTGAGTGTTTAAGAAACAAACACAACGTTTCGACAGGTATAACGAAACTCCAACCGTCTTCAGGTGTACTTACTTACTTAGCCTAAAGCTAAAACTTTTTTTTCTCCTTAATCCATTCTAAATCAGAATAGACTTAATACTACATGCTAGATACTAAATATGACCGTTAAAAGTCAAAAGTAAAAAAAAAAAAAAAATAATAATAAATATCCCACATAACTTAATTATACAAAATATAATACACAATATGAAATATAAAAGAAATGCAAAATATGAAATCAGTCAACAAAACACAGAGCAAGTCATTAAGTCATTAAATAGACCAAATACTCAATGAAATACGAAATAAATGCAAAAATATGAAAAATTTCACAAAACATAGAGCAGGTTATTAATAAACAAAATATTCAACTTATCCAACCAGTTTCCAATTCCACTGAGGCGGGGAGAGGGTGTCCTCTCACCACTATACTAACGAGATCAACTAACCACGACCGTCGAAGGCGAACTGGTTTACAATATATTATCCACATATTATAGTGTAAATAGTTCTATACATTCTACGTATATAGGTATTTTAAGTTCAACCCCTATGCATATTGCTATTATATTGCCTTTTAAATTGTAAAAAAATTAAATATACTAACATAGGGACTATTTGACAGGGTATTTTTCGATCGCTTTGATTGTGATCTAATTTAAGAACCTGTGTGAGAGAGATAAAGCTAGTCATTGAAGTTGGAACGAAAATTAGTGTTCTTCCATCACTGAACCGACGTGTCTCTATGCCATTTTAAGATTTCATCATCATGGGTACGCAGTGGGAAGCTCCTATTATGTCATCGTGCTAGGTGACCATTAGTAGGCAAGGAACGTGGAGGGAACTGGAATCCTTTTCCCCCGATTCCATATGGGGAAATGACCTGAGATAGAAGTGAGGACAGCTGGTATAGTCGGTTTGTTGTATTACTGATTTATATTGAGGTTATATTAAATTTTGATTTACGATATTATTTTGTTTTAAAAATATATTTTATTTGAAATATTTATAATGTGATTGAAATTGAAATATTCAGTGACCTACCTGCAAACTGAAATAATATTTATAATACTTTCATTAAAATGTTATTTACATATTACTTCGAATGCAATTTTGCTTTGCCAACTGTAGAAGTCGTGATAGATCGAGCAAGAACGTAATATTAAATTTCAACATGATTTATAATAACTCCAAAAATGGAATACCGTAGAATTTGTGCATTTTGTACTTGTATTGTTAATATAAATGTGCAATTTGCGCTTACATTGTAATAAATGTGTGTTGTGTGACGTTTAATTGTACTGTATATGTACCAACACGTGTTATGCTAATTAAAAAACTATTTGAAAACTATAAGTAAAAAAAAAATGAATTTACTATATGTTACTATAAGAGGTGAGAGCATGTTGAAAACAACCATAGAAGGAAAGATTAAAGGAAATAGAAGAAGAAGATATCAGTCGGTGGTCAAAGTAAAGATCGGAAGGGAGTTTTCGTATGAGTCAACAAAAATACTTTCTCACGACAAAGAGGTTTCGTGGAAGGCTACAGCTAGATCAGTCTGAGGGCAGAACACCCTTTATGATGATGATTGGATCTTCAAAATTAACTTACCCCTACTATGATTTTGGTAGAAACAAAAATAATTTGACCCTCAGATTTTATTATTTCTTCAAGTGCAATGGTCGGGCACTGGATAAATGCATTATACACCCTTAAGTGTATATGACACACACTTACATATTACTTCAACTAATAATGTAATATCTACAATAAGGTTTTAATTTTAAAAATATTTCTCAAAACTATATTAAACCGAGTGAATGATATATTCGTAGTGATATATATTTTATACTGAAACCGAAGCCAAATAAACCCGATGTTTGGACTGGAAAAGCTATACATAGGTATTGAATGTACAAAAACTATTTATTGTACCCGATCCCACAAGTCATCCGTGCGCTATCCTACTTTGGCGTATACGGAGCGTCCCCTGGGTGGCGGATAGGGGAAAGGCCAGTGGATCTGCTTAAACAGTCCTCCCGGCTAGGTCTAAGAGACCCGCTGACCACAAGTAGGTGCGGCCCTCCATTCATATTGGGGGTTGAGCATAGGGCTAACAACCCTATCTTGTAAAACACCATTGTTACGAAACGCCAACAAGCCTCGGAAGTGGATAGATCAAATGGATTAAGACTCAAGCTTAGAACAAAGGAATTGGGACTCGGCTCATGGAACATTAGAACCCTGGCGGTGCCAGGTAAAGTAGATATTATCAGTGAAGAATTTGAAGCCTACAAGATAGATGTGGTAGCACTACAAGAAACCAAATGGCCATTCTGTGGAAAAATAAACACTAAAAGTTGCAAATACTATATAGTGGCTGTGACGATGGAAGACAGACGTAGGGTTTGCTATAAAAAAATACTTGTTAGAATCAGTCATAGCCTATGAAGCAATAAATGAGAGGATATGTACAATTAGGTTTAAGGGAAAGTTTAATAACATATCAATGATAAGTTTCTATGCACCTACTGAGGATAGTGAAGATGATGAGAAAGATATATTCTATGCTCAGCTAGAGGAAACATTTTCAAAGTTACCAAGCTATGATACCAAAATCCTTCTTGGAGATGCTAATGCTAAGGTAGGAAGAGAAACCATGTGGGAGAGTGTGGCTGGCAAACACAGCCTACATAATATATCAAATGACAATGGAATAAGACTGCAAAGCTTTGCTTCTTCGATGAATCTGTACAGTGTCAGTACTAAATTTCCACGTAAAGATATATATATATTACTTTTCATATATATATATATATATATATATATATATATATATATATATATATATATATATATATATATATATATAAAGTAACATGGATATCACCAAATGGAAATACGAAAAACCAAATCGATCATGTTCTGATTGATAAAAGACACATCAGTACAGTAGTAGATGTAAAAAGTAAGAGAGGGGCAGAGTGTGGTACAGACCATTACTTGATTCTAACAAGACTTAAACAAAGAATAAAGATTGAAAAAAGAAATGTTAATAAAATAACAGAAAGACTGTATCTGGATGAAGATAAGAAAATAGAGTTCCAAGTGAAAATCTCAAATAGATTCGAAGCTCTACTAACAGAAGAAGATGAGGAAGAGACACAAGTAGAGACAATGTGGCAAACCTTCAAAAAGAAAATAAAAGAAACAGCAAATGAAGTTTTTATAAAGAAAAAGGACCCAAAAAACCCTGGTTCAATGAGAAGTGAAGAGAATTAGTAATTAAAAGAAAGGAAGCAAAAAATAAACATCTAAAATGCAGAAATGCTGAAACTAAGAAAACATACAGAGAAATAAACTTGGAAGTAAATAAAACATTAAGACGAGAAAAAAGAAATTTTATAAATAATAAACTAACAAATGCGGAACAAGATTTAACAGTGAATAACACTAAGGAATTTCACATAACTGTGAAATTTTTTCAGAAAGGTTACAGTCCTAAAGTAATGGGAGTAAAAAACAAAGATGGAAATACAATAGTGGAAACATCTAAAATACTTCAAAGATGGAAGAACTACTTTGAAGACTTATTAAATGCTGATAATAACATAGAAGATGAACAAGAGGTGAACATAGAGGATGTAAATCAGGAAGATGTTTTAGAACCAACTATAGAGGAAATTGAGAAAGTGATGAAAACATTAAAAAATGGGAAGGCACCAGGAGAAGATGGAATACCTATTGAAATAATCAAAAGTGGTGGTATTAAAATAATGAAATTCCTACATACAATGATATTGAAAATTTGGAGAATGGAAGTTATGCCAGTGGAGTGGCAAGAGAGTGTGATAATACCACTATACAAAAAAGGAGATAAGCAGGAATGAAAAACTATAGAGGAATATCACTACTTAATTGTACATATGAAATACTGTCAAAACTAATATGAAACAGACTAAAAAGATATGGAGAAGAAATAATAGGAGGACAACAAGCAGGCTTTATGAAAGACAGATCAACTACTGACCAAATATTTATTATAAAAGAGCTGGCCTCAAAATACTGGGAATATAACAAAAATCTATTTATATTATTCATTGACTTTAGAAAGGCTTATGATAGCATTGTTAGATCAAAATTGTGGACATATCTTAGACAAATAAAATCCCAGAAAAGATAATTAGACTAACAAAAATGTGTGTTGAAGGCTCAAGAGGGAAAGTAAGAATAGAAAGAGAATTTACAGACACTTTTGACTTTAAAACAGGGGTAAGACAAGGAGATGCGTTGTCATCACTGTTGTTCAACCTCGCTCTTGAAGAAACACTGAAAGTGACAAAATTGGTACAAATAGGCGCAAAAATTGAAAGTATAATCAATATTTTAGCATTTGCTGATGATGTGGCATTAGTAGCTGATAATAAAAATGATCTAAAAACGCTAGCAGGTGTCCTGTTAAAAGAAGCCAACAAAGTAGGTCTTCAAGTGAACGAAGAAAAAACTGAATATATGAAGGTAGGGAGACAGGCAGAGCCAATCAACTCAACACTGGATGTAATGGATTACAAATTTTTAGCCACTGAAGAGTTCAAGTATCTAGGAGTTTCTTTGACTAGCCAAAATAAAATGGAAGAGGAAATACAAGTCAGAAGTAATGCAGCAAATAGATGCTACTGGAGTCTCCTGAAACTATTCCAAAGTAAACTACTGTCAAGACCCACAAAAATAAGAATGTATATAGCTATTGTACAACCTGTTTTATTATATGGATCTGAGGTGTGGACCCTAACAATGTATAACAAAAAAAGATTGATTACATTTGAAAACAAAATTTTAAGAAGAATATATGGACCTACCTATGAATCAGGAGTGTGGAGAATAAAAAAGAACAGAGAGCTTAGAGAACTGTACAAGAGACCTGATATTGTGGCGGTGGTTAGAAGCAAAAGAATAAGATGGCTTGGTCATGTGAGGAGAAGGGAAGAAGAAAAAATGATAAGAAGGGTATGGATGGGGAAACCAGCAGGAAGGCGACCTCTAGGACGACCAAGAATAAGATGGGATGACCAAGTGGAACAGGATGTGAGAAGTCTTGGTGGAGACATCGAAATGGCAGAGGATAGAGGATGTGGAGGCAACTTGTTGGCGAGGCCAAAAATCACCTTGGATTTGAGTGGCCACAGGAGTAAGAGTAAGAGTAAGAGTAAGAGTAAGAGTAAGAGTAAGAGTAAGAGTAAGAGTAAGAGTAAGAGTAAGAGTAAGAGTAAGAGTAAGAGTAAGAGTAAGAGTAAGAGTAAGAGTAAGAGTAAGAGTAAGAGTAAGAGTAAGAGTAAGAGTAAGAGTAAGAGTAAGAGTAAGAGTAAGAGTAAGAGTAAGAGTAAGAGTAAGAGTAAGAGTAAGAGTAAGAGTAAGAGTAAGAGTAAGAGTAAGAGTAAGAGTAAGAGTAAGAGTAAGAGTAAGAGTAAGAGTAAGAGTAAGAGTAAGAGTAAGAGTAAGAGTAAGAGTAAGAGTAAGAGTAAGAGTAAGAGTAAGAGTAAGAGTAAGAGTAAGAGTAAGAGTAAGAGTAAGAGTAAGAGTAAGAGTAAGAGTAAGAGTAAGAGTAAGAGTAAGAGTAAGAGTAAGAGTAAGAGTAAGAGTAAGAGTAAGAGTAAGAGTAAGAGTAAGAGTAAGAGTAGGAGTAGGAGTAGGAGTAGGAGTAGGAGTAGGAGTAGGAGTAGGAGTAGGAGTAGGAGTAGGAGTAGGAGTAGGAGTAGGAGTAGGAGTAGGAGTAGGAGTAGGAGTAGGAGTAGGAGTAGGAGTAGGAGTAGGAGTAGGAGTAGGAGTAGGAGTAGGAGTAGGAGTAGGAGTAGGAGTAGGAGTAGGAGTAGGAGTAGGAGTAGGAGTAGGAGTAGGAGTAGGAGTAGGAGTAGGAGTAGGAGTAGGAGTAGGAGTAGGAGTAGGAGTAGGAGTAGGAGTAGGAGTAGGAGTAGGAGTAGGAGTAGGAGTAGGAGTAGGAGTAGGAGTAGGAGTAGGAGTAGGAGTAGGAGTAGGAGTAGGAGTAGGAGTAGGAGTAGGAGTAGGAGTAGGAGTAGGAGTAGGAGTAGGAGTAGGAGTAGGAGTAGGAGTAGGAGTAGGAGTAGGAGTAGGAGTAGGAGTAGGAGTAGGAGTAGGAGTAGGAGTAGGAGTAGGAGTAGGAGTAGGAGTAGGAGTAGGAGTAGGAGTAGGAGTAGGAGTAGGAGTAGGAGTAGGAGTAGGAGTAGGAGTAGGAGTAGGAGTAGGAGTAGGAGTGAGAGTGAGAGCGAGAGCGAGAGCGAGAGCGAGAGCGAGAGCGAGAGCGAGAGCGAGAGCGAGAGCGAGAGCGAGAGCGAGAGCGAGAGCGAGAGCGAGAGCGAGAGCGAGAGCGAGAGCGAGAGCGAGAGCGAGAGCGAGAGCGAGAGCGAGAGCGAGAGCGAGAGCGAGAGCGAGAGCGAGAGCGAGAGCAAGAGCAAGAGCAAGAGCAAGAGTAAGAGTAAGAGTAAGAGTAAGAGTAAGAGTAAGAGTAAGAGTAAGAGTAAGAGTAAGCGTAAGAGTAAGAGTAAGAGTAAGATCCCACAAGTCATGACTGCAGTTAAATATATTTTGAACAAAATCAAATCCCACGGTATCCTAGGTAAAATATTTGAATACACAATGTATTTTTGCTGTCAATAATTTATTTTAGGTTAATTTTTCGTAATCTATATAATTATTTTATTCCACTCCGATGCGGGTTCACCTATGTGCTGTGCCTGATTCGTAATGAAATAGCCAGCTACATTTAAATATAATTGTACATACAGTGTTATTAAAGTTAATCTTTATATTTATAAAGGTGGTAGCTATGTTACTTATTCGATTACAAAAGCCATCGGCAAGATTGTTTCCCATTTCAACAGCTATTCCCATTACTGTTGTTCGAGACAGTGATTTGATCCAATAGCAGCGATTACAAGGGTTATCTCCTTCCATATACCATTTTATGGTTCAAAATACTATTTTATATTTGCATCTTGGAAGATAACCTCATTATATTTGTATATTTATTTGTTGTTGTTGTAATATTGTGGCTATTTTTACCACATATCACAGTATGTTTTTATTCTGTGTATTTTTTACTATCGTAAGTTAATCTCATGTGTTTAGTCATTTATTTTGTATTTATATAAGTAGCTTGAAATTAATGATGCTTGAATATATGAAATTAAAATTTAAACTATTTAAATAAGTAAGATCCAATTATAAACTAGCTTAAATAACATTTATATTTGAAATGTTGCAATGTAATTGGATTAACTTTCTAAATTGTAACACGTAAATAAATAACTTTATTATTTAAAAAATGTTCCATGAGTCGAGAAAAACATGATAGTATGAATGTTATAGCATACTTTGACCTATAAAATCCGACGAACTTTAGTTGGCGTGCTTTTTCTGATAATTATTTTAAAGAGATGCTCGATTTTCATTTAGTGTCTACGAGGACCTAAAACTAGTGCTCGAGTTGCGATAATTTACAAGAAGCCCTACGATCTATATAATCAATAAAGTTAACAAACCTTAAATAATAATTGTTAAAACCGGGACTAGTATACTTAACTGAGCAAAAAAAGAAAATTCGTCATCGAAATCTTGAGTAAAATTTGTTACAAAAAATCCATGCGAATAATCCAATATTACTTTAAATATTTAAGATTACTGAACGGGTATTTGTGACCCATCAGTAGACAGTCCACACTATTGAATGTATCATCAGTAAATAACAGTAAGTAACTAGATCTATTTAGTTCGTTCTCTAGAAGTATGTAAATTCATCCTAAATATGTAACGAGCTCTGCTTAAGAGCAGTTACTAAAACAATATAGCTGTAATAAGTAACAGTTACATTTAATATTGCATCCTTATAAAATAAACATATTTTGTAACTCTTTTGAAGCAATATGAGATCATTTCTTATAATGTATTTAGTTTTGCAGGTTATTAATTCTTTCGAATACTCTTTATTATAAAATCATATTTATTATCATACTATCATTCCAATATGAACCAATTAAAAAATCCATTAAAACAAACTTTAATTTGTGAAGTTCTACGTATTCCTCATTTGGATATGAATGTGGTGCTACCATTATTAAAATATAAAAGAATGGCTTAAAAAAATTACTCAAACATATTTTCTTAGACCAACAAAATGGTCTTCTCTAAACTTTTCAGGTCACATGTGCTAATATTGTGATTACCAAGTGTTATAACAAAACTGTATTTTACTGTACTAGCATCAAGTTTATGTTTTCATATTTTTTATAATTGAATATTTTAATTTAGACGTTAACACACAAGTCCTTATTATATTATTAATACAACAATGTGAGCAATGTTTCAACCCATCCTATTTGCAATCAAATTTTATTATTTTTTTAAAATCATTTTGTAATCGTATAAAAATAGTAACAATCAGGAAGATAAATGTTCTGTATTAATATGCCTTATTCTCCCATGTAGAGTCACGGATATATCTTGAGATGAAACAGTGATCATGGCCCGCTGAAGTAGAAGGACCTGTCTTGACCAATAGATTCACAAAGGATAGATGGCCAATTATAAGGGCTGTGATAGGCAATCATTTCAGTTGGAACGTATCTGTGAATTTGCGGAATTTCCTAGTGTTCTTGGAATTGACAATTATCAATGAAAACGTGGAATAATATATGTATTAGAATATTTTTATTTAACTAAAAAAATCCTCATAATTGAAATTGGAATATTTAACATTTGTTTATTATGTTACAATAAAAAAAAAATAAAAAAAAAAAAAACGATTAATTGATGTGTTCCATTCAGATTATTAGAATAGTTCTACGTACATTTTGAAATATTCTGATATCCACCATATTTGTTTAAATTTACATTAATTATATAATGATGATTATAACAATATATTGACCGCTTGATATCGACTATGTACCAGTCACCAATGATTATATTATGTATAATATTACGATTGGTGTTCTATTTTAACGTCTATTTATAAGTAGAAATAATACTGGTTTAAATTACCTTTTTTCTGTCTTAACAGTTCTTCAGTAACATTACTGCTATGTACATTTCAAAGCATATAGCTTCATCATCAGGCTTCCAAAATCGTCACTGTTTAAAACATTAAAAAATAAAATTATAAAAGGTTCAAACATTTAAACACATTAAAACATGAGTACAACAAATTTGCCGGCCGGCGATAGACACCAACTAAAAAAACAAAATGTATATATTTATTAGTGTTTAGAGAAATCCAAGAACTTTTAGGTCTAGTACATTCCCTTTTAAAAAACGCAACATTATTAATTTTATAATAATATAACATTTAATTTACAGTAACAATAATTAATTAAAATATATAAATTACTCAAAAAATAAATTCTGTGGTACTGTCCTAAGCTATGTAAATTCCAACTAAAGAGCATAATTTTTTCAGTATATACTAGACAACCATTAAATAAGACTCATCAGCCAATAAGCAAGCTTTATTAGTGGGTAAATAAGATAATCTATAGAACATTATGATAACAGACAGTCGTTAAACAATTTACATGGTTAAATATAATACGAAGAATTCATGAATAAATGAACAATAATCTGCTTACAAAGAAAAGTTGAACTTTAAAATTTTTTTATTTACTGAATCATTATTACTCTAATACATTGTTTTTTTTTTACCAATTTTGGTAACATGAAATAAGAGTATAAAGCAATAGTTATATAAATAAATAATGACAAATCATTGTGTGGATCAGCTCGGCTGCATAAGCTAACATTAATATAAAAAATATCCAGATCAAACTTTCTATCCTTTAATGAAATTAATCACAATAAATGATTGTTAACTTACCAAACCTTCTCCCAAACACGCATTCTAAGATTTCATGGAACAAAACCTATAAAACACGCAGGAATCAATTTAGCCCAACCATTAGTCTGTCATATAGTGAATCAAATACTGGAATTGACATGACGTGATTGCCTGCTGTAGGGTAAGTGGTAGGGCCATGGTTTAGGAGTCAATGTAGCCGAACTATAAGTCTGTCGTATACTAGAATTGACATGACGTGATTGCCTGCTGTAGGGTGAGTGGTAGGGCCACGGCGTAGGAGTCAATGTAGCCCAACTATAAGTCTGTCATATACTGAAATTGACACGACTTGATTGCTTGCTGTAGGGTGAGTGGTAGGGCCGTGGTGTAGGAGTCAATGTAGCCCAACCATTAGTCTGTCATACACTGGAATTGCCTGTTGTAGGGTGAGTGGTAGGTAGTTAACTGTAATAAGAGTCATTGATGCGGTTTAATAATCTTTCACTAACTATATTTCGATACCACTGTACGTGTATGGGTGGGTGGATGGGTCAATACCACTGTACGTGTATGTGTGGGCGGATGGGTCAATACCACTGTACGTGTATGTGTGGGCGGATGGGTCAATACCACTGTACGTGTATGTGTGGGCGGATGGGTCAATACCACTGTACGTGTATGTGTGGGCGGATGGGTCAATACCACTGTACGTGTATGTGTGGGCGGATGGGTCAATGCCACTGTACGTGTATGTGTGGGCGGATGGGTCAATACCACTGTACGTGTATGGGTGGGCGGATGGGTCAATACCACCGTACGTGCATGGGTGGGGGGTGGGTCAATATATCAATATATATATATATATAAGTTTCCGTCACCTCCTGTTAACGTCGTTATGAATGACTAGAGAGACAATTTTACGTAAGTTTTTCAATTTATTTAATCTCAAATACCTAATTACCCTTTTGGTGGAAACTTTTGTAGAATTATATACTTGTTTCCCTCTTTCAGTTTCATCACGTGTTGTTTTATATGATTAATGAATTGTTACAGTTTATTGAACGGGATCCTGGAATAAATAGGTTGGAGCTAATGCTCTTCATGATAATTTATTGAGAAGGAACACTTTTGTATTAGAGCCTTTCTGTAATTATAATACATTAAACTATCTTCAAAGTAACTACTACAAATTGGTATTTAACTAAAATATGTTAAACATTGAAAGGGTGTTTGGGTACGTGTACGGGTGGGGGGGGGGTATTTGAACATGTCCCTCAACGATATTAACGTATTTCGTAGACATTTATTAGCTTATTTGTGATTAATTTAAAAAAAATATGTCTTATAATTTTAGTTCAAATTAATTATCTAGACAAGTTTTCTTTAATTATACTTCTCAAACCTTTCATGATTATGAAGCAGTAAGGAAGGAAGCAATTAAATACCTGTTCCAGGAATTGGAGAAAGTTTAGAGACAAGACAACTTTTATCTAATGAAATATTGTTTTGCCTTGTTAAGGAAACTATTAGTACTCTTCTCACGATGTGTTTAATGGTTTAGTTGATATTATTTGACAACAACAAATGTGATACAAATCTAACTGTTTGTAACTAATTTTGTAACTTATAAACTGGTCTTTAGACAATGTGGAATCATGAAGCTATATTTATTTATTTATTACATGCTACATAACAGATCATGCCAATTACAATGCAGCATTACAATATAAATCAAGTTACAGCATGCTACTCAATAAATCTTAACAATGAACAACAACAGCAGCGAAATGTATATAAAGTCCATTTTCAATGAGATCAGATTCCTATTTGGCTTATAGGCTATTTAAAAAGCAACAAACACATGCAAAAATAGTTAACATAAGGAACACATAATTTTTATATATCATCTAAATAAATCACTCAAACCATAATTGCTAAGCCAGGTTTGTAAATCATAATAAATATACAGGGTGAGTCTCTACTGACACCATTAAATTTACCTGTTTGTTGTACTTACAAAAAGGAACAAAAAAGTTCATATTAACCCGTGTCCGATTCTCAACCGTTTGGCTGTAAGGGCTCATATTGTATGTTTTTAAAATTACTTGACATTAATTCACTGATTGAGCTACAAAAACAAAAAAAAAAAAAAAAAAAAAAAAAAAAAAACAAATACCTACCAGATTCTTATTAATACCATTGAAAAGATCGTTAAATTCTCTATAAGTGTCAATTATTTTGCAAGCAAACATAAATAAAAACTTGATTTCCTAGAGGAAGTTTATTAAACAAATATGCAACATGTAATTTTCTCCAATTGTTCAAGAAGCCATATCAGCACATAAATGTAGTCTAATTTAATGTAAAGTTAAGTAGAAAACTTTTCTCACTAATAAGCTTGGAATAGATGTATAATTGAATTGGGTTGAATATCATGAAACCAAAAATAACACCTAAAATATTTCATAAAACATGGTTTATTCGGTTGTACCTAACAAAAAAATTGTCAGTCTTTACGAAATAAAAAACATAATAACTGTAACATTTAGATAATCATGCTTTATTATAACAAAAACTACTTTAATAAGTGTTCAATATGTCCACCATTTTCTCTTATGCAGGTACGGACTCGGTTCCTCAACTCCCTTACACTTGCCTTTAGATTGATTTCATTTCTAAGGCGTCTAGCAGTCCTCACGATTCGATGTCTCAATTCTTCGGCTATTTGTACTGGGACTTCTGTACACTTCTTGTTTCAAAGAACCCCAGACCTAGTAATCAATAGGGTTGAGTTCAGGGGACCTTGGTGGCCAAGCAACAGTTCCGCCTCTTCCAATCCACATATAGAAATTGTTGTTAATTTCTATTAATCAATTCACGTACGTTGATGTTGAAGTGTGGTGGTGCTCCATCTGCCTGGTAAATAATACGCCGACGCAATTCCAATGGCAAGTCTTCGAGAAGGTCTGGTAGGATATTATTTAGAAACTGAAGGTATTGAACTCCAGTTAATGATGTAGGGAGATCAAGGTAGGGACCTATCAGCTTGTCCCCTATCAGTCCAACCCACACGTTTACCTTAAACCTAGTTTGGCTCCGTGATTCACGACAAAGATGTGGGTCGTGTCATATATACTTATAGTGTCATATAAGTGTTCATTGTGGTAGTTAAAAACACCGTCTCGTGTAAATGTAGATTCGTCTGTCCACAAGATTGTTTTAAGAAAATCTGCATTATCGTGCTGTAAAACCCATTGACAAAATTGACGTCTCAGAGGAGGGTCTCTTGGTTCAATTGTCTGGACACGAGTAAAGTGATATGGGTGTATTTGGTTTTTACGCAAGAGTCTCGACACAAACGATTGGCTTACTCCACATTCAGTAGCAATTCTTCTTGTACTTGTTCTTGGATCTCTTTCCAATTGGGCAAGTACAGCTTCCTCTAACCCAACATCTTGTATGATGTTACCAACGGAACGGCCATTGACAGGAAATCTACCAGTTTCACGCAGACAGTTATGAACCCTTACAAATGTTCTTACATCAGGAATTCTTCTCTCTGGAAATCGACGAATGTATTCTCTACGACTTTCAGCTGCATTGCCAGAACACAAACCGTACACAAAATGTATATCAGCATATTCTACATTAGTAAACGGATTCATAGTTCACAACAAACGTTTGACGCAATGCTACAATAGAACAAATGCTAATACACTCACTAATTTTAAACTAATTATGCTTAAGTATAAAAATGAAAGTAAAAATAAATATTTTCAAACTGTCCAAAGAAGATGATTTGTGTTTTCTGAGACTAATATGAGTAACTATTGTTCAAAATGGGGTAATATTTACAACAGCTGATTTCAGGTATAGAATAATAATAAAAGTGTAACAGTGGATTTCAAATAATAGTCCAATATGGAAGTTACATACAAAACAAAAAAACAGGCACAGGTTGAGTTTGGTAGTTAAGTGAAACCGAATAAACTATGTTTTATTAAATGTTTTAGGTGTTATTTTTGGTTTCATGATATTCAATCCAATTAAATTATACATCTCTTCCAAGCTTATTAGTGAGAAAAGTTTTCTACTTAACTTTACATTAAATTAGACTACATTTATGTGCTGATATGGCTTCTTGAACAATTGGAGAAAATTACATGTTGCATATTTGTTTAATAAACTTCCTCTAGGAAATCTAGTTTTTATTTACGTTTGCTTGCAAAATAATTGACACTTATAGAGAATTTAACGATCTTTTCAATGGTATTAATAAGAATCTGGTAGGTGTTTTTGTTTTATTTTTGTAGCTCAATCAGTGAGTTAATGTCAAGTAATTTTAAAAACATACAATATGAGCCCTTACAGCCAAACGGTTGAGAATCGGACACAGGTTAGTATGAACTTTTTTGTTCCTTTTTGTGAGTACAACAAACAGCTAAATTTAATGGTGTCAGTAGAGACTTACCCTGTATATATATATTTTAAATATGCAGATGTGACATACATAGTTCATAAAGAAGGTAAGTTAGTCAACTGTCTACATCAACAAGCAGTATTTTTTTAAAGCTTTTCAATGTATTATGAAAAATATCTACGTTCGATGAATAAATATTGTACGTTCTTAACATGGTGTTAATCGGTGAGTAATACCCGAGGTTTGTGTTGGCAAAATGAGGGCTGAACAAGAGGCAGCCACGAGAGTTACGTCGGGGCACTGCAAAATTAATCTCTGATAACAGTTGTGGGTTATCAATAACCCCGTTAACCAATTTATGCAGGTACAACAAGTTTTGTATTCTTCGCCTTTTAGTGAGGCTTGGTAACTCAAAAAGGTTTAACAATTCTGAATAAGATATTACGTAATTGTAATTACCAAACTCTTTATAATATAGAAAACTTGAAAACCTCCTCTGTATACTTTCAATTGTATCTATAAGGTACACAAAATGCGGAGACCAAACTACTGCACCATATTCAAGCTTGGATCTTACTAGTGAATAATTAAGCATTTTGAGCGATTTGTGTGTCTCTTAAAAAATTACCCGACCTGCGTATGAGCCCTAGTAGCCCAAATGATGATTTGCACACTGCTAATACATGCTCAGAAAAAGTCAATTTAGTATCAAATAACATTCCAAGATCTATAAAAACTGATGTCCTCTGTAACACTATACCATTCATCGTATAATCATATAAGATCGTGTTCTCCTCCGATTTGCGCGTATATGACATAACGGCATATTTATTTATATTGAATTTAAGATTAATTTTGCTCCACGCCACAAGTGCATCAAGGTCTTCTTGCAATCTCAAGCAATCATCAATACAGGTAATGCGTTTGAAAAGTGTTATGTCATCTGCATATAACAGTATATAACAATATTTTATACATTGTATAATTTTATTAATGAATAGTGTGAATAACAAGGGCCCCAGGTTTGAGCACCTGGTTAACACCACGGTACGTGTATGGGTGGGTGGGTGGGTAAAAAAAGTTTTGTTTTGTATGATCGATTATATGAGATGTAATTTCAACCAGTCAATGCCATTGGCATTGTATCAGTCATGTGCCTTTGTATGTCTACAAACAAACATATAGACGACTATTGTAGGTTCCAGATGAAGTAGAAACAACTCACTCAACGTAGTCTGAAAAGACGCTTGGAATTGTTCAAATTCAAATTAATTTATTGGACTTCAAAATTTTACTTATGTAGAATACATAAGCCATGTCAAATAACACTAATCATTATACAAACAAATCATTTCTACTTTATATACTATGTAAAGTGTACGTAAGTGATTCACCTATGTATTACCACCGTACATTATCTTATTACGGTGGTATTTGTTGTTATAACGTAAGAACGATGTCAGTGTAAATACACATATTTTCATAACGTATTTACACTGACAATGTTGAAGAAACAATAGGGTCAACCACGTATCTACCAGCCCACCACCCATACACGTACAGTGGTATTGACCCACCCACCCATACACGTACAGTGATACTGACCAACCCACCACCCATACACGTACAGTGGGTGGGTTTAGTGCATAATATACATTGGGAACCTAGAAAACTGTCAATGGTCATCAACTCAAAAACGTGCCAAAAAATATTATGAGATGAGTATCAATAAATTACAAAACCATAACTTACTCAGTGTAAATGTAGCAACATTTACGATTATTGATTTTATTGATACAAACATTAGACAAAATTCTCTTCATCTTAAATCTACAAGATTTAATCGACAATTACTGGAAATATGTCGACATAGATACGTAATTCATTCAATACAAAAAACATATATATTTCACAGGCAAATACAGCCAAATACAATTAAAGAAAAAATAACTAATATTTATTGAAATTATTTGTGTATATTATGTCATTAAAGTTGTGTAATATTAAGGAGTTCAAACTAATAAGGTCCAGGGTAATGTACGATGTCGACATAAGTGAGTGTAATCTGTAGAGACTGTTATTGGCAACACGATATACATTCTACGTGGGTCATATGTAGCTTAGTGATAGACCGGACTTATTCTCACACTTTTTCATAACATTTTGTTATATTTTGTAAAACCCCTTTTGTTTCTTATTTCATCCACATAAAGTGAAAATATGTCCTTTCAAACCTTTTCATACTATTTTTTGTTAAATTTCTACTACCAGTATACATACTACATCAATACGTAGTATGAACTCAATTTATAATCTTAGATATGTAACGTTCTTTAACACATATTTATTTACTTCAAATAAACTTTATTTTAAAATGTTATGAAGTTTTATTAATAAAATATACTTTTAAAAATATTCATGTATTACACTTTGCCTATTAATATTCCGAACTAAAATGTATCACTGTTAATTTTTTTCAGTTCAAAATCCTTTTTTAAGACAGTAAAGACGATCTGGTTCCTTTGGGCATTCCTTTACGTCCGATGTAGACCTTCATTGATTGCTTTTGGGACTGACGCTCCCCCGTTGAACAATCGTAACGATCACACGTGTTATTGTTGTGATTCGATATTTCATTGTTCTCCACATTGTTAAAATACCACCATTTGACCGATAGGTGGTAATTATGAAAGTTCAATTACTTTTTAAATAAATTTACATGTTAAATATAGAATGTTACAGAGGCATTTTTGGTGGCAATATATTGCACTCAATCCTTCCTTCTTATCCAAGTAGTTGGTATCCTTAATCTCATTTTATACGTTTAATACGGTCAATATCAACTCTAATGATATCTCTAAAGCCAACTATACGGCTAGCATGTTTTATTCAATAGACGATATTTTACCTGGCCATTCAGTAAGTGGAGAAGAGTAACATATCAGGTTATGTACTTACGGTTACATCCAACGATGGATGTAACGATCCCATAAATACCAAGAAGAAACAGAATTAATTTTAATTCTGTTTTAATGTCATTCCCCACAGTTTAATTTTCACTCCATTTTATGACTTTGTGGAGTACTTTTTATCGTATAGGTGAAATATAGATGTATTGTAGTGAACTAGGGTAAACCCCTGCATGCTTCGCGTGCAAAATCTGATCTGAATCTATAGACCCTACTTAGGTTAAGTACGAGGGTTAAGTCTATACCCTCGTACATTCAAATTCTGCTGTTATAAAAACTGCCTTTATTAAAGGGGTGAAGTTAGGACTATAAAGTCCTCTCTACCACTTAACCCTAATGTTGATGAAAATGTTGATATTAAAAGTAAAATCATCTTATGTGAAACATAAGAACTATATTTTACAGTATTTCATTTTTAAATTAATATCAATATACAGTATGTTTATAAAAGACAATCTAAATATACCAATTTGTTTAAATTACCGCTTATGTGAATATTATTTTAATTTAAAACCAGTTTTCTAACATATGGTAGTTATTATTTGTTCTTTACATGAATGTAAGTACTTTCGTATACTAACACTGTTCATTAAATTCAAGATAGATATAATTTAGAATGTTAGAATGAAATTAAATGGTTTTTAATAATTGAGTGTGCCCATTTAAATAAGTTAATAAGTGAAATTATTTTGTTATGAGTCGTCAATAAATGATTTAGTAATTTGTTACCAAATAATCTAATTACTAACGTACTACTTCAGAATATTCTTAGTTATTCCTATGAACAATGAACGGGCTCTCATTAGTCATATTAAAATTTACGACTTTAGGATACTTAATTTATGACTTATGACAAAATTTAAGTATTAATTTATGTAAGTAAATACAAACTAGTATGGTTATTCAAAACATTAATCAACTGGGTTATCGTTAATAAAATAACAAGAAACTCCTCAATGAATTTAGAGAGCTAACGTTTTAAATATTTTATGAAAGTAAAATATAAAGGATTACTTATTTTTTCATCGTAATGTTATACAAATTTAGGTTCGAACTTCCACCAAAAAAATGTTGGGAGGGGGTCAGGATCGTGAAGTTACAGCAGAGAGCTGCGGGTATGAGTCCTCTATAGCCCCTTCATCCTGGCATATGATTGAATTGAAGAGGTGATGGCACGAGTTATGCCTGCTCAGGAGGTGGGAAAGAAGGCTCTGAGGAGACAACGAACCTGGAACAGAAGAAAAGAAGAGGAACAAATTCAGTTAGGTGACTAATTAAAGGTGATTGGGTAGTGAGAGTCATTTAGTTGCTTGGGTAGCGGGTAAAGAAGGGAGAAATGAGTTATTTCATGATTGAGGACTAGATGGGTAGATGTAAGTGCCGGTGAGTTTAAACAGTTGAAGGAATGGAGGATGAGGGTTTCAATGGTAACTAGGTTGAGGGATGCAGGTGGAGGCTTGTCTGGAAGAGCCTGTAGCTTGTGATATGTTGCACGGGGCTTTGGTGCCGTGAGATGTGGTCGGAGAGGAGGGAATCCACCAGGTAAAGGAAAACTATAGATTGTTTGATCGCAAATACGTGTATGTAAGTTACCAAAACAATTCTGGCATTGGTAAGAACCGCAAACAAATTGCGAAAGGATTATAATTGTAGTGTAAGATAGAAACATTCCAGGGCTGTCCCATTCCATCCAAGAATACATTTGTTCTACACTGTATACCAAAAATATTTACTAGCTATTTTAAATGTATAAGTTGGTTCACGAGTTAGGGCTACTAGTGTAATAAATAGAATAATAACTATAATTAAGTACGGTACTCTTGTTATTTATATATGGCATTTATATACATGTATATATATTTTTTTTCCCATTTTTTTCATTTTTTATAGGTTATATTATTTACACTCTGAAGATGGCCTAAGAGCCGAAACCCGTTATGTATTATAAAAAAAAAAAAAAAAAAAAAAAAAAAAAAAAAAAAAAAAAAAAAAAAAAAAAAAAAAAATTAATAAAGGCTACTTAATTATAGTTATTATTTAATGTATGAAAGGGTTATGTTATTGGTCTTTATACAACGTTAAAAGCTTTACCTAGTTCGACCATAAAAATCAATACGTTGAAAGAAACTAGTTATTAAGTTGCTATAAAGAAGACTTAATAAGGGAATATGATTTATCAAAAGAACAAGCAATATACTTAAGACGTTCTGTTTTATGGGTATTGTATCTAACTGGCTTTTGAGTCGTAAACCAGTGAAATAAAAATACAATACCGAGGTTTACATTTTTGTGGATGTAATAACAGTCCTGACCTAAGTTTATCTAAGTACTGCTGGTAAGCTAGTAATTTAGTTTGTAAGGTGGTTTATTGGGTAATACAGTTCAATGCATATTGTAAAACATGTCTTCAATTCCTCGATTGATAGTTACAGACTTGAATGGACGTGGCCCCTTGCCTTACGCTGGTTCGCAGGCGTTCTACAGGCCGTATTGTAGCAGGCACACCGTTCTATTAAATCGCATCATAATGATGCCGTTATTAAATATTTTCTATGTGACATTCTTTTTACAGATAGCAACATATTTTTAAATTGATACATTGTTTAACAAATCACTGATTGTTATTTAATTAATTTTTGAAAATCATCCTTGTACAACTTTGCTACTTATTTTTCCCCTGAACATTTGTTATATTATTATATCTTGTCGTGAAAAACTCCGTAGTCTACTATGTTAAAGAACATGTCACGTTAGCATAACAATTTAATATTACTTAAACATAACTTACTGTGTTTATCAAGGAACAATCGTGAAAATTTCAGTTCCACATAAACATACAACAAGGATTTATAGTTCAAATACACATAAAGTTCTTTATTATACTTCAAAATAAAACGTTTGGTATGTTTATAAATTATACAAACGTGTAAAATATTAGTTTGTGTTTAATTTGAAATGTGTACTACATAAATTCGTTAGGCCACATATGTTAGTTGTCGTAATAAACATAAAAAATGCCTTCATTATTTTAGATACTACATGCATGGCTGTACGCTGGACGAATCCACGTTCATTCAGTCTGTAACTATCAGTACTTTGAAGTAACAGCTGCATCGCTTTTGAACGGGAATGAGATTTAACTTTTTCACTTTGAGTTGAACTAGGAAGTGTCCTAAACCTAATGAAAAATATACACATTTAAAATAAAAAATTATACAAAACTATACCAGCCTTTTTTTATCATTAAATTGTGTTTATAATTTTTTCTGTTATTGAGAAAAATTGATTTCATTATTGAATGTTTCCTTATTCCCTCAATGTAATAATTTCTGTATTATTTAGAGATTATAGTAAGCCAATTATGTTTATTCTGGTTTAACCAAGAATAAGATGTACAAAACATAATTTCAGACTCAATATTACTACTCTTTGACAACGCATTGGCGATTTCTTTTATTAATGGACTCTCAATTTTGTCTTTTTATTACCACTTTATTGTAAGCCATTGAACTACTTGAAGGATTTAATAAAATCAAATTTGTAAATATTTAATATAAATATCTAATCAATATAATATTTTTCATAAAATGATTTTGGACTCATTTTAAGTCTAAAATAATTAAGTATCAAATAATATTATTTATCGTGATTAATTACAACAAGTAAAACTAAAAGGCAAATACAAATTCTATCTCTATTATAAGATAAGCGATTTTAAATAAATAAAAACTCGTGGAAAAAGTTAATCAGAAGCCCTATATAAAAATGTATGTTTTAAAGATTTAAATAAATGCAACATGAAGAAATGGAGCAGCTTTCACCCAACAACTTACATATGCTATGTGACTTATAAATTGTTTAGAATCGTTGTATTTATTACAACACTTGACAAATCTTAACCACTTAAAGAACACTGCAAATTGATTTAAGAAAACCCTATAACAAGAAAACGACTTGAGCTATGGGTTTTCTTTGTTGTTGTGTACATAGTTTTTTGGGGTAATTTTTTGATGCATATGATTTATTGTTTGTTGATTGTAACATTATTCTAGACCTTCTGACTAAAATAAATAAATTTATTTTTAAAGGATAAATATATTTTTAATTTTCTCTTAGTCCTAGAAATATTTTAATAATTTGATTTCATGGATTAAATTTACTTGGTTACTACAAGAATCACACCCTACACATATAACCTATAATAAAGTTCCAGGTCACATACCCCTCTACTTCAGTCCCCCAGACAGCCAAAACCCGGGAGACTTACAGGCAATCAGCTGATGTGGCGTCTACCACGTGACCGGAGGCCAGATTTCCTCGTGTTCTCATAAATAACGGAAACCATGAATCTACATCTGGTAGTAATCTATATTTAACTGATATAATGTTTCTTTAGCTGTAGCTTGTGAAATTCGGGCAATGAGGATTAAAAACTCAAATTAGATCTAACTTAATGAGGACTTATAAAAATCTCTTTTAACTGATATATTTACAACCTAAATAGTAATCAGGCTTTCTGTGTACAAAACCTCCCATTAATTTGTAATTAAATTTTAGATATATGATATGCGTTTCATATTTGTTTTATCTTGATAGTAAATATGTTGAAATATGCAATATTGTTTAAACTGACAACCAAAGTTACGTTTTGGAATATAAGCATATATTGACTTACTTGCCAGTGTAGTACAATCTTGGCTGGAAATTCATCCTGGCGTAATGCAAAGTGTTCAATTGACCAGCTTCAAAATTTTAATTAAAGTAAGTTTCAACGAACAATAAAATATGAAATGGCATTTCATCATGTGTATAAAATATATTTTATTTTGCATTATTTTAAAATAAAATATATTTCAGAGTTGAAGAATAATGTGAAATTATTATTATTGCTTAGCTTTAATTAAAATATTTGTATCGAGACATTTAGAATTTTCTATTAGAAAAATTTAGATATAATGTCTGTGTCATTCTAATGAGTTTGGATACTAAGAAACAACATATTGTTTCATCAACATTTAAAGTGTAAAGAAGTTTGTAATGCAACTTTACATTTGTGGTAAAGTCTTATAATGCAGGTTGGATGGCATTGTTTAAAGTACTGTCCTACACTAAGGATTATTGACTAGTTTTCTCAATCCTGGATATTTTGGCATTTGAAAGATTAGGGGAATCTTAAAAGTAAAAATTAAATTACCACAGCAATGATGATTTTATGTGCCATAACGAGAAATAAAATTATGTTTTACCGAATAATTCAATATCAGGAAACACTAGAACAAAAGTGGGAGGGGATGGCTATCGTGAATTAATACATAATAAGTTATTGTAACAAATTGCTAGAACTTTATAAAAGCAGTTTTATTTTAATTTATAAAACGTGACGAACAATGAAAGGTAAGATATTTTACTTACGAAAATATATATTACTTTAGAACGATAAAAATCAACAGACTGAAATTCACAACAGGCGATATTCTTCGGCTTGTTTATTTAACTAAACACTGAGGACCAATATGTTTCAGCTTGACTTTTTTTGGGTGGTGATAACTGACTGCTAAAAAATATATGCTTTAAATTGTCAATACTATATTTGGTTACTAAATTGCTACTAACGTAAACTATATGCTGTAAAATTATCGTAAAAATAATTAAACACCCTAATGCTATAAAATAAATAATAACGAATAATACATAACTATATATTGAGAATTAATAAAAACACATGTATATTAGAAATGATTAATTACTAAATGTTGTACATAATACAATATTTATCTGTGTTTCTTATACACAATTTAATATTATTTTCTGTGTAAACAGCTGAACTCTGATTGCAAACCACAGTCTTGATTAGTCTGTATATAAACTTACAAACTTTACTATACCCTACGTCTACAGACAATAACAACGTCAACTAAATATATAAGTAATTTAAATAGCCAATTTCTAAATAGCTTATAATTCATTAACATTTACGTGACTATAAATTTTTATGTGACCTTTTACAATACGACATAGATTAACACTGAAGTTATTTTTGTTATTCTAACTAACAATTTTACTCAAGACCTAATATATATTTTATAATACATTAGTTTATAATATAAAATACATCGAAATTTAATACTAATTGGTTATAAAAAGTTAGAATTAATTTTAAGACACTTTTTGTGTGGCTGTGTTGG
Source organism: Stictocephala bisonia (assembly GCA_035578905.1). NCBI lineage: Eukaryota > Metazoa > Arthropoda > Insecta > Hemiptera > Membracidae > Stictocephala > Stictocephala bisonia. Next base: position 247,836 of record JAQJVL010001047.1, read on the forward strand.
ATAAACTGTCACCTATACTGTATAGAGAAGTAAACTGGTTACCATTATGTTCAGTATAACAAGTATGTGTTTTAATAAACACCATCCTCACCAGGATAGTAGAATGCTAATGTACAAAATTGATGCATTTTTTACCTATTGGTTTGTTAATGTAAGTCGCTTCTGCTTACTTGTGCATGTACTTGATTTAAATGCTCTTTTTTTGTATTAGTACTTTATTATTATTCATTGCTAAGACGCTGATCATGGAGATATGGGCTAATATGAGGGGTGAATGAGTGTGATTAGTGAAGATGAACGAGTGTAGTCATGGTTACTATATGAGCTCGACTTAGCTCAGAAAGGGCTATTTATTAATAACCCAATAGCCAGGGCAACTAAGGGACCTAACGTTTTACGTGGAATTCGAACCACGTAGTGTTGGTCTGATTTTCAGCTAACTGACAAGCCTGACACTCAGTGCTCTTCCCTACACAACATCCGAACCTTGACTACCATCCAATATGGACACCCCAGACTTCTCTAGAAGTGTCCACGTCGATGGTAACCATTGAGTGGACGTCGTGTCGGTATTAAGAGGACCGAGCATGGAACCTATCACCTACAATCTCACAAAAATTTTGTCCCCAAGTAGCCGGGTTACAGCACTGCGCCACCAGTGCCGACTTGGATGAACGTAGTTTTGCTGCATGGTTTCGTTTTTCTGTTTTTTTCTGCTTGTGTATGGCTTAAAATTAGTAAGCCATATTACTGGCTTGTATATTACTGGCTTGTAGCTTATAAACTCTCAGCTGTAGTACTGACGTAACTTGTAATACTTTGATATTGTTGATTGGTTCAATAAATTCATTATATCATTGTAAATTCATTGTATTATTATACAGTTCTGAATTTCGCGGATTTTCTATACATTCTTTGTCAAGAGCTTACATTTCGTTCAAAATTACCTTTGACTCAATCAAAACCTTAAAAAAACTAATTAATCTATTTGATGTTGAATACTGTTGAAATAAGTAAACACAGTCCAATATTCTAATTTAGAGTGAACATCAGTTCATCTAAATTTAGAAATGTAATAAAAAAAGGGAAAAAGAAACTGCTAAATTAAATGTTTTGTTTGAATTAAAATAGAAAAACCTTTAATGCCACTCACGTTAGATTAAATAATTCTATAAATAAGGGCTTTGGAATACTTTACGACTTTGACATTGGGGATAGTGATTAAATGATAATCATATTTGAATCTCCGAATTCCATCAGTTAATATTTAAAGGATTTTTAAAATTATTGAACTGAGTACTTATTCCATGATAAGTTTTTAAAGATTTAGGTTATGGAAAACAAGCAAGTTTAGTTATCAATAGTTAGTTAAGGCCAAGACAGACAGGGAGCTGATCTCATTCAGCCAGTAATGGTTCTGTTAATGGATGAAATACAGTTCTAAGGCAGTGACCAACTGTCCTGTCAGAGAGCCCATGGTCAATTAACTGTAATCCGAAACACAATCACTGAATAGTTTATGTTCACTCTAACGCGATAAAGAAATGACAATATTTTAACTGTTTTATTTATTGAACAATTTGTTGCTTTAGGTTTGATACACGAAACACGTTTGTAAAGAATTAAAACTATAAATTTGTATAATCAACAAGAAAGTATTGTGAGATGGCAAATAATTTATTCTTATGTATTTTTTTTTAATTTAACAAACAATCGTTGAAGATAAAATAAATATGTAAACATATATACTGTATATATATAAAGAACATAAACAGGTTAAAAATTTTTTACTACAAATATATGCTCTCAAAATTTATTAATACACTCATATATCAGTAAATTTATCTATTTTTTTGCTTTATTTCAATACGGTTACTACACAGTTTCTAGCCACAAAACAATTTTATAATTTTTTTTAAATGGGCCAAGAATTGGCTGAGTTTTTATAATATATGCTTTTATTTTGCGGAAATCATGTATTTTACAGAAACATGTGAATTTATGTAATAATATGTGTCATAACTTGTAGTAATTAAATAATTTATAAAGAATTAACTTAGTAACTTTATTTCAGTAACATACATCATAATAACACAGTAATACAATGTTTGTGTTACCTAGCAACACATAATCAAAACGACTCATAGAAAACATATGTTAATTAATATCTATAATTATGTTTTTAATTTGATATGTTTTTGCACTGAAAATGCATTTGAAAACATTTTGGTCTATAAGAATTATTTATCGACATATAACGGGAAAACTACTTTTGTGGTGAATCGCGATTAGTGGCTATTACGCGATCATTATATACAACAACTATTAACCTTAAAACCCTAATTTACCTATATTCGCACTGGAGTGACGTCCTAAGGCAGCCACGAAAGCCTGGCACCCAAATTTAAAGCAAATAACGAATTTTTATTGAGCAATAGACAATTAGGAAAAGTTAATTTATGTTTGGTCAGTTCAGCAAAAAGTGTATTTTTTGGCTGGAAAAATAATTATATTGAAACAAAATCGTTTATTCGTGTTCTGCATAAAATGCATGTAAAATGAAAAAAATTGGAAAAATAGTAATTTTTAAAAAGTTGGTTTTTTCACTATCTGAAAAATTAGTTTTAAAATGTTTCTGGGAAAAACGAGTTTTCCGTGGTTTAAATCAAACTCGTCAAGACATATAAACTCATATTTCACAACTTTTTCAACAATAAATCGTATTTTTAGGGGTGGAAATAAACTTCATACCTACCTTTAACATTTATTTAAAATATTTTCCTATTTTTGAATTAAGGATATGCAGTCCCACAAAACTAATTCAAAATACTGGAATACACAAAATACATAAGTCCAAACTTGGAAAGCTGCAGTAAAAATGAATGGCTTCACAGTAGGGCAGAGTTATAAATAACTATATATCTCGGAGGATTGGGGATTATGGGGAGAGACGTTTTACCACCGACAGTCCCTTTACCAAGAAATAACATTCCTTTCATAACAAGAGCAAGTATAACATCTTACATACTCTCAAATGTATTCGTATTCGAAAAACTTTAATCTCAAACAAAACATAAAACCACATTAATATTTCAAGTTAGTTTTCTAGGAATGTAATTGTAGGTTAGATGTAGTTGAGACGAATTTATATATTGACAATATATATTTTGCATTTAAACATTGCAAGTTCAATTATTAATTTTATAAGCTGACATAATGTAGCAACAAATTTATTAATGCAGTATTTAAATAAAAAATTACAAGTTGATGAATATATTTATTTCATGAATATAAATGTAACAATTTCAATTCCATCAATAACGTAGATGTCCACAACCTGTGAATTATTGTAATATTTTTAATCAAATCCAGCAAATTGCAGCCTTTTATATACTTTGAAAATACATATTAAATTATGTTAGTGTTAGCTCTGAAATTACATGATTGATAATTTTACCGTATGTCACTAAAATTATTGATTAAAATTAATACATTATAATTCCTACCTTTACCAAGTCCTGAAATTAATTAATTTAGTATTGAAAAGATTTTGTTATTGTGCATAAATCGGTAATAAACAGGAAACGCATACACGGATGTTGTAAACTTGTTTACTTATGTGTGTGAGGGTAGGGGTATTACAAGGTGTCCATCACCTACCTCCTGTGCCTTTCAGAAGGCTACATACATTTAATCTTCGTAGCGTATTTTTCAAACATTTATATAGAATCTTGAGTATGTAAAAACGTGAAATAATTTATGATTCATTAGTAGTATTTAGTAAATTATTTAGTATTTTGAAAGAATGGATCAAATTTAAGATCAATTAAAATAGAATTGTAAGAGTACTCTAGGATATTACGTTATGTGTTACGTACGCACTACAGGATAAATGGACTACTAATAGTTAGTTAATACTTTGGTAGAACGGATTTTTGGTAAATTGATACTTTGAGTATAGATAATGGTTGTTAGGAGATGATATTTAGGATTGATGCATGGTTCTTTAGGAATACACTGATAAGACTAGTCGACTGGGTTGCTATGAGTTGAACCTTAAGGTGAGTGTATTTGTGTTAAAGAATCGATATATTGGAGCAGATAGCTTACTTCGTTAAAAAGTGGAAAAGAGCTGTGTTTATGCCAATGTGTGTACTATCAAATATATAAAGATCATTTTTGTATCTCTAGTTATATACACCCAATAGAGTCAAGTGTTCTTGGTGGGAGGGAGGATCATTAAGAGTATTGTGGGCCTAGTGGGTGGGAGAGCCATTAATAGTCATGTCGGGTTAGAACTCCAGATATTTATAAGCTTAAAAAAAATCCATAAATAATAATAATTTTTCTACACTGAGTAGAGGTTGTTGAATAAGATGAAAATAGGCGGTAAGTTATATTAGAGTTTCCATATAACCTCAACACATCAAGAATGCCACTACATAGGATTGTTATGAGGCATTACTCTTTAATATTGCTTCTCAGAAAGAAAACCTGCTAAAGGTTAGTATCGCAATATGGTTTTAAAAATGTGTTCACATCTGATTGTCAGTAATTCCAGAATATTAAAAAATGTAACGGCCAAAGAGTCCATTTTTATAAAAAAATAAATATGTCTCCAGATTATACCTTTAAATTTACATTTATCTTGTTCTATGTTGTACTTTGAATTGTTATAAAATATTTTTCCTACCCATATACACACACAGTTTGTATATGTAGCAGGTATATCAAATGTTATTTAATATCTAATTCTTTCAAGATAAATAATTTATCTCTTGAGTTTGACCAGGTAAATTATAGATCACTATAAAAACACTATAAAACATCGTTAGTCACACGATAAATAGACATTCAAAGTAAAAGTTATCACTGGAGATTACGTACTACAATATGTAATAATCAACAGTTCTATGTTTCCCATAATAACAGTGTTAGATATATGGAATAGTTAAAATTAAATGTAGGATACTTCATACGGTTACAAATAGCTATACGTATGTTTCTTAGGAAACAATTAACCATACAAATATATTAAAAATGTTATTTTGTTGAATTACACCAATAAAACTTTTGTGTTTCAAACAATAAGATAAATAAAATATAAGTGCTAAGAATGTATTGGAAGTAGGTTTTACTATTTAAATAGCACTAAATTCTGGTTACAATAACCCGCTGTGATAGAAAATAGTCCAGGCTAAAGGGAAGTAAGATTTATTTTCTGACTTAAGGTTTGGAATACGACCCCAGACCAGCGTAGAGTTATAGTTGTCGTTGAAATTTTGGATTACTGTAGAGAGTAGTTTACATTTTGGGAAATATTTTTATCTCATGAAAACTTCTCCGGGATCTTTAAATTGGTTTAATGTTTTGAATCCCCCAGGCTTCAGTAAAACATGAGACAACTTTATACAACCGAAAAACATCTTATGGAAATCATATCCTGCTTTCTCACAGTGTCAATAAACACATGTGCCAGATCACATACAGCATAGTAAAAAAAACCAAGGCCGGCCACTCCACATTCCCAAGAATATTTCTGTCTATCACCAATACCGTGTCCAGAAGATGTACAAACCAATACTAATACGAGATTGTTCATAAATGAATTGCTATGAGGTAATTCCATGCAATGCCGTCCTTTGGAATTTAATTTATGCTTTGTGGTTATACGTACAGAGTTAGTATTGAACTGCCAATACACACTTACCATACCATACATGTACGGTGGTACTGACCCAACCACCCTCCCATATACGTACGGCGATATTGACCCATCCACCCTTCCGTGTATACGTACGGTGGTATTGACCTATTCATAGTCCCATAAACGTGCAGTGGTACTGACCCATCCATCCATCCATAAATGGACAGTGGTATTGATCCATCCACCCACTCATTCGTGTACGGTGATATTGGCACATGCATACTACTATAATACACGTACTGTGGTACTGAACCATACACCTTCACATATACGTACAGTGTTATTGATCTATCCACCCACTCATTCGTGTACGGTGATATTGGCACATGCATACTACTATAATACACGTACTGTGGTAATGAACCATCCACCTTCACATATACGTACAGTGTTATTGATCTATCCACCCACTCATTCGTGTACGGTGATATTGGCACATGCATACTACTATAATACACGTACTGTGGTACTGAACCATCCACCTTCACATATACGTACAGTGTTATAGATCCATCCACCCAATCATTCGTGTACGGTGATATTGGCACAGGCATACTACTATAATACACGTACTGTGGTACTGAACCATCCACCTTCACATATACGTACAGTGTATTAGATCCATCCACCCAATCATTCGTGTACGGTGATATTGGCACATGCATACTACTATAATACACGTACTGTGGTACTGAACTATCCACCTTCACATATACGTACAGTGTTATTGATCTATCCACCCACTCATTCGTGTATGGTGATATTGGCACATGCATACTACTATAATACACGTACTGTGGTACTGAACTATCCACCTTCACATATACGTACAGTGTTATTGATCTATCCACCCACTCATTCGTGTACGGTGATATTGGCACATGCATACTACTATAATACACGTACTGTGGTACTGAACCATCCACCTTCACATATACGTACAGTGTTATTGATCTATCCACCCTCCCATTCCTGTTCGGTGATATTGGCACATGCATACTACTATAATACATGTACTGTGGTACTGAACCATCCACCTTCACATATACGTACAGTGTTATTGATCTATCCACCCACTCATTCGTGTACGGTGATATTGGCACATGCATACTACTATAATACACGTACTGTGGTACTGAACTATCCACCTTCACATATACGTACAGTGTTATTGATCTATCCACCCACTCATTCGTGTATGGTGATATTGGCACATGCATACTACTATAATACACGTACTGTGGTACTGAACCATCCACCTTCACATATACGTACAGTGTTATTGATCTATCCACCCACTCATTCGTGTACGGTGATATTGGCACATGCATACTACTATAATACACGTACTGTGGTACTGAACCATCCACCTTCACATATACGTACAGTGTTATTGATCTATCCACCCTCCCATTCTTGTTCGGTGATATTGGCACATGCATACTACTATAATAGACGTACTGTGGTACTGAACCATCCACCTTCACATATACGTACAGTGTTATTGATCTATCCACCCACTCATTCGTGTACGGTGATATTGGCACATGCATACTACTATAATACACGTACTGTGGTACTGAACCATCCACCTTCACATATACGTACAGTGTTATTGATCCATCCACCCAACAATTCGTGTATGGTGATATTGGCACATCTATTCTCCTATAATACACGTACTGTGGTACTGACCCACCGTCCCTCCCATACACATACGGTGGTATTGACCCATCCATAGTCTCATAAAAATGCAGTGGTACTGACCCGTCCATCCATCCATCCATCCATACAAGTAAGGTGTTATTCATCCATCCACTCACCCATACACGTACGGTGGTGGTATTGACCCACCCATCCTCCCATTCACGTGTGCTAATATCAATCAGGACATTCTTGGACAGTACATATAGTGAAGTATTTACCATCCAAACACAAACTCGCCGTGTCGTTGACATTAGTATTAGAATGATGTGTTTATTGTTGATTTAATCAGGAAATTAGAGTATATATTTGTATCACATTGTAATATTTTCCATTTATCAACATATTATATAATATCATTTTCGCATTTTGTAATTTTGAAAGTAGAATATTAATTCAACCATCGGTAAGAAACTTAAAACTCGGTACATACTCCATAGACTTAATATAGTACTTTGGTATCATTATAAGTAAATGCAAAGTGTCTAGTATATATTAGAATATCATCAATATGTAGTAATGGAAAGATTGTATTATTTTAAATATATTACATTTTGGACCATATAGTTAGTTATTTAAAATAATTTTAATTACTATACTTGATTTTTAACTTATTTGTTTAACATTTTATTTACACTGTTAATATAAAAAAATTTTACTTCAATAATTCATTATAAAATTGGAGATGGCTTTTTTTTAAAATGCCGTAATGTAATCACTGCGTAAGGAGGTTCAAAATGGCGTGAAATTGAATGTTCTAAAACCCTTTTGATGTAAGTAAATGCCTTCATCTTTGTAAAGCCTGACAACGTTACTTTTCACAAAGGAAAAACGCTTAAGTTTGTTAAATGAAACATTATTTCTTTTCGGGGAACTTTCAAGACTGAACCAAGTGTGTTCTCTTAGTGATTTGACCTTTAATAAATTGAAACTTTTAAATGTATTACAGATCCATCCAACTTTTTAGATGTATTTAAATTTATTTTAAAGTAGACAAGAGTCCTAAGTTCATAGATAAGTTTCATTAATACTTTAGTTCCGCACATAATGGGGTTAAGTGTTAGAGAGGACTTCACAGTCCTAACTTCGCCCCTTTAATGAAGGCATTTCATTTCACTTTACATATATTTTGAATGTATCATTGCATTATATTTCGTAATCAAATTAATTAATTGATTCCCTAAACGTAATTTAACTCTAAATAAATATAATCAGACTGAAGATAATCATAGCACTTACTATGCCGTAAGGTATAATTGAGACGCATACTCTTGGCTTACAGAATACAAATGATAATAACTGAAATACCTGGTAGTAAAAATACCTTTTTATGGGTTACTGATGTTTCTGGTATATTTATCTTTCTCTAAATATAATATATTAGACATAAAATAATTTTTATTTTCTACCATACAGTTAAATTAGAATTTAACAACTAACTAACCCACCAACTGATCTAACTAAAGAGAAAATAACTCACCCACCCAACTGGGAAATAACTGACTCATCCACTTACACAACTTGGGAATACAAAATTTACTCAAATATCTACCCACCCATATAACTAGGGGGGAAAACCCACCCACCTAGCAAACTAAGGAAAAAATAACTCACAAAACACATAACTTGGAAATAGTTAACCCACCCACCCACCCACCTAACTGGGAAATAAAAAACCTACCCACCCACCCACATTACTGGAAAATAGCTAACCCACCCAACCCCCCACCTAACTGGGAAATAACTAATCCATTAACCCATACAAATAGGGAATAACTGACCCACCCACCAATCTAACTGGAAAATAATAAACTAATTCACCCATACAAATTTGGAATAACAGACTCACCTACTAATATAACTAGAGAATAACTAGCCATGACTTGCCCTCAAAAGTATCTAGAGGATATTATCCCTCCTTACTGGGGACTTGGGAAAGATAACCCAACTACCTGGAGAAAACTAACCCAACCAAATTGGAAATAAGTAATTCAACAAACTTGGCATTAAATATATTTACACTACCGCACAACAAATACAAGACACTGACATTATACCAATTTTTATCGTCATTATCATGCATGAATCCAACGTATTTTGCTAAGACCTATTATTCCCACCCATATCTTATGACGTAAATAAAAATAAAAAAATACAAAGAGATGAATTAGGAATTTCGAATTGAAATATTATAAATGTACATCCAACGTGTATGCGATTTGGCTAGCAAAATACCAGTTTACTTATTTTCATGGTTAGTAAAACAATTTTTGTTTACGAACAAAATTATTTTTGTTAGAATGACAGAGAGGATGCATTCTCTTATTACAAAAGTTTTAAAGTGTCCCAACTGTGTAATATTCACTGAGAGAAGTTAAAACCATAAAACCCTGGAGTGTTTTCCCACACCCTTTACGTCTGCTGGATTTAAACACTTTAGTTTACACGAAAACCTTATATTACCAAGTTTTATATGCTTTAGTTTTAATATTATTATAATATTATTGCTGCATTTGTAAGACAGTTTCATTTCATAATATGATACATCCAACCTCAGTTTATAAAGAATATACAAGCCTCAAAATGTTAAGCATCATCTTGTATAACATAGTTTTAAACTACGGATGGCTGGCTCTAGCAACATGTAACAGTACTTCTAATATGATACATCCAACCTCAGTTTATAAAGAATATACAAGCTTCAAAATGTTAAGCATCATCTTGTATAACATAGTTTTAAACTACGGATGGCTGGCTCTAGCAACATGTAACAGTACTTCTTATATGATACATCCAACCTCAGTTTATAAAGAATAAACAAGCTTCAAAACGTTAAGCATCATCTTGTATAACATAGTTTTAAACTACGGATGGCTGGCTCTAGCAACATGTAACAGTACTTCTAATATGATACATCCAACCTCAGTTTATAAAGAATGTACAAGCTTCAAAACGTTAAGCATCATCTTGTATAACATAGTTTTAAACTACGGATGGCTGGCTTTAGCAACATGTAACAGTACTTCTTATATGATACATCCAACCTCAGTTTATAAAGAATAAACAAGCTTCAAAACGTTAAGCATCATCTTGTATAACATAGTTTTAAACTACGGATGGATGGCTCTAGCAACATGTAACAGTACTTCTAATATGATACATCCAACCTCAGTTTATAAAGAATGTACAAGCTTCAAAACGTTAAGCATCATCTTGTATAACATAGTTTTAAACTACGGATGGATGGCTCTAGCAACATGTAACAGTACTTATAATATGATACATCCAACCTCAGTTTATAAAGAATGTACAAGCTTCAAAACGTTAAGCATCATCTCGTATAACATAGTTTTAAACTACAGATGGCTGGCTGTAGCAACATGTAACAGTACTTCTAATATGATACATCCAACCTCAGTTTATAAAGAATGTACAAGCTTCAAAACGTTAAGCATCATCTTGTATAACATAGTTTTAAACTACGGATGGCTGGCTCTAGCAACATGTAACAGTACTTCTAATATGATACATCCAACCTCAGTTTATAAAGAATGTACAAGCTTCAAAACGTTAAGCATCATCTTGTATAACATAGTTTTAAACTACGGATGGCTGGCTCTAGCAACATGTAACAGTACTTCTAATATGATACATCCAACCTCAGTTTATAAAGAATGTACAAGCTTCAAAACGTTAAGCATCATCTTGTATAACATAGTTTTAAACTACGGATGGATGGCTCTAGCAACATGTAACAGTACTTCTTAATATGATACATCCAACCTCAGTTTATAAAGAATGTACAAGCTTCAAAACGTTAAGCATCATCTTGTATAACATAGTTTTAAACTACGGATGGCTGGCTCTAGCAACATGTAACAGTACTTCTAATATGATACATCCAACCTCAGTTTATAAAGAATGTACAAGCTTCAAAACGTTAAGCATCATCTCGTATAACATAGTTTTAAACTACGGATGGATGGCTCTAGCAACATGTAACAGTACTTATAATATGATACATCCAACCTCAGTTTATAAAGAATGTACAAGCTTCAAAACGTTAAGCATCATCTTGTATAACATAGTTTGAAACTACGGATGGCTGGCTCTAGCAACATGTAACAGTACTTCTAATATGATACATCCAACCTCAGTTTATAAAGAATGTACAAGCTTCAAAACGTTAAGCATCATCTCGTATAACATAGTTTTAAACTACAGATGGCTGGCTGTAGCAACATGTAACAGTACTTCTAATATGATACATCCAACCTCAGTTTATAAAGAATGTACAAACTTCAAAACGTTAAGCATCATCTTGTATAACATAGTTTTAAACTACGGATGGATGACTCTAGCAACATGTAACAGTACTTCTTAATATGATACATCCAACCTCAGTTTATAAAGAATGTACAAGCTTCAAAACGTTAAGCATCATCTTGTATAACATAGTTTGAAACTACGGATGGCTGGCTCTAGCAACATGTAACAATACTTCCTAATATGATACATTTAACCTCAGTTTATAAAGAATGTACAAGCTTCAAAACGTTAAGCATCATCTTGTACAACATAGTTTGAAACTACGAATGGCTGGCTCTAGCAACATGTAACAGTACTTCTTAATATGATATAAGAACTTATATAGACGTGTTTGGTTCTTTTTAATTCATCTCACCAAACCTACAATGAATTATATATTTGTACCTTATTTATATGATCCCAGTACATTAAACACTCTTACCTTTATTATTTGTCACTAGCAATGGCTATTATTTAAGTTTATACATCAAGGCTGCTATAACATACTCCATTAAATGGCTGTCCCGAATGGTTTGGTTTAGGGGCCTATATCCGTGTACAGCTACAGTTGTGCCACCCTTTACTGCAGGGTTAGTGGCTTTCTGTATTACACTGGTTGTTTCAATGTTAAGGGACTGTAAGTACCAAATGAACATAGGATTGTTTTATACAACATCAACACTGAATTAATGTGCGCCAAATGACTGAAAGATAATAAAGGTTTAATTATAGTTATTATTTCACGATGGTGAATACTATTTACTTGTTGCAAGACGTCACATTACCAATTACTTATGATATCTCTTACGTAGGATTTTCTTAAGTAACTAGCTAAATAATAATTTGGCTCTTTAATGACAAATATTTAAAAGGTCTTTATTAATGAAATTAAGTCTTTTTTCAGTACAATCTTTGTTTGAAATTTGAATATTTGATTTAAACAAACTTATACAACATTATACATTGGATATGACGAGCGGTATAATTGTAAAATTGTTAAACTCTCTCAGCTTGCAATGAGAAGGAACCTATTTCAGTCGGATGTAAATGTGATTTACAATACCTTTCTTTTCTATAAGAGAAGATGTTTTAAATATTCTTAACCTTACAATAGTTATTATATTTTATTCGATTAGTTAATTTGATTCGATTAACCTCGATGGTATTACGAAGTTTACCGAAATCGATAATTATAATATTTGTGACTTTTATACTTGTAATACATGTATACTTGTATTACAAATGCATGTTGTGTGACATTTACGTGTATTACAAATCATGTTTTTTAATTTAATATCTTGCGTTATACAAGACTGTTGAGTTTTCAGGATATCTGTCAATAACGTAGTTTCCAATATACTGTATAAGGAAAAGCGTGATATACAACTGACAGTTAAATTTAATCGTTTTAAATATCTATTTAATTTTATCAACAGGCTTGCAACATAAGTTTTACTGGATGATAAGCTACGCAGATTACAAAACCTACTTACTGACTAGGTTGTACAACAGAGTTGCTCGTTAGAAATAACACGAATCGTGACGAATATGAAATATTTATAAATATTAATATCACCCCTTGAACATGATATAGAAATACAGGGAATATGAGATATAGGTTTCTAGATATATATTGAGGTAATTTAAACGTTTTGTAACGATTTTCATTATACGACAGTTGTGTTAGTGAGATATAACAGTCATACTAACGAAACTATGTTAAATAACTACCAGAGAAGAAAAATTTAATCTTTTAACTTATTTAAGCTTAATTGTATCATTCAATGACAATTCAGCCACTAATGTGATAATCAACTTAATTATGATCTTTATTGAGAATTAAGCTGTAATAGTTTTTAATGTAAGTTTATTTATATAAAAATATGTAGAAGCTACAACAAATGGTACAATGTGTTCTTCTCAAAAGAATAATGCATAGGATAATGGGACATTATTTTGTGTACTTTAGCTATTATGGAAGAACTGTTGCTAGTCTTTGTTGGATGTATCATTTGACAAAGAATTTGCTTTCAGTTTGTCTTTTTACGTTATGTAAAAATACAGCGTTTTTTTCAGTCCATACAAATATTACTAATATTATATACTATATTATATATATATATATATATATATACAAATATACTATACAAATATTAATCTTTGACTTTTCATAAATAATCATTTATCCCTAATAAGTTACCTTAAATTAAAATTTCAACTACAACCTTTACAGTCTCACACTTTGTTCAAAAACACCCAGACACTCTAAACCTAATCTAAATCTTCCCAGACAAAAGTAGTCCCTCTTGCCAGTAATGTATTCAAAGTACTGCTATTTGCTTATCTTTGTTGCCTGCAGCTGGAACATTACGTTGAAGCCATAAACATTAGTCAAGTGTATGCATAATGCAATAGACAGCTAGATATTTATTTGTTTCAAACGGTATTTTAGTAGATTTCCTTGAATTAATAATCTGAGAGACACATAGTAGTACCAATTGGTAAAAGCTTAGTAAGAGAAATATATATGAGTAATACATATGAGAGATTCAATTGAATGAGGGTTGGTAAGGGTAAGAGGTAAGTATTGTGTTACATAATAAACCATGTTGGTGATAAAGGGCCTTCTTTATGTAGTAGGTTTAATAATTACTCTGGAAACTGTTGAAGGTGTTAAGGATACGTGGTGTTTGTCTATGGATTAAATTGGCTTACAAAGGTTTAGTGATCTTATAACAAGAACTTATATATAATTGAAAGTTCTATATTCTCTAAGAAACATCTGAAACATGTTCCTTTGAGTATGTCCTGTTACATGCGAGAGAGACATGGCAAGCTGAAATCAAGTTGTAGGTCAGAGAGCAAAAGTGGAGGAGGCCGGGACACACCATAAGAAAACTTGATGGTTCTATTGAGAGGAAAGCACTTGATTGGGATCCGCGAGGCGCAAAAAGAAGAGGCAGACCTCGAGAAATTTGGGAGCCGAAAAGGGAGGCACAAGAAGTTGGCAAAACATGGCGTGAACTGAAGGAAGTTCTAGAATACAGATACGGGGGAAGAGCTCTCCTTGAAGACCAATGGTCCCAGAAGAGATAAAGGAAATAAGTCAAGTAAGTCAAGTCTCAGGGACCAGTGGTATTATACACTATTCAGGGAGAGTTGAGAGTGAGGCTCCACCAGCTGCCCGTGTAACGCAGGCTCTAGGCTTATTCACAGGAGTTCACACGTTCACGATACAAAGCAGAAAGTTTTAGTAAACTGATTGCCAAATCATACTGAATGACAAAGGCGATGCCAATGAATTAGTATTTATTGGTAGATAATATTTGGAGATTTCCAATCCTTCAAGTGATGAAAAAATGCTTCCCAGAGTGTATTTCTTAATGTTAACTGTTCTTTGAAATCCAGTCCAGTGATTTGTATGGACGTAATTAACTAGTTCTCTGTTTTTATGACTATAATAGTTATCTGATGTGTGTTTTATGGTGATACTGAACCATAAAACATTTTCCATTTGTCCAAGAACAAATAACACAATCTGCTTAAAATATTGTAGTTGTTTGTTAAGCAGTTTTTCACAGTCAACTTAATTGAATTCAACTTCTCGTTTAACTTATTGAAGATAAGACTGTACCGATAGATATAATTAATTGAAACAAATTATTTAAAGTACTGTATCTGTAAAAAATAAGTAAATATACAAGTTAGTTAAGAGGAAATTGTAAAACTATTCTTTAACCATTCACACCATTAGTTAAAATTAATGACCTCTAACAAATTATTTCAAAGCACAGAATGTTTTTATTACAATTTAAATAATATTTTACTTAATATTGTAAAATATTTATCGAATGCAGTATTGGAAGCTCTGAATCCCTTTTGAAACTCGAGTGTTCAGACACCATAAATCCACATATCTCCATACATTAGTTACCAGCCACTGCATATACAATTTTATATGGTCTTTTACTATCCCTTTGTTTAAAATAATTCTAGAATATATCGACGTATATTTTCGAGCAGCTAAGCATTAGAAATTGAAAACGAGGTCGATGCTTGAGTAAGGAATTGCATTTTACATATTCTACCTTACTCGTAACCATCAACTGCAATCAAAATACAATGTTGTCAAATCTTTTCACAACTCATACTCAGCAGACATAAAAACATTTTATCTTAAAACTAGAATCAATTTGAAAAACAGTATGAGGGTGTTTTGAAGTATTAGTGTGAGTGTTACTGTTAAAAGCCTACACCGAGAAATTTTTGAATTAAACCACTTAAATATTTCAGTTTCGCCGAGTTAGTCTACTAACATCTGACTGGTTGTACGGATTTCATTATGTCTTTAAATTTAGAACAAAATGGTTTCAATTATTTTAAGTAATAATTTCAAGATATACAATTTGTATTTACTGGCAAAGTTGCCTTTAGATTGATTAGATTTGTACAAGTTTTTGCCCATTTAACAGTTTGTAATGATGGAATGAAATGATACTAGTACTATACATACAAAAACTAAAGAATATTTTGATATCTTACTAACATATTTATAAAGGTGTACAGTAGAACCTTATTTATCCCACGTAAATGGATGGGATAGTGTCGGATAGTAGGGAGTGATAGTACAAGAATTGCATTAAGTTTATCTTCCACTACTCTAGAACTCTTTACGGTTGTAAGCATGTCACCAGGCATATTCAACATACTTACAGTACAATGAGTGAACAAATACAATCTAAACTACGGTTCTGTACGTCACAAATAACAAAACAAATGTTTTAAACTAACCTAGTAAATAAAGTAATCTGATAAATAAGCTTTGCACAATACAGTAACACACATATTCTTATGTACTGATAATACGTATAACCGGCCAGGAAGCCTATGAATAGGAGTGTATGAGATACACGATCAGGAAGCATGCCTACTAATAGTTTGATATACTGTATCCCAGTAATAATGGGACTTGGAAAATACATAAAGTAAAGCATGGATACTCGAAGTTTCATGTATTGTTACTCATTTATAGTAGGACTTGGAAAATACATAAAGGAAAGAACGGCTACTGGAAGTTTGATGTACTGTGACTCGAGGTAGTAAAACGCCATAAGTTAGGTTGGTGGAACATAATTCATTCTACAAGATTAAATAAATTTATTACCCTACTCTTCCGGGAAACGGAAAGGTCTTTTATGTTCGTGTGGATGACTACCTATTTACCTGAAAATTTCTTCGATGACTCTTGTTTTTTCTTAAATAGCTACTAGTAAAGAAACTAGTCCTACATATACAGTATAACATAGTCTGGTCAGAGATCACTATATAACAACTAATATTTGGGTACCGGAAAATATAAGTTTTATGTGAAGTTACACTGTTGTTTTTAGGAAGGACTGGTTACTAAAATAAACTTGTTTTTATATACAGTAAACAATAAACAAAATAATAATATAAATACAGTTGAACTTATGACAGTGGTGCTCATTAATTGACTATACTTACTTGTATAATATTTTTATGTAATATTACGAATGATCATAAACATGTGCCTCCAAATATGTGCACACTGTACTTTTATTCTCTTCACTCTTATTAATATGTAAGAGGTACTATTTCAATTGTTGTGCTCACAGTTAGTGGTAATTTCATTTATGTACAATTTCAGTATTGAATATTAAATTGAAATGACTATTAATTGAGTTACATTTGAAAACTCACTGAAAGTATTTATTTTTCTTTTATTTGCAAAAAAGTTAGTCAGTTAAGGAAAATTAAAATGAAACGCATTTGGATTAACTAATTATAAAAATTATTGAAAATTGGGACATTTGAACCTACGTTATATGATAATTACTAGGGGACACCCCTGCACGCTTCGCGTGCCAAACCGACTCTCGCTGCGCTCGATCCACCGCGGCCTTCGGCCTCGGCATGTAACTTTAACTACAAACAATGTAGATTATCTCTATAACGTAAAATCACAATAATAAATTTATTTACAATACTTCACTGACACTACTTGCGTTGCCACCTATTTATTAGTATTGAGGTGTTTTATACTGTGATATTACTTAGTCTATTTCAAACCTGTTTATTTCATTTGTTTTTGTTTAACAGCTGAAGATTAAACTCTCAATGCATCAATAGGATAATGTCAAATATACAAAATAAACATGCGTATTTATTTACAAAGCAGCTGTTATTAATTTACTAAAATCAACCTAAAGTTATTCTTATGCAAACAGGAAATTTTGAGAGGCTGTTACAAATGGAATTTCGAAAAATATTTTCTTATTGTCCCTTCGATACTGAAGCTAACTTCCTTTAAAATTTCGTGTAAATCCATATGACGGCTTTTGAGATTTCGTGATGAGTGAGTGAGTGAATCAGAGGTATTTGGCTTATATATATAAAGATTAAGTATTGTTAGTATAATACATTTTTTTATAGTAAATAACATGGTTTATAATTATTATCTGCCTGAATAAGATAGCAGTATTGTACTAGATAGTAAAAAAAGATGGAATACATGAATCTTGATTCAGGTTATCAGAAGTTTGAAAACCCTCAGAGAAAAAATCATTAATTCTTTAAAATATTACTTTTGTTAAAATTATTCCCAACGAGGTTTGTTCTGTAACTGTTAATATTAATATAATAAATGTTTTTAAACTATCAAGGTGACTTATGACACCAAGAATTTACCGTTGGATTTAAATCGAATGATCCTTAATTTGGGATAAAATGCGCAGTTTTACAGAAACCCTTTTTATGTGAAGTGTTCGTGTCGGAACTAGTTTGCCTGGAGCAAACACCTTCATTTTATGGGTTCGAATAGCTTAAGTGGAGACATAGCTCGTTACTCTAAAGTTTTAATATTAATTATTAAAATTGCTATATTAATTAAGAGTTCATAAAATGTCATAAACACATATATTTATTCTAGTATGAGTATCTTGTTGTTTAGTAACAAAATATTTTATACAACATTAAAAACGTTTAAAAAATATATTCACACACATACTCTTACATATTCATATTCCTGGCAAATAAAAAGAGGTATTCAAAGTATTTATTTCTGTTATGCTATATCCTACAATTAACTAGTAATAGCTGCCCTCGCTATTTAACTAGCCTTGACGTAATCTGCAACTTGTGGAATTGTTTTTTTTTTAATTTTTTTGCAAATAATCGTGCAAATTAACATTAAAGGGGGTTCAAATAAATGAAATAAAATATTGTTAATTGCCTTTAATTGGAGACCTAGAGTTAATTAATTTACAAAAATATATTTTTTTAAAAATAGACAAAAAATTACTTATAGTAGGTTAGTAAATAGATACTGTACACATCCTAAGAGTATATTGATGTATGAGACGCTGACACAACTTTTGTGTGAATTTTAATGAGAATATGAATTATGACATGAGTGTAAGGATGAATTTGAATGGCCTGTGTAGTCTTGTTACTGAGTACGAATCATGCTCAGAAAGTGACATTCATTACTGGGCCACTAGCCGGGGAAACTAAGGGACGTACAGATTTCTCTGTAATACGAACCACGTAGGATTGGTCTTATTTTAAGTCAACTAATGGACACACCTAATACTCAGTTCTCTACCAACATAGCACCAGGTCACTGATTACTACCCAATATGGACACTCCAGACCTCTATAGTAGCCTCTAGTAAACATTTAAAGGGCGCTATGTCGGTATTAAAAAACCGTGCATAGAACCTATGGTCCACAACTGTCCCAATCCCTTGTCTCTATGTATTTTGGTTACAGTTTTATATATACCCAGTGCCAAAAATATATATATAATTATTACTCATTCACAATAATAATATGAAAAGAATATAAAAGATTTATTCAACAAAGGTTGCATATAGTCTACTGAACTTCAACTTTTCAAGTTACGCTACTGGTTTTAGAAATACAATTAAGTTTAAATTATCCTTTATTTAATTAATTATAGTGCTAAGTTGCTGTGATAACTTTTAATTAAATTTCCAACGTATAACAAATAATGAGAACTGTTTTTAAGGATCTGTTTTTATTTGGGATAGCATGTATAATTCCTTATGAACTTAATGTATTGTACAATACACTTCTTAGTGTCCTGCCGTAACTACTGGTCGATACTTTGTAATTATACATCCAGTAGTTACAGTTCTCTTAACTTCACTATGAGTTTATAATTAGTTTCTGTGCAGACACAATACCCCGGAATCCATTCGCTTTGGCAGAAATTAATCCAATTCTAACTTTTGTACTTGTATCCAAGTAAGGTTGTTAGAAAAACATATCATATAAATTCAATACATTCTTTTTCGACTATGAGTTATTTTTACTTCAAATGATTACCAATCACTTTTATTAAATGAAATATATAGCTTACTAATTTTTAAAAAACAAAATTATTTGCTTTATTTTTATAAAAACGCCTATTTTGGAAATGCTGTTATTTTAAAAAAAAGTAAAAAGTTCTTTATCATTCATTCAAATATGAGCTCAGAAAAATATACATATGTTTTGGATCAGAATAAAGCGCATAGAAAAACACGCAGTGTTTCTCGTTTCCTCAGACAGGTAATCAAGTGAGATGATGTTACGTGGCCATGTGGTAATCATTGTTCAATCATATGGCAACGCATCTAAGCATTTACTCACATTATGGATTGCCGCATCGACCGAAATGCTATGGCTTGACTATTGAAATTCAAACCCAGATATATGAATAATCATTGAAAATTTTCAACGTGTTGAAAAATAATACACATTTATTACGACGGTTATTTATAATCTAACTCCAAAACGTGGTATATTTATAATATACTAACGAATATACCTACTTAATGACAACTAACTATTCAGATTCATCAATTCTATTGAACCACACTTTTCTTGTAGGTATATTTTTAAAATTCTATTTGAAAATATAGAGTTTTAATAAATATTTTTTAGTTACCAAAATATTCAACTCCAACATGCGAAGTGAGTTCATCTCGTGAGTATGGTGATGCGTCCTTGTTGGATAAGTTGACTATTTTTTCTATATACTAACCTGCTCTGTGTTTTGTTGAGCATTTTGTATTTCTTTTGTATTTCATACTGTGTTTAATATTTATTATAATTGTGTTATGTGTGATAGTTTTAAATAACTCTTTATTTTCATAACAGTCAATCGCATATTGTAAGCATGTCAGTAGTTTTGTTTATGGGGTTTTTGTGGGTTGGGTGGGTGTTGAGAGTTGAGAGATTAGAGATGAGATATATATATATATATACATATATACATACATATATTATACATACATCAAATTCATCCTTACACTCATGTCATAATTCATATTCTCATTAAAATTCACACAAAAGTTGTGTCAGCGTCTCATACATCAATATACTCTTAGGATGTGTACAGTATCTATTTACTAACCTACTATAAGTAATTTTTTGTCTACTTTTAAAAAAATCAATATTTTTGTAAATTAATTAACTCTAGGTCTCCAATTAAAGGCAATTAACAATATTTTATTTCATTTATTTGAACCCCCTTAATGTTAATTTGCACGATTAATTGCAAAAAAATTAAAAAAAAAACAATTCCACAAGTTGCAGATTACGTCAAGGCTAGTTAAATAGCGAGGGCAGCTATTACTAGTTAATATACATATATATATATATATATATATATATATATATATATATATATATATATATATATAGAGAGAGAGAGAGAGAGAGAGAGAGAGAGAGAGAGAGAGAGAGAGAGAGAGAGAGAGAGAGAGAGACAGAGAGAGAGACAGAGAGAGAGAGAGAGAAAGTGAGAGAGAGTCGCCATCTGTATACATCTATGATTACGGCAGTTGAAGCCTGTTCCCATCTTTTTTTTTATTTGGGCAAACTTGGTTAGTTTGCGAGTGAAAAATATTTACTGTGTTCATTTTTAACCTAACATAATTTAACCTAACCTAAGCTTTCGTGAAACTAAGTAACTGCCACTTCTCTCTTCCTATCCCACTTCTTTCCCACAATTACCGAAATCGTGCCTTTCTATTGGGTGGGTTTGATAAAGGCTGCCGAGATCATGTTCCCCCTTCCACTGGCGCAGGTAAAAGTTGCTGAATTCGTACGAGCCCAATACCTCCGTACTTGTAAGAGGTTGGGTGGGTCATGGTTAGTCATCTGTTTACCACGTTTGATGAAAAAATATACTGGTGTCATCAAGCATTTTTACAGGTTGATTATTATTGTTTTCTTGAATTATTATGGATTGGATAAGAAAACATAAAAATTAATTCTAAGGTAAGTTAATGGTACCATAATTATTAATTAATGTGTTCGCTTGGCACTCGTAATACCGAGTTAATGGTATCATAATTAATGGATGTGCTCAATAGGCACTCATAATACCGAGTTAATGGTATCATAATTAATGGATGTGCTCGATAGGCACTCGTAATACCAAGTTAATGGTATCATAAGTAATGTATGTGCTCGCTAGGCACTCGTAATATCGAGTTAATGGTATCATAATTAATGGATGTGCTCAATAGGCACTCGTAATACCAAGTTAATGGTATCATAAGTAATGGATGTGCTCGCTAGGCACTCGTAATACCGAGTTAATGGTATCATAATTAATGGATGTGCTCAATAGGCACTCGTAATACCAAGTTAATGGTATCATAATTAATGGATGTGTTTGCTAGGCACTCGTAATACCAAGTTGATGTTATTATAACAATGAGTGTGTGCGCTATTCACTCGTAATACCAAGATAATGGTATCATAATTAATGGATATGCTCGCTAGGCATTCGTAATACCAAGATAATGGTATCATAATTATTGGATGTGTTCGCTAGGCACTCGTAATACCAAGATATTGGTATCATAATTAATGGATGTGTTGGCTAGGCACTCGTAATACCAAGTTGATGGTATTATAATAATGAGTGTGCGTGCTATTCACTCGTAATACCAAGATAATGGTATCATAATTAATGAATGTGCTCGATAGGCACTCGTAATACCAAGTTAATAGTATCATAATTAATGGATGTGTTCGCTTAGTACTCGTAATACCAAGTTAATAGTATTATAATTAATGAATGTGTTCGCTAGGCACTCGTAATACCAAGTTAATAGTATCATAATTAATGGATGTGTTCGCTAGCCACTCGGAATAACGAGTTAATGGTATCATAATTAATGAATGTGTTCGCAAGGCACTTGTAATACCATGTTAATGGTATCATAATTAATGGATGTGCTCACTAGGCACTCGTAATACCGAGTTAATAGTATCATAATTATTGGAGGTGCTCGCTAGGCACTCGTATTATTAAGTTAATGGTATCATAGTGAATAGATGTGCGCGCTATGCACTCGTAATACCGAGTTAATGGTATCATATTTAATGGATTTGCTTGCTAGGCACTCTTAATACCGAGTTAATGGTATCAGAGTACGAAAACACCTTAATATCCTTTTTTTCCTTAAAAATTAAATAATGACTATTCCGATTTTGTTATTTGTTCTAACTCATTAAGCTAAAAAACTTTTTTTCTTCTAAGATTTGAACAAATTAACAACCTGCACTCAAATAAGGAATACTAAACATTAGGTGCAGGTCTTACCTATTATTAGTATTAATTTAGAACTTAGTATATTAATTAGACTGTATCTGTTTCCGAAATATTAAAATAAGTTCAAATACCTTACTCATTTGAAAAAAACCTGAGAATTTTATTATACTTTGCACTATTCCATTTACCAATAATTTTATTTTATACCTAGTTTGTTTATCTAATATAACTTCTTTTATATTCAACCTATTATAATTGGAACAATGTTACTGTTAAATATAGGGTGTGAATTGGAGGACCATATGACTAAATCCAGAATGAGAAAAGAATGGGAAAAGAAAGTAGGTCTAGGTTGAATATGAATGTGGTTTTATTAGCCTACAGATCTTAAGAGAATGGAAATGAATGTTAAATGATTATAACATTTGTAGTAATGATAATACAATTAATGAATTACAGTATAACAATGTTGTTTTACCATACAGAGTTATAATAGGCATCTTTCTTGTGTCTGGCCAGATCAAACGTTTATAGGCTACTACAGGCTACACACTGGATACTGTTTCGATTCAGAATAAACAGAAATAAAATAGAATTGTGGTTGTTACAACATTTAATTTAAATGAATAAAAGGGAGATTTTAAACAATTTTGAGTTTAAAAAATTAAAATATAAATGAGAAATATGAAAGAGGCTATAATGAGGTGAGGAGATTGAGAGAGAGAAAAATGGAGAACTGAGAATGACTGACGATTGGATGAAAGAGAAATGCAACAATGATGATACAGCCTTTATGATAGATGGCTCTGGTTTTCATATTAAAAACTTATGAATGTATACTATAGGCCTATATAATCATGATTAGTGAATGTGATATACAAACGTGAGACAAAATGAATTAAAACAATAAATAAGAAATGTTCATTTAATTATTAATGTAAATCCTTAACAGTTATCATTATACAAACTTAACTTTGACCAGTGTTGTATGTCGTATAACTAACATGCAAACTTGCACTAATAAAGCTTTGTTAACAGCAACTTGTAACAGAGATAAATTAAATACACTTAATACAAACTCTAATTGTTGGTTGGGAACGTTATTAAAGTTGTTACACAAGGCAGGCGTACGCTGGATGTAATAATGTATTGTTAGCAGAACGTATTGTATTCAGACGAACAATAAAGCCCAACCACAGTTAAAAAGGTACTTCTACACCAATTTATATGTGTTTGAATTTAATTACGGAAATGTTACATTAATAGTAATAATCAGAATTTTAAATGTTTTAAGCATTTCTTCTAAGAATTATTCTTTGTATAATAAATACACAAATATAATTACTGCCACAAATATAATTAAAGACAAAAAGCAATCCACTAGTGACAGAAATAAAAAATATGAGTGTCTACGTTTACTAAAAATATTTAAGTGCTAAATTAAAAATATAGTAAAATACTGAATGTTTATGTAATATAGTTTTACTCTTAGTTCATTAAATTGAACAAAAATGAAAGGTTTTAAATATGCAATCAGACTTATACTGAACAATGAACAACGTAGGGTGAGTGTAAGGTGCAGTATATTTTTTCTTATTTTTCAAGAAGTAAGAAGAATATCACTCATATATGATTTCCAAATTCTTTTTACAAATAGTACCACCAATATTGACTATCGAAACGCTAAAAAAATGAATTCTGAACTGTACCATGAAAAGTGTGCAAAATGTATGTTACAACACTAAACAACCACTGAAAACAAGATATTAATATTGAAATAACTGAATTAAAAAAGTAGTAGGGGTTTGCCGTTCCTGGCCCAGTATTATCTAGGGTGGATAATCCACCGTAAATTTTAGATTGATAATTTCATAATTTGGTTAGATTGATAATTTCACAGTTTGCTTGGATTGATAATTTTTCATGGTTGAAAATGTTGTGTTTGCCGTTCCTGGCGCAGTGCTAGGCGTGAATTTTGATGGGGAAAAAATATGAGTGTTGAATGTTCTAGTTTTACGCGTGGGGTTGAGTTTTGTCTACCGTAATTTCTGTAGGTGTAGATAAACAATGTTATTTACAAATGGGTTCAAGATCAGGCGATTGTCTTGATCCACGATTGTAACAGTGATTTGCTGTATTTTTCGCAGGGCACTATATAATGGAGCATAATATCTCTGGAGTGGCGTTTCTGATATTTTGTAGCCCCGCGGTACGGCTGGGAAAAATGTGTATAGCAGTCGATGTTCTTTGTGCTTATGCAAGTGTTCGTCGTGATTGGAGTAACTGTTTTCAACCAAATTGCAATGTATCTCGACTGTATCCACAGCTCTGAGATTCGGTGGTTTCGTGGCTTTTATGATATGGTCGGCCATGTAGTAAAAACGTTCGTTACTGTAGTCTTCTTTTTCCTCAGACTGCATTTCGAACCCCAGCAGGTTTCGTATTATGGAGTCGAAACTGAACTTGAGCGGTGAGACTATCGATACCCTGTCATCCATTTTCGCTATGCTGAACCTTGCAGAATCAACCACGTTCAGTGTTTTGAGGAACTCACTGCACTTGACCTGTATGGTGTCTAGCGTCCAGTGGCCTTTCTGAAAGAGAAGCGCTCTCGGACCAATGCTCTGTTGTTCGGCGTTAGGACCTACCCAAAAGTACATCGTTCCATCTGTCGGATGATTAGCGATATTGTTTTCCGAATAAAACCCGTACAGAGCCAGTTCGTAGTCATCTTCATCGCGCAAATATATTGGGTGCTCCAAGTGAAGTGTGATCACCGAACCCGCTCCAACCAGTTTGAACAGCATTATGATTTTTAAAACTCTTTGTCTCCCATACACACACATAGGTGTCTCTTAAAAGTTACTCTCGATCGATGCGAAAAAAAATTGTTTTTTTTAAATAACCGTGTTTACCACATGTTATTCAGGTGTGGAGGAGACCCTCACGCCATTCTCGAGAGCTTCAAGTTTCTCCTCGATCTTTTCGAGCCTTTCGTTTGTTTTTCTCTTCAACTTTCGGACGGCATCGAATAGTTCATTGAGCTCTAGTCGAAGTTTTATTTCGACTTTATCGAAAGCTTGCAACGATTCATGGGAAAACTCTCTTTTCATCTCATTGATTTTAGAATCGACGTATTGTGCACTATTACCACCAGCAACAAAAGTGATGTTCGTATCACCAAATTTGTTGATGTGAAAGGTACTGTCACGATAACTCTCCATAGTTATAGTCTCTTACCACCAAGACTTCCAAGTGTATTTGTTATCTCGTAGACACCGCACGATATCATTCCAATCTTCACTTTTGTCGTTACGTCGTATTACCTCAATACATAGGTGGCCGCATATCGGAGGATCATCAAAATCTTGGACGCTGTCGATGTTGTATTTTAGATTGTCTGCACCCAAATAACGTACCAACTCTAGTGGTGGTCTTGCATCACCGAACGAGTCGAAGTATAATTTATGTTCTCCCCGTTTTACGTAACACGTCCAGTGGGTGCCATTAGATGATATATCTCCAAGATTGATGACCCCACATTCGATTGGGTTAGGTATTGTCGGTAGCATTTGACGCATAAACACACCTCGAAAATTTTCTATCTTTAGCGTTTTGATGTAATTTTCAATTTCAGCGAGCGAAAGGGGTGTGATCTTTTTTTATAACCAAGCAGTTCGTCTAACTTGGAGTTGATGCGCCGTTTAAGACCTGAACCTTTAGGACCGATAATACTGTCAAGTTCACTGTCAATTAGATGTTTCAACCACGGTACGAACTTATTCTTGAGTAGTGGTGCTATTGTGTGCCTCACAACTGGTGAAATGAAACGTTTGCCACCAGGTACATCTGTTTCGACAAAATCTAGCATCTCTTTCAAGAGACCTCCTTTTTTGTTCATTGAAAGCTGTCCGTATGAAAGCTCCATCCGTAATCCCTTATTATCTTTTTTCGCTTTGACTATACGTTGGTGCTGTCTTGGTGTGAGCAAGATATCATCGCCACCACACATAGTCACTTGGTCTTTCGATAGACCAATACTCGCACTCTGCTGCCTTCGGTAAGCGGTGCGGAGCTTACGTTTCTGTCCATCCGACAGCCTGATTTTATGATGATGTAACGCAGCCATAATCATACACTTATAAATAAGACATGGATATTTACTGTCCAAAGTGCAAAATAAAAACGAGCTCAATAAACGTTGAGACTTTGAAAACGGTAAACGAAAAGTGGCGACACAAAGCACAATGCGTAGTTTGTGGAAAAGAAAAGAGTGCATTTATTAAAGCTCCGGATTTTGCTAACCAAATGAAACCTTCCTTGATCGAAGCGAAAGAATTGCATCGACCAGTGATAAAGAAATTTCCGAAACGAAGAATCATAACGCTTGGAATCGATGATTTATGGGCTGCCGATTTGGTCATCATGGATAGGTATAGAGGTGAAAACGACGGTTACAAGTACATTCTAAATGTCATAGACACGTTCTCAAATTATGCTTGGTCAGAACCATTAGTCAGAAAAAGTGGATCTGATGTATCCGAGGCATTTAGAGTTATATTAGAAAGAGCTGGGCAATGCGGGCACGAGTCACCCAATCTACTTCATACAGACAAAGGGCGTGAATTCGTAAACAGTGACTTCAGGCGTTTGTTGAAGGAACATGAGATCAAGATGTATCATACTGAGAATGAAGAAAAGAGTGCGATAGTAGAAAGATTCAACCGTACTCTAAATGAGAAAATGAAAGTACAATTTGAAGTGCGTAAGTCATTTCGTTGGATTGACATTCTCCAGTCTTTACTGAAAGACTACAACAGCAGTTTTCATAGAACGATTGGTATGATGCCAGTTGAGGTTAATGCGGAATGTGAACCTGAGCTTGGACGCAGATATGCAAGCAGGGATGAAACAACATCAGCAGTGCGAAAACCTACACTCAAGATTGGTGATAGAGTTAGGATTACGAAAAATAAGGGTCACTATGCAAACAAGTACGGACGCAACTGGACTCGAGAAGTATTTACCGTTTATCAAGTTAATAATACAAATCCAGTCACATATAATATCAAAGATTCTGAAGGAGAACATATTATCTGATCGTTTTATCAAAAAGAGCTCCAAAAATCAGTATTTTAAAAATGAACAAAAAATAAGTTTTTTTTTTTTTACCTAGCGAAATGTGATTGTATTTCGAGTAATGTCATACGTGAAGTTTGTTTCTGCGACAACAACAACGTAAGCTGTGGTACCACTGTTCGCTGCTGGAGGTGCGACTGGATTTATAAAGTCTAACTCAACTTGTATATCGCTTCTAGATCTGTCTGTCGACTGTGGATGTAGATGAGTATCTACGACCATTATTGGAAAGGTGCTTTGGAAATTCTCAGGAGTTAACATAACATCAGAATCCCCAAAGTTCACCATTCGAAAACGTACATACTGATCGTAAAGATGTCGCCACTTTGAATCTGACATATTCAAGTTTTGCAATTCTTGTGGGTAGCGTTCACCGTTTATTTTGACGGTTACGTTCTTTATGGTACAACTGTCGAAAACTGATGGATTTGCCTTTTGATCGTTCGAGCGATTAGTTTGCAAACCAATTATGACGAAACGTGGATCGTTCACACTCCGATAAACGTTGGTGATGTCAAAGTTGAATGAAGATCCAAACACGCCTTTCTTCTCGATACACTGCCATTGGTAGTATCTGAACGATAGTCTGTCTTTGTCGCTCAATTCTTTCAATCCCGCAATAAGTTGTATACGACTGGTAGATGAGTATTCTACCAACGGTACGCGTAGAACAAACGATGTAATTTTTACCTTTCCATCTTCAGGTTCAACATCGGTTGCTTCTGAACCTTTCCAATGATACAGAGCGTCGTTGTCTTCGGAACGAGTGAATGTGATTTCAAATCCACCTTTATACATCGGATACTGAAGGTGGTCGAAAAAGCCGAGACCAAGATGACCGAGCGTACCTAGTGCTTCAAATTTGCCCCCTCCACTGTACTGGGATACGAAACCGCAGTTTGAAAGTGTGGCCGTATTTGTGTACATCAACATACCCTTGATGTAGCCTGTTATACCCGGATTGTCTACGCTATCAATGATTGTGTTGTGTTTCTTTAGCTCAATTCGTGAGAACAGGAAAGCTGGGAAGTTGTTAACAAGTTTTATAGTAGAATTCTTTGGGTATGCTGACCCGTCTGATTTTTTCACGACTTCACCTTGAATGTAAAACATTATGCGAGAATCGTAAAACGCATCACCATGGTCCAATCTGAACACAGTGTAGTTGTTCGGTGTGTTGAAATTGAGATCAGACACTGCGTTAACAGTCCTGTACTCACTCCTCACAACACCGCCCATAAACTTGGTATAGATCGCTTCCATTGTGAAATATATCACCACTTATAGTATTCACCACTTATAGTATTCACATAGGGTACATAGAACCGGACGTACCCAAACCCATACCGAGTTTACGTTTCAGCCACATTCCACCGGTTGTAGCAAGAGCAACTGCACGTTCATTCAAATCAGCATCAGGTGCCATGACTCTACGCCATGCCTTCTTCTGCAACTCACGATCGGCCACCCATCTGTCTTCTGTATTTTCGTGTTTGCTGTACCAAATGTCATGTTCTTTGCACGCCTCGTCAAGTGGGTTGATTCCTTTATCTCCTCTAGCCAATCGTTCGTCTAGTTTTGTACCGGGTCCACAAAAATTGTACGTATCAAATTTCAAATTGCGTGGAGCATGAAGCTCGAACGGTAGATTGTTGATGATATCGTTCAAAAGCCCAGACCCTTCGATCACACTCTCCGGTAATGCTGAAAGACAACGTACTAGATATTTTGTTCCTCGTGGAGTCTGCACTAACTCTTCCATTCTGTCGTATATGAATTTGACGAGAGATAGTTTCTCGTTATGAAAATTGTTGTTGCCGGCCATTTCTTGAGCGTAAATGTAATTCAATCGTTTTACCAGTTCATTGAGATTGTTGATGTATTTGTATTCTACCGGCCTACTGCTGTAGACTACCAACCCAGACCCAGTCATTTCATCATTATTGTCAGTCTTTATATTTTCTTCCCAAATTCGTTTGATCATGCGTTTCCATTTACGACCCTGACTCACTTTCGGTCGATTTGAAAGAGGATCGTTTTTCTGAAATATGGAATTTGTTCTGAGCAATATATCTTTGTATGCATTCCAATCGTCAGGCGTATAGTTGTCATCACTAATGTAATCGTTCTTCGTCAAAAGACGCCAAAGACCAGCCGTGCCTTTGTAAGTTTTTTGATCTTTTATTAGTACGATATCGTCGTAATTAAACGTGATCGGCTCGGATCCAATTTTAGCTTGATTAGCATTGTCATCATACCAAATACCGAACTGAGCATCTCGTGCTTTAGGTAAATAACTTGATGCAGTCAATCCCAGTGTAATTTTCTTTGTATCCATCAGTTGTTTAAGCGATTGATTCAATTCTTGTGAAGGAGTATCTATGTCAGAACGCTCAGTCAACGGGCTTCGTCCTTCTGGTGTACCAGATCTCGTTAATGGTATTCGCATGAGTTGTCGCATACGTAGTCTTTTACGATCTTCCATTTCTTTAGCCTCGTTGACTGCATCTTTCTCTTTTTGTTTTATGATTGCATTCGTTATGGGCTCATACTTTTTCTGCCTTTCGCGCATCTCCTGCATTTCTTGCACGTATACACTGGAAAATTCATTCTTCAAATTATCGTTTAGTTCCTCCAACTGTTTGGCTTTTACCACCGTTAGAGGCTCAGACTCCTTAGGAAGCGGAGTCAAAATGTTGGTTGGTTTTTCTGAAGGGTGGTGCTCTATTGATGGTCGAGAGCCAGAGACCCCCTCCT
>JAQJVL010001048.1:0-250000 GCA_035578905.1 Stictocephala bisonia
GTTGCAATATTTGTAAAGTGAATAGTTTAATGCAGTGGTAATTAATTTCACTAATTGAGCATAAAATAATTTGCTTTTAAAAATAATTAATTTCAGGTTAATAAAACAAACCTTAACAATTCAAGCTTACATCTGTTCATCTGTCATTAGGATATTAATTAATTATATTTTCTAAGGAATAGCCGGCCTTAGTTTGTTACAATGACTACATTTGCTCATCTTCACTCATTGGCACAAATCATGACAATTGGTGGCTTAAGAATAAACTAGGGGAACCCCCTGCATGTTTTGCGTGCCATCCCCGTCACAAGCTGCGCTTGTGAAGAAGGAAGCTTGGCCTTCAGCCTCGCCTGGGGCCTCTACCTTTAGCCAAAAAACAAACATATAGACTCTTTATTCTATGCTTTATCCCCTTTGTAGAACACAGTCTGCGGCCTCGCAATATGCTCAGCTAAAGGCCCCTTAGTGGAACTCGGCTTAAGGCCTCACAGTGAAAAAATTCAAACTTTCACCCAGTCCCATTTGTGAATCTTGGCAAGTAGCTTCATGAGGAAGATAGGCTTACGGCCTTGCCAGGATTCTTAACCCGTATGACTATAAAATTTTGTTTTTCAGGCAGTGGAGCCCATAAACGTAGTCTTTTCTAAAATCTAATGGTATATTACTAATTAAGAGAAGAATACCTTTAATTTGCTATCCCACTTGGTTATATTAGTTATAAAATTCTAGCTCCGTTATTCCTTCTACACTTAGTTACCTTCATAAAAAAATAAAAAATTATAGAAATATTTCATTCTAGTGGTTATCTCGCAATCTGTGTGAACGACAACAACAACCCTAATATTTTAAGCCCTTACACAAATAATTTGATATTTTAGCCGTGCAATACTGTGCTGCTCTCTATGGTTAACCTAGCAAATTATTTTGACCATTTAACCCTTTTAGTGCCAGATGAAATTTGACAAATTTGTCCCAGAGTGCCAGGCCTAAACTCACTATTTTGTACCAAAAGTGCCAGGCCGTTTTGACATATTTTGCAGAGTTTTGAAATAAACCCTAAAAATCTTTACTTTTGGTGATAAATGAATAATTTTTTTTATTTTTCTTACTAACTAAATTAGCTATTTATATCTATAACTATTTCTCCTAAAAATGCTGAGTATAATAATAAAAAAATAAAATAAATTAAAAAAAAATTTTTGCTTTTTTTATATTTTTTATTTTGAAATACATTTAGTATAGAAAATATAATTTTTAATTGAAAACACATTGACATCACATTATTCTCCATATATTACTGTGCATGTACACCAATTTTTCAAGTTAAAAACTTGAAAAATATTGTTATATAGACGATTGAATTTCATTTTGTTCGATGTCACCAAAAAGTTGTCACTAAGATAGTCTTCATCTTCCACCAATTCTGAGAATTGTAATTGTCACTAACTGGTGAATGCGATCTCTTCATATCAATAAACTAATATATAAATATACAATATGTACACCAAAACAATATGCTAAACATCTGACACGGTGAAACAGAACTCTAACTACACTAAAAACAACTCAGCTGTCACATTGGACACGGACCGCCGAAACAGTCAGTGTGCTAACTTCAAAACGAAATTACGACAAAGTCATTATGACCCAGACTAATTTTAAGTGATCATCATAAAGATCGTTTAATTCTAATTAAAACCAACTAATAATATTTTGGTTTCCGATAATTTTTATATTTTTTACGATTTTTTTACAAGACGTCCGAAAAAAATCGGACGCTGGCAGTTTATCTCTAAATTGCTAACGTCATTAATTTTTCGGACGCTGGCACTTTATGTATACTTTTCCTACGTCCGAAAATTCGGACGTTGGCACTAAAAGGGTTAACATTTTTTTGTACCGCCAGCTGGTCATTTAAAATTCATCTCCATAAGAACAACACGTTGCAACTTTGACGCCGTATAGGGCAAAAACCTATGGGAATTTTTAAAATCTCGCTCTGTTACGACTTAGGAATAAAAACTATGTTTGGAATGAAAAAAATGTCATCAAAATCGGCCAAGTAATAAGTTCAGAAAGTGACTGAACTAAATGATCCGATTGTTTTAATATATAGGATAAATAAATAAATAGTGAGTTAATTTCTTGTTCGATATCACTATGAACCATGTGAGTTAAAAAAATATTGTAATTGATATTCTGAGGGCAGAGAGCGAATTAAGTGAACAATCAACCACTTGTTTGATTTCTAAGATAGGAACCAAACAAAATAATGGAGACCATTACATCAAGTCACCCCTAAATAACAGAGTGTTGTTCGTGGTATGAAGTCTTGGTATAAATTCACTGCACATACTTTGTGAACCCTTGATACTGAGGACAAGAACAATTCTGTCTTGAAGAATAATTGATCCCACACAAAATTATCTACAGAGATAAAAGTAAGAATAAAACAAAGGTAAGAAACGATTATAGATTGGTATTTTCATGCTGTAAGTAAGCAATACTGTGTTGTGTTAGTGGACTCACCAGTCTTGGGTTTCGGAGTAGTGGATGGTGGGGTCGAGGTGGGGGTAGAGTAGCTCTGACTAAAGTTGCTCGACACTGATACACTGCTGTTCTGTGAGCTGTAAGTCTGCTGTGCTACGTACGACCCCGTATTTGCGTTACTAGTTGCACTCTGTTGTGGGTGGAATGTCTTTTTTACCTGCAATACAAAATAATCCACAACGTAATGAATGGAACACTAATGCTTGAAATATACATTCATTATTTTGTTTCAATAAGAATATTTTAATATATCTATACATTTAACTTTTTTCCATGATACACTCTGATAAATACAAACTGCTTTAGAATTAATTTTTAAAATATTTGTTGGTGGATATGTTTTAAGTTTTTCATACAAATTTAAGTCAGGTTTAGTTGTTTTATTATAGGGTTTTTTTTTTTTTAAATTAGTATATTGGAGATATAGGACATAAGCAAACTAACCTTAGAAGAGAATAACACCAGAGTATTAGTAACATACACAAAATAATCACATAATGACGCGAATTTTCAGTGCCACTGGCACTTTCTTCAGGCGAGGAGGGGGAGAGAGAGACCGACATGGCTTCCACTATTGCTGGGTAGGTGGCAGTGATGGGGGTTGTACATCCATAGAGCAACACTCAGGTATTGATGCAGTTTTTTCAGTTGGTATATACATGAAGTTTGCTGATGGGGAAGGGGTGGTGGAATCCAGGAGTTGTTTCTGGGTATCTTATAGGTTAAGGAGGTAGTGGAGCTAGTAAAAGATGTGGCTGGGAGATGAATAGGGCAGGTTAGGACAGGTCAGGATGTTGGGATAAGGTAACTTATGATGGACCAGGATTTGGTAGTTTTTTGTTTTGTCTGAAAGTCACAGTAGGAGGTTTTTCAAGGAGATTCTTTCGGTGAGGGGAAGTCATTTTAAGATGTTGAAGCCATCTTTCAGGATTTGGATGAGGTTCCTGTAGGCCATGGTGGTTAATTAGTGACAAGGGGTAAGCACTGGGAACTACTTCTGGTTTGGGGTTGGTTTTGGGACTAGGCTAAACAGATGTGGTTTTTAATAAGGTTGGTAGGGTAACCTCTCTTTTAGAATGCACTGACAAGTTGGTTATTGTATTTATTTAGGTTTCTGGGAGAGGAAATGATATGTTTGGCATGGGTGGTTAGACTATAGGGTAGGGAGCGTTTAGTGTGGTTCTGGTATAGTGAAGGTATTGTTGTTTATTGGTAGGTTTGATGTGAATATCAGTTTGAAGGACACATTTCTCCAATCAAATTTCAACATCAAGGAAGACTTTGAAATCCAGGAATGAAAAGTTTTGTAGGCTTTGAAGAAAGGTCTCAAGGTCAGTTTCGGAGTCAGTCAAGATCATGAAAATATCATCGATGAAACGGAGCCAGCAGAGTGGTTGGGCGGATTGTTTTTGAAGGAAAGTTTACTCCAATTTCCCCATGAACAGGTTCCTACTGTGACTTTTAGACAAAACAAAAACCTCGCCAAATCCTGGTCCATCCTAAGTTACCTGATCCCAACATCCTGACCTGTCCTAAAGACCTGTCCAAAGAGAGTGTTTGCACAACACTATATAATAATATAGATTGATATAAAAATGTTCAGGGGAAAAGTAATTAGTTCAGTTGTACAAGATTGATTTTCAAAAATTAATTTAATAAAATTCAGTGATTTGTCATTTTTATTTATTTATTTATTCATAAGACGCCGATCGTAAAGATATGGGCGAATATGGATTTCGATTGAGTGTGATGAGTGTAGATGAGGGAATGTAGTCATTGTTACAAACTAAGGCCGGCTATTCCTTAGAAAGTTGTCATTAATTAATAGGCCCAATGACAAATGAACAGCAGGTGGTTATCAGCTGATCCTTCTCAAAATGTATTGACTCTGATTGGGATCGAACTGACAACCTTTAGCACATGAAGCTGGGATTGAACCAACTACGCTACCGACCAATTAATGTATCAATGTATCAATTTTAAAGTGTTGCTGTCTGTAAAAAGGCCTTATATAGAAAATATTTAATAACGGAATCACTATCATGCGACATTATAGCCCGGTGTGCCCGCTACAATACAACCTATAGAATACTTGCGAACCAGCGTTAGGCAAGGGGCCCGCATTCATTCTGTAACTATCAGTAGTAGTAACATATAAAAAATAATCACATAATCACAAATTCTCTATACCACTGGTACTTTCTTCAGGTGAGTAGAGATCTATCTTCAGAGCAGTAAAGAATCTCTCCTCATCTGAAGAAAGTAACAGTGGTACAGAACATTCCTGATTAGGTTTTTATTTTGTATACGTTACCACTACTCTGGTGTTAATGAACTTGTCTTCTAAGGTAAGTTTGCTGATACCTATCTCTCCAATATACTAATTCCTAGCCTAGTGCCCTTTAACCTAACCTTAAATTAAACATGTAAATATTTTAAGAGTCTGCAGAGGCTGTCAGCCATGTTGCTTTTAATCCCAGAAGGACAATGTTATGGACGCTGTCATACGATTGCACATCCAAATCAAACAGTTATTTTTAAACAGATTTTTTCCAAACAAATTGTTTGGATCAAGAATTAAATTGGATGTTGGAATTGTTTTGCAAATTCCTAATTAGTTTTATGGAAAAAAATATTTAGTTTAAAGTTTCTGTTTTCACCCATTTTCTAAAACTAGGCATATGTATTCAAAATATCAAAAGCAAACCCAATGCGCAACATGATAACTTTTAAAATGACACCTCATAAACAACTTTTGATCAATAAATAACGAAAAAATATAGATTTGCAAAGAACATTGTTCTTTTAGGATTAAAACCAACATGGCCTACAGTCTCTGCAGACTCCTAAACTAGTCCAACATAGAAAATTTGATTAAATATCATATCGCATAACAAAAATACTGTAATCTCCTAACTAGCTATAACTCATGAATGTTAATTTAAATGTTTAACAAAATGGAAATTGAAAAACAAAAAAAAAACACTTATCTTGACAAATTGATCACACAACATATGGAATGTCTTTTTGCAGTCAGCAGATTACATTATTTTCAACTTTTCTGCAAACGGCACAGAGGGGGGGACAGGAATTATTATATTGGAGAGAATATGTACCAGCGAGGCACACGAAGAGCCGTAGAAGAAGCGCAAGGCGCGACGAACTGTTAGCTACTTGCAGCCCCTATAGTTCAGCATAGCGACTGTACAGTCTCTCGGTACAACTAGATCTAAGGTTCGATCACGATGCTCACTAGTGTTCGAGAATTTTGACAGTACACAACTTACGCAACGCCAGAGTCAAATAAGAAGCAGGTACCACTTCTTCAGTCAAGTCGAGGAGGCGGGGTCTCTCTACTCGGGGGAACCTCTCTCTCTCTCTTACGTCTCGTCTCTCTGTCCCTACTCCAAAATTGTCTGGTCGGAGGGGCCTACAGTGGCGCGAAGCCGCGACGGATAGCGCAAGGAAGCACACTGAGAGAGAGAGAGAGAGAGAGAGAGAGAGAGAGAGAGAGAGAGAGAGAGAGAGAGAGAGAGAGAGAGAAGAGAGAGAGAGAGAGAGAGAGAGGAGTGAGGAGAGAGAGAGAGAGAGAGAGAGAGAGAGAGAGAGAGAGAGAGAGAGAGAGAGAGAGAGAGAGAGAGAGTAGAGAGAGAGAGAGAGAGAGAGAGAGAGAGAGAGAGAGAGAGAGAGAGAGAGAGAGAGAGAGAGAGAGAGAGAGAGAGAGAGAGAGAGAGAGAGAGAGAGAGAGAGAGAGAGAGAGAGAGAGAGAGAGAGAGAGAGAGAGAGAGAGAGAGAGAGGAGAGATGAGAGAGAGAGGAGAGAGAGAGAGAGAGAGAGAGAGAGAGAGAGAGAGAGAGAGAGAGAGAGAGAGAGAGAGAGAGAGAGAGAAAGAGAGAGAGTTTGCTGATGGCCTGATACATACTAATTTAAAATTATAGTTCACAGAAATAAACGCGCGAGTATGTATAAACGTATAGCAGGCTGACAACACAGGAATCAATTTACATCAACAACAGACCTTCTGAAAGGACACCTTTTGGCATTGCAGTATTTCCAACAATAGAAATATTGTTTAAATCATGGTATAATTTTAAAATTGCTACACCAATAGACTGTCAAATACTACAAACCCAATAAAAATATATAAAGTACACTAATGTTAAACATGCAAAAGAAACAAACCAACAAGCAGCACGTTGGACTTAACACTTGTACATTTGACAGATGTAGAAAATTCTGTGTCTACCAGTAAGTACTCTGCAAATAATTTTTGGTAAGCCATACATAGCATTATTTGTTATTAATGTGACCTTCGAAAAAAAAACCACATTACTAAGCCCACTTTCCTCTAAAAATCTTTCCAACACAAGTTGCCTTATATAAAACAGTCTACAACATGTCGTGGGAAGAGTGTCAGGGACTAAAATGTGCCACACTTGAGTCATGAGAAATAGAAACAGCAGATAATTTCCTTTAAGTGTTACAATGGTTAATGAACAGTCTAAAATTCACACATCTATAAAATCACCAAATGAGGTTTAGTTAACAATTTCTCTGATAAGATAGAAGTTTGTTAAATATTGACACCTACAGAGGGAAGTTCAGTCAACTTCCAACACATAACATTCATCACACTACTTAACAAGAATCATGCTCCTAGTTAGCAGCAATACTAAATGCAAACTGTAATACAGTAATTTCAAAATAATACTTTAAACACAAGCAATACAAACTAATATGACATTCAGATAATGCTGACTCTATGCTTTATTCTCAATTTACATGTTTGATAAATTTATTTTTCTTTACAATTTTTCGAATCAAACAAAGAAATTTATCCTTATGTGATTATAAACGGTAATTAATGCTACACATTAGGGGTTCTCTCAAATAAGGTCATCTCCACCTATAATAGATCGGTGCTAATCCATTTTTGAAACAATCAAAATTAAGAACACCACGAAACCTGGTGAAAGGGGGGGGGGAATACTGTACTGAAATACAAGAAAAAAAAAAGAACTGAAGGCGATTGGAGGTCTGGAACGGAGTA
This sequence comes from Stictocephala bisonia, assembly GCA_035578905.1. Lineage (NCBI taxonomy): Eukaryota > Metazoa > Arthropoda > Insecta > Hemiptera > Membracidae > Stictocephala > Stictocephala bisonia. Next base: position 7,601 of record JAQJVL010001048.1, read on the forward strand.
GGGAGTGGACTTTTAGGGGTTGAACATGCTTTTTTACGATTTCCAGGGAAACTTGACATCGTATTGAATAATGTTAAAAGCAAAAGTTATGGATAATCTAATAATGTACAACTTTTGTTAGAAATATTTTTCAACATAACCTCAATTTTAAGTCTGCTTTATTCACATCTTTTGTTCACTTTGTTCACTTAAATTTGTGAGTGAAAAGTGAACACTCAGCTTTATTCACTTCACCCATTAACTGTTAATAATTAATTGAGAGCATTAACTGAATATCATAAGATAAAAAAAAGGTTAGAACTCACAACTTTGTTAACACTGTTATAATGGTTGCTAGCCTGTGTTTGCTGTGATGGATAGGTGGTGCTGTAAGAAGTGCCTGTAGAGGTGGCGCCCAGGATCTTCACAGGAGTCGCCTGACCCACTGGCCGTGCAGTTTGGGTTGTGTACGTAGCACTGTAAGCAGGTTTGGGGCCAGCCGCTGTAACTCCCACCACTGATCATACATAACATGAATTAGAACAAATAATTGTTATTATCATATTACATAACGCATAGACCAAGTCACATATATACATATATTAGACAGAGTCAAAACAATATTTCATAAACACAATGTGCCTGAATTTCTCAATATAAAAAAAATAGTTAAACATGGTAAAAATATGATATTGAAACTAAAACAATAAATTGCAAAACAGATCTAATTTTTACAAAGAGAAAAAGAACAATAAAATGGATAAAAGATTGAATAATGTAATTGGTATGAGTAGATAGTAATGTATAACACCTAGACCACTTTTGGAGACATATGGTTATTTAACCATAAACTCTCCAAAAAACACTTTACCACCACTATTACACAAATTTATACAAAAATTAACCCAAATTATCAATTTTTTAAAATAAAATAACTAATACCTAATACTCAAATAATCAAAAAAGTTATCAATATTCTTATTAAAACTACCAAAAAATGAAATCTAAATTCTTATAATATTTTATTCAAATGAAATTCTTATAGTATTTTATTCAAATTTGATAATTACACAATCTAAGTTCGATAATTCTTATAATATTTTATTCAAATGAATTTCTTATAATATTTTATTCAAATTTGATAATTGCACATTCTTTTTCTTTAATAATCTTTATTTCTGTAACTATCAAATTAATATTTTCAAGTTTGTTAAATTCTTTAATCTTCTTATCATCAAAAACATTTAAAAATCTACTTGGCAAATGTACTTTAAATTCTTCTAATTCTGCAATAATTGTATAACCATATTTATCTTTAAATTTTTCCAATTTTATAATCTTATATTTTTTATTTAGTTCTAAATCTTTTAAAGATTTATATGCTTTAAATCTTAATTCACCTACATCATTCAATTCGTTTAAGAACTCCATTTAAGATAAAAAATTTCGAAGAAGAAAAAAGCAATGTATTAAATAAATTAAATGGAACATTTAAATGAATTAATACATTGCCACAAATGTAAAAAGAAAACTAAAAATATCACTCCACAAATTGTAGAAATGAAAAATGGATTGTTCAGAATAGCTACAAAATGTGCAATTTGTAAAACTAATAAAAGTAAAATTATCAAAAAAGAAATGAAACCAATTATTAAAAAAGAATTAAAAAAAGAGGATCAAATAATTGAAGCAAAAGAAATTCATGCACCTGTTAGAAAAAAAATTGAAAAAAGAAAAATAATAACTTTAAGCATTGATGACTTATGGGCTGCTGATTTAATTGTTATGAGAAATTATGAAAAAGAAAATAATGGTTATAAATATATGTTAAATGTTATAGATACTTTTTCAAAATATGTTTGGTCAAAACCTTTAAAGAAAAAAGATGGTAAAAATGTTGCAAAAGCATTTGAAGAAATAATTAAAAATGCAATCGAAATTGGCCATAAACCACCAAATTTATTACATACTGATAAAGGTTTAGAATTTTTAAATAAAGATTTAAAAGAAATTTTAGAAAAATACAACATTAAACTTTATCACACAGAAAATGAAGAAAAATCTAGTATAATCGAAAGATATAACAGAACCCAAAATGAAAAAATGAAAGTTCTTTTTGAAATTAATAAAAACTTTAAATGGATTAATATTTTACCAAAAATTGTTAAAGATTATAATAATTCTTATCATTCAACTATAAAAATGAAACCAAATGAAGTGAATGAAGAAGCAGAAAAAGGTTTAAAAGAAACTGTTTTTAAATATGTTCCACCAAAAATAGTAGCAAAATCAAAATTTAAAATAGGTGAAAGGGTTAGAATTTCAAATAAAAAGTCTACATTTTCAAATAAATATAAAAATAATTGGTCTAGGGAAATATTTGTAATCTATAGAATAAATAATACAGATCCTGTTACATATAGTATAAGAGATTTAAATAATGAAGAAATAATCGGAAGTTTTTATGATTATGAATTAAAGAAAACATTGTTGTAAACATTTTTTCATACTAAATGGAAGGACAAAAGAAATGTAGCAAATGTAAAGAGATTAAATATTTCACAGAGTTTTTTAAAGATAAAACAAAAAAAGATGGTTTACATAGTTCTTGTAAAAATTGTCGTAAAGAAGTTAATAATATTGAAATAAAAGAAAAACAATGTGGTATATGTAAAAAAACAAAAGATGTTATAGAATTCCATAAAAATAAATTTACAAAAGATGGTTTACATAGTCAATGTAAGAAATGTCGAAAAGAATTTGATAATAATTTTGAAATAAAAGAAAAGAAATGTAAGAGTTGTAAAGAAACTAAGGACATTTCAAAATTTTATAAATCAGTATATAATAAAGATAAAAAATTTTCATATTGTATTGAATGTTACAAAGAAATGGCAGTAGTTCCAACTATATGTAATTGTGGAAGAGAAATAAAGTGGCTAACAAGTTTTCATAATCATTTTCGATCAAAATATCATCAAAATTAAGTTTATAATAAAATCAAAAATTTTTTATCTAAAATTTTTCTTTATAAATAAAGATGCCAAATGAAAACCACATTGAATGTCCTTATTGTAATAAAACTATATTAAGTAAAAACTATGACAGGCATTATAATTCTAAAATACATTTACAAAATAGAATGATATATGATAAAGAAAAAAATGATTTAAAAGATTGGTGTAAAAAGAATCAAATTCATGATTATAAAAATAAAAATCTTAAACAATTGAAAGAAATTAAGAAATCATACAATTCAACAAATTATTCCATATTTAACCATGAAAAATTAAACAATATTGCTAATAAGTTATCTGTTAGAAATTATGAAAGTTTATCTAGAGATGAGTTAATCAAAAGATTAAACAAAGTAAAAGAAGATCCTAATAATTTAAGGTATAGGTCATTATATTATATTCAAAACTTAGCAGTAAAAAATAATATTAAAATTGCTAATAAAACTAGAAAAGAATTAAGTGGATTATTAAATGATCATTTTAAAAATAAACCAATACCAAAAGAAAATGTAATTGATATTAAAGAAATGGCATCCTCTAAAGGATATTTCCAAGACTATACATTGACCAGTTCTAATGAAGATCTAGATATACCTGAATATTTGGAATCAAACAGAAATGAAATTAAAAAGTTAATTGAAAAACAAGAGTTTAAAAACATTAAAGGACAGATGTCTTTGACATGTGAATATGAAAGAACATTAGTTGATTCTGGAATACAAACTACACAAATGTATTATCATTTAAGAAGCAGTCATATTTTAAATATTGATGACTTTATTGATGATCAGTTTAATAAATTAATTTCAAGAGAAGTGTTACATAATCCAAATAAAGGATCTGGTTGGACATTCAAAAGATGTATTGAACTAGAATTGAAATTAAGTAAAAATAATGCATTGAATGCTGGTTCTTATATTCAATTACCTAATGAAATTAATAATAAAAAAGTTGTATTAATTTTAAAAATACAGATGAATATTGTTTTATTTATGCAATCAGATGTGCTGTAGATAGATTTGAAATGAAGAAATTAGATCATCCACATAGGGTAAAACAATATAGTAAATACCTAAATGATGAAATATTTAAAGGTTTTGATTATCCAATGAGTTTGAAAGATATAAAAATATTTGAAAAAAGATCATTTGACCAAAAATATAATTACCCTTCAATGTCTATAAATGTTTATAGAATCGATGAAGATAATAAAGTTGTTCCATTACAAATTTCAGAAATTTACAATGCAAAACTTGAAATTGATTTGCTTTTTCATAAAGTTGAAGATGATAGTCATTATATATTGATAACAGATTTAAGTAAATTAGTGAGTAGTCAATTAACAAAATTTAGAGCTAAGAAATATATTTGTAGAAGATGTCTAAGTTATTTCTATAGAAATGAGGATTTAAATAACCATCTAATAATTTGTAAATCTTTAGAACCATGTAGACCAATAATGCCATTTAAAGGACAAACAGTCAAATTCAAAAACTATAATAAAAAGTTTGAACATCCTTATGTAATTTACATGGATTTTGAAAGCATTTTAGAGAAAATACCAACTTGTAAAAATTCTCCTAAAAAGTCAACAACTACTAAAATTCAGAAACATATTCCTTATGGGTTTACATTATACTTAGTCTCAAATGTAACAAATAGAATGTATAAACCAATATGTTATAGAGCAAAAAATGAAGAAGATTTACCAAATATCCCTACAAAATTATTTGAGGTGCTTAATAAATTGTCTAAATATATTGCTAAAAAAATATAACTCAAAAAATAAAAAACCAATGAATTTAACTGAAGAAGAAGAAATTTCATATCAGAGTTCAAACATTTGTAATATATGTGAAAGTATAATTGAAAAAGAAAAAGTAAGGGATCATTGTCATTTATCAGGAAAGTTTAGAGGAGCAGCACATGCAACTTGTAAACTAAACTTAAAATTCCCTCAAAATATTCCAGTGTTTTGTCATAATATGAGTAATTATGATACACATTTATATATTAAAGAATTAGCTAAACAATATGGTAAAGTTGATTTAATAGCAAATAATGATGAAAAATATATAAATTATTCTGTAAATTCTGGTTATGGTTATGAGTTTGATAGTGATAATAAACCAAGAAAATTCATAAAATTTTCATTTGTTGATACATTTAGATTTCTAGCTTCATCAATTGAGAAATTAGCAAAAATTTAAAACTTGAAGATTTTAAACATACAACAAATTTTATAAATAATGGTATAAATGAAATAATAGTTAGAAAACCAAATGATGAAGAAGAAATCTTTAAGATATTATCTGGTAAAGGCATCTTTCCTTATGAATTTATAGATGATATTAAGAAACTAGATTATACAAAAGAATTAAAAATAAGTGATTTTGATTCAATTTTAACAGGTGAAAGCATTTCTGAAAAGGATTATCATCATTATTTAAAGGTTTGGAATAAATTAAAAGTAAAAAATCTTGGAAATTATTCTGATTTATATAATATTCAAGATGTGTTATTACTTGCAGATATTTTTGAGAATTTTAGAAAAATTTGTTTGAATTGTTACAAATTAGATCCTGCATATTATTTGACTGCACCAAGTCTTGCATGGGATGCTATGTTAAAGTTAACAAAGATTGAATTACAATTGATTCATGATTATGACATGTATTTAATGATTGAAAAAGGAATAAGAGGAGGAATTTCTCAATGTGTTACAAGATATTGTAAAGCAAATAACAAATATGTTAAAAATTATGATCCAAATAAACCAGAAAATTATATGTTATATGTTGATGCAAATAATCTTTATGGATGGGCCTTATCACAAAATTTACCTTATCAAGATATAAATTGGATGAACCCTAAAACATATACTACAGATCAATGGAAAGAAACAATTTTAGAACTTACAGGTGATGAATCTTATGGGTACATTCTTGAAGTTGATTTAGAATATCCTAAAGAACTTCATGAAAAACACAAAGATTTACCATTAGCACCAGAACATTACAAAAATAAGTTATGTACTACATTACTTGACAAAACAGATTATGTGATTCATTCAAGAAATTTAAAATATTATTTAGAACAAGGAATGATTTTAAAACATGTTAGCAGGGTTATAGCATTTGATCAAAAACCTTACATGAAAGAATATATTGACTTTAATACAAACATGCGAACCAAAGCAACAAGTGATTTTGAAAAAGATTTTTATAAATTGATGAATAATTCTGTATTTGGTAAATCTATGGAAAATGTTAGAAATAGATGTGATATAAAACTTGGAAATGAAGAATTTTCTTTGAAACAAGCAAAAAAACCAAATTTCAAAACATTTAAAATATTTGATAGTGATTGTATTGCAAGTCACATGATAAAAGAAAAAGTTAAATTTGACAAACCAATTTACATTGGATTTTCAGTATTGGATTTATCAAAACTACATATGTATAAATTTTATTATGATAAACTAAAGAAATATGATCCAGATGTGAAACTATTGTATATGGATACAGACAGTTATTTTGTAGAATTAAAGAAGGATCCTTATAAAATTATTAAAGAAAATACTAATGAATTTGATACAAGTGATTATAAAAAGGACCATGAATGTTATACAGATAAGAATAAAAAAGTAATAGGAAAATTTAAAGATGAATTGAATGGTGTTCCTTTAGAAGAATATTGTGGTTTAAGATCAAAGATGTATTGTTATGAATATGATGGTAAAAGTCCAGTAAGATGTAAGGGAATTAAAAGAAATGTTGTAAATAAAACAATCCATATGAGCAACTTTAAGAAATGTTTATTTGAAGATAAAGAGGAATTTAGAGAAATGACTTGTATAAAAAGTTATAATCATGAGTTGTATACAATTACTATAAATAAATTAGCATTGAGTAATAAAGATGATAAAAGAATTGTTTTGGAAAATAGAATTGATACAGTCCCTTATGGATACAAAAAGTTACATATTTCTATAAAGGAGAATAATTTATTAGATGAATTAAATATAATTGGAAACTTTGAATAAAAATTTACATATAAATGGAGAATCAAAAGAAATGTGCACAGAAAGTTTTAAAGAAAATAATCTGAATTATTTAAACATATATTAATTTCCTAATTCCCAATAAAACTCATCAGGAAAATATCGACTATCTTCATAAAATTCCCATAGCATCTCACTTGTATCAATTTCATTTTTAAATTGATACATAATTGAGTAGAAGTGTTTAGTTGGAATTATATTTCGTTTAATTAGTATTGCCCATTGAACAAAATCCTTATGTTCTTTAATGAATTCAATAGATAAACTCTGGTATTTACAAATCATATCCCAATCCAGTCTTTCTTTATATTCTCTGATAAATTCTTCTGATAATTTAACTAAACCACTAACCTTATCTAATTCAACATATTCTATGTTTTTTCTTACAAATTCTTCAGATAATGTTCTATAATCAATTATCTCAAGGATGTAATCAATTTTAATTAATTGTTCTTTGAAGGAGTTAATAAAAGTATGTTGTTTTCTTAAAAATTTCCTAAGTTCTTCAAAAGCAATTTCACTAATTCCTTCTAAATGATAACCTGTTATATCTCCTGGTTTTGTTACTTTAATTTGAAAAAAATCAAGCCAATCATTTTCATTAAATGTATTAAAATGGTTTGTTAGATTTTCCCTTATTTGTTTTGATACATTGAATTAAGTTATTGAAGATTTTACATCTAAATGTTTATATATATTTTTCATGACAGGATAGAATTGCTGTGTTAGTATTTTCGCGTCCATTTATTAGAAAAAAATTTTGGAGAACATTTTTCAAAACTATTAAATGTTATAATTATTAAGTTTTTCAATGTTTAGTTTAGATATTTCATATAAAAGTTTTGATTCCATCATATTTATTTTAAAATGATTTCCATTACAGATTATATTTAAAGATTCTTTCATTTGGTTATAGAGATTAATACTATTTGGATCTTCAAATTTTAACAATATTTCTAATTCTGGATAGTTGATTTTTAGCTTTTTTAATCTTCTTTTTATTTCTTTCTTTTGAGTTCTGATTACATAATAAGGATATTCCCACAAATGATTCTTTTTAATTAAAATGAATTCATGAAGTTTCATTTCATTGAAATTTTTACAAACAACATCTGATGCCATTAGACCAATTTCCATTTTTTGTTTTGTAATTATTTCAGATTTTATATTATCTTCAATTAGTAATTTTTTTATTTTATTGTCTTTCATTTTAAGTTTTTTATTAAATTCTATAGCTAATTGTTTGGTTTGAATTTCCTTTTGTTTAATTTGGAATATATAATCTGAATACATATAAAATATTTTTTCTAATTTCAAATAATATTTTCTAACTTCTTTTGATTTAGGATTATTCAACATCATAATACATTCTTTAAAATTATCTATTGTTAAAATTAACCATCTTTTTAAATGTATTGTTCTTTTATCACCATTTTTTATATCATTTTTTATATATTCATATAAATTACATTTATTATTTTTATAATCAATTTCTTCATATTCAATTTCATTTTCCTTTAAAACTTCTACAAAATGTTTCTTATTATATCTAATATTAACATGGCCAGATTTTTCGGCCATGTTTTTATTTTTATCAAATCCCATAAAAATTAATAAATTTGGTGTTATTAATACTTCTTTCTTATCTTTTAAATAAAACCATAATTCTTTAAATAAATCATCATTAGATAAATTTAAATTATTTTTATTCATAAATTCAAATATATTTAATTGTTTTTCATTAGAAATAATTATTTGTTTATATTCTTCTATTTTTGGTTTTAATTAAAGTTTGTTATTTACCAAGTCAACAAGTGTCTCCATTTATATAGAAATAAATTTACAAATTCTTTTTCAATCTCAAATAAACAATATTTTTAACATTTTCATTATTTAAAAGATTTCCTTCACTATCTTGTATTGATATTGTAATTGTTTGAATTTTATCTAAATTTTTAATTGGAACGTAATCTATTTCATTTGGTTTTTCACTAATTTTTGATCCAAAAGCAACATTTGGAAAGAATGAATATAAAATTTCTGATTCTTTATGTAAATGAGATTGTTCTTTATGATTTTCAAAGCTGGGTTCAACTAAATTACAATGAATTTCAATAACATCAAAAGGTCTAAATTTTGGAATTCTATTTCCTAAACATATTTTATTTGGTTCAATAGTTGCTTGTGTTTCATCAAAACCTAATAAATCAATAACTATCACTGTTAGAAAAATTTTTATTGGTGATTTAATTTGAATTTTATTAAAAACTGTTTCCATTTCAAAATTATTTTCATTAAAAGTTAAAGATTTATCTGATTGTTTAAATTCTTTTATAAAATTAATGAAATGTTTAATTTGTTCAAAACTGTAATATCCTTTATTAAATCCATAATATTTAGTTATATCATTTGAAGTGAATGTAATACAATATGGAGCATCTACATTAAAATTAAAAACATAATTATCAGAATAAAAACCACTTAAACCTAAACTGTAACTTCCATCTAAATGAATAGGATGTTCTAATCTTAATTCAAGTTTAGAAGAATTTCCTGAAATCTTAAATAATTTCATCTTATTTAAATGGATAAATTTTTAAAGGAAAAAGATCAAATAAAATTACAATCATATGATGAAAAATGTAAGTGTGATCAACCTATTAGATTGTTAATAATAGGATCAAGTGGATCTGGAAAAACAACATTATTATTAAACTTTATTTATAATAGACTAATTCCATATTCAAATTTATATGTTTTTAGCAAATCTTTAGAACAACCAGCATATAGAAAATTACAAGAAAGATTTAAAAATATTGAAACAAAAGTTAATAAAAAATTATCCTATTTCTTTAGTTCTTGTGAGGATATAATTCCTTTAAGTGAATGTAAAAAGAATTCGTTAATTGTTTTTGATGATTGTATTTTAGAAAACCAAGATATTATTAAAGAATATTTTGTTATGGGAAGGCATAAGAATATTTCCTGTATTTACTTATCACAATGTTTTTCAAAAGTTGATATTCAATTGATTAGAAATAATTTAAATATGATTTGTATTTTTAAGCAGAATGAACATTATACTAAGAAGATTTATGAAAATTTTGTTGGTTCAGATATGACTTTTGTTGAATTTAAAGAGATTTGTAATGAATGTTGGAAAGAAGATTATGGGTTTTTAACTATAAATTTAATATCAAAACCAAAATATATGAATAAATTTAAAGACATTAAATAATGATGGCTTTTTGTATATTTGCTGATAAAATATTTGTGTTATTAATATTTTTAATTTCTTTATTGTTTATATATTTAATGAGAATAACTGATTCAGATTCAATTAAACACAAATCATGTTCAACATAACACAAATCATGTTCATGTTGTGTTCATGCTGTGTTCATGTTATGTTCATGTTATGTTCATGTTATGTTCATGTTGTGTTCATGTTGTGTTCATGTTGTGTTCATGTTTTTTTTCTCTCATTAAATGGAGAAAAATATATCTGTTGCAGAAGCTAAGAAACTTGATGAAATTGAAAAAAAATTAATTAAAGAATTTAAAGAACAGATTAAAATTGAAGACAATTATGAGAAAATTAAACAAAAAACATTTAAACCTATAACAAGTGCTATTGGTAAAGTTGAAAATAAAATAGGTGAAGTTTTAAATGAAAACAAAAATTTAATGGAATTGGTTCCTGTTGTTAATAAATTTGCAAATGATTCTATTAGTGAATCTGAAGGTGATTTTGAATTGCCAAAATTACCATCTTCAACACCATTTAGACCAAGAATTATTGAAGAATCTACAATGGTTGATCCAATAAGTCCTACAACAACAAGTGTAATAATTGGTGAAATTGGTAAAAAGTTTCTTCCAAGAGCAAAAGATGATAAATTTGGTTTTTACTGGGATAGGAAAAAAAGAAGTTTTATGATTGGTAATTTACCTGTTAATTTTGAAAATAATGATATTATAATTGATGATAAAATATATAAAGGAACTCAAGGATTATGGAGACTGTTAACATATAAAGATGATCCTGCTGAACATTTATATTCTGAAGATGATTTGAAGAATTATTCAGAAATTTTGTGGAAATCTGATTCAATTTATAAAAATAATGATCCATCAACCAAAAAGCCAAAATCAAGTAAAGGTAAAAAATATATGAATTTAATTAAACCAATATGGGAAAATAAAAATGATATTGAAGGTTCAGGTTTAAAAAAATATAATGAAAATAAAATTGAATACAAATTTATTAATGATTTAAACGAATTGATGAAAAGAATGCATTATATCTATGCACAAGAAAAAGCAGGAAATAACAATTTTTTAAATGAAAAGAAAGCAATTAAGGATTTTATTTCTAATATGTTGGATAAAGCAATTGAAAAACCTGAAGGAATCAAGTATTTAATAAGAATTTTACCTTCAATTAATTCACCAATTTTAAAAGAAGGTGGTGGAATTTTGAATGATATAATTAATAATCTACCTTTTGAAATGCATGTACCTGGTTATCACTATCTTGGCCCAGGTACAAGATTAGATAAGAGATTAAAAGAAGGTGATAATGGAATTAATAATTTAGATAGAGCAGCAATGAAACATGACATTTTTTACAGGGATAATAAAGATACAAAATCAAGAAATGAAATTGCAGATAAAGAACTTCAAAATGAAGCAATAAATATAGCATTATCACATGATGAACCTATTTCTGAAAGACTTGTAGCTATTCCAACTGCAGGTGCTATGTGGTTAAAAAGAAAATTTGGAATGGGTTTAAAAATGTATGAAAAATTTTAATCTATATAAATGGAGCAGAAATCTGTGAAAGTTAATTTTAGTAAGAATCAATATGATAAAATAAAATCAGCTTTTAAAAAGAAAACTCCTGTTACTATTCAATTTACAATAGATCAATTACAAAATGGAAAAGATGAAATATTTTTAACAAATAGACAATACAATAAACTTGAAAAACATAAGAAAAATAATACAGGTATTAGAATTGAATTTTCTTATAATCAATTGAAAGAACTTATAAATGGTGGTTTATTAAAAGATTTATTAGATTTTGGTGAAAATATTCCTGTTGTTAAAGAAGTTATTCCATATGTTAAGAAAGCGGCTCCAATTGTTAAAAAAGATATGATTCCAATTGTGAGAAATATTTTAAATTGGTTGGATAAAGAATTAGAAGATGTAAGTGGATCTGGATTGGATTTGAAAACTTTAAATTTTGTAAAAACAAATATTAAAAAAAATTTCAAATAAAACCTTTAACTTTTGGTGAAATTGAAGAATTATGTAAGAATATTAAACATTTCAAAGGTGTTTTTATGAGAGATACATTACCTGAAAAAGTTAAAAAAATTGAATGTGGAGTTGTTAATTTAGATTCAATTTTAGGAAATGGTTCACATTGGGTTTGTTATTATAAAAAAGATAAAATTAAATATTATTTTGATTCATATGGAAATGTAAATCCACCAACTGAAATGGTTAAATATTTTGGGAAAGATGATATATTTTATAATGATTCACAAATTCAATATTATGAAGATCCACCTATTTGTGGATATTTGTGTGTTTATGTTTTAAATGAACTTGTAAAAAATAAAGACTTCAAAGCTATTATTAACAAATTATTACTTAATAAATATGAATTCACAAAATATTTTTGATGTATTTGGAAGGCAGATTGTTGATGATAGAAAAATTATAGAAGCAATAAATATTGAAAAGGATTGTATAAGTTTAAACAAAAAGAAAAGAATAGTTGGTGTGAAACCAGGTATTGATAAAAATGATGTTGTTATTAAAGAACAAATTGAAAAGCTTTTCGAATTATCTGAAAACATTAAAATTGTTGATTCAACAAATTCAAATATTAAGAATAGTTTAGATGTAAAAGGAAGAAGAATATCAAATGTAAGTAAAGGGATTTATCCATATGATGTACTTGTAAAGATTCAGTTAGATGATTTTATTAAAACATTTGAAGTTCATACAAAAGATTATACAAATTTTAATCAACTTGTTAAAGATTTTGTAACGGAAGTGTATGAAAATTTTAAAACTATACATACAAAACTTGATAATTTAAAGTAATTTTTATTTATTAAATGGTTTTAATATATTGTTTAAAATGTAAGAAAAAAACCAATTCTAAAGATTTGAAAGTAATCGATAAAAAGAGAATGAAAGCAAAATGTTGTATTTGTAATTCAAATAAAAGTCAGTATGTTAAAAATTTTGTTATATAAATGAAGAGTTTCTTTTTACTTTTATTTGTAACAACATCCATTTCTTATGATGATATTAATTTTGTAAATAATTTTCTTTTTGAATTTGGATACAAAGATGAGTCTGATTCGTTGGATTTAGATAATATTTCAACTTATATTACTATGTTTCAAGAATATTATAACTTGAAGGTTGATGGACAATTAAATAATGAAACTTTGAGTTTGATGAGAAAATCTAGATGTGGAAATAAAGATATTGGAGATTATAGACTTTTTGGTGGAAAGTGAAACAATACTCATATTAGATGGCATTATTATTTAGCAAGACCTAATATAATTTCCCTAGCAAAACAAGCTTTCAGCTATTGGGAAAAGTATTCAGGATTAACATTTGAACACAATATAACAGATTATGATATTCTAATATCTGATAAAAGACTAAAACATAACTTTCAAATTAATTCAAGATATAATTGTTCAGAATTTCATAGTGGTGTTTTAGCTCATGCATATTATCCTTATTATTTAGAAAATAAAACTGAAATACATATGAATTTAAATCAGGTTTGGTATTATAAAAATGATAGTAATGTACCTTCTGGTGAAACAAGTTTCTTATTTGTTTTAATCCATGAAATAGGACATTCATTAGGAATACTTCATTCTCATGATAATAAAGCAATTATGTTTCCTTATTATAATTTAAAACAAGGTAGTGTGATTGATTTAAGTGATGATGATAAATTAGCTGTTCAAGCATTATATGGAAAACCAACAACTGAAATTACTACAACTGAAGAGTCTACAACTGAAATTACTACAACTGAAGAATCCACAACTGAAATATTAGATATTGATCTTTGTAATCAACAAAATGTTAATAAGTTTGTGATAATTAATAAAAGGGTTTATGTATTACATCATAAATTTTTTTGGATAATTGAAAATAATAAATATGAAAGCCCACTTCTTTTAACTGATTGGTTGCTATTTTTACCTAATTATTATAATAAAATCAATGGATTGTATCAAAGACCAACAGGAGAAGTTGTGATAATTATTGATTCAATATTTTACATTTTTGATATAAATAATCTTCAACTGATAGCTAAATATAGTTTAAACCAAATTGGATTTAGGTATACTTCACAAATTAATTGTATTTTTAATTCATATACAGGAAAAACTTTTGTATTATATGATGATTACTATGCAGAAATTGATGAATGTAATTTTAGAGTAAAGAATAGAGGTTATTTTGTTGATAAATTCATTGGATTACCTAAAGGAATAACATCATGTTTTAGATATACTGATGGTTTTTTATATTTCCTTAAAGATGAAAACATATACAAATATAGTGAGTTCACTGATGAATATACAAAAACTAATGTGCATCCTTTATCAATAATAAACATACATTGTATAAAAGATACTATAAAAAATATTATAGAAATGTTAAAAAGTATGATTCGTTAATTTTTTTCTTTATAAATGATTTTGTTTAAGTCATTTGATTTGTTTATTATTAGAAACCAAAATAAATTAAATAATGAAGATTGGGAAGATATATCAGAAAAATATAAACTAAGTAGTGATATGATGAGATTATTTCAAAATAACATTAATTGGAGAAAAATTGCTAGATATCAAACTTTGAGTATTGATTTTATTAGAGAATATATAGATTATCAGTTAAGAGATCATATTGATGTTATTTGTGAATACCAAGAATTAAGTGAATCATTCATTAGAGAAAATAAAGATATTATTAATTGGGAATTAGTTTTAGAACATCAGAATGTATCTTCAAGGTTTATTATCGAACATTCTTTAGAAATATCTAAACAAAAGCCTGAAGATTATTGAATAAATTGTTTTCTTTCATTTTAAAATTTTTTCTCTATAAATGATGGATTATATTATTGAGAGAGCTGAATATAAAAACTTTTATCCTTTATCAAAACAACATTTAAATGAACCAAATAAGAAAACAGAATTTAATATTGACTTTGGTGATGGATTTTGTTCTTCGAAATTTCAATTTTATATTTCTGGAAAATTAACAAAAACTGATAATTCTGATTATACAAAAACTAATATTAAACTTGTAGATAATTTCATTCCATTCTTATTTTCAAAAATAGAA
This sequence comes from Stictocephala bisonia, assembly GCA_035578905.1. Taxonomy (NCBI): domain Eukaryota; kingdom Metazoa; phylum Arthropoda; class Insecta; order Hemiptera; family Membracidae; genus Stictocephala; species Stictocephala bisonia. Next base: position 23,072 of record JAQJVL010001048.1, read on the forward strand.
GTGAAAAAACATAATAAACTTATAGATGAAGTTGAATATCCAGGTCAATTAAGTACAATTAAAGGAACAATAACTTATTCAAAAACTGAACAATTTAATAATGGATTTGAGTCTAATTTTAAAAAAACATTTGAAACAATTGGAAGTTTATCACATCTTGGACTAGGTTTTTTTGAAAATGTTAATTTTCCAATTTACAAAGGTGGTTTCAATATAAGTTTTGTTAGATCTGAAGATGATGATGCAATTTATAGATGGAGAGATAAAAAAACTGATGGAACATATGATGATGCTACATTACCTGAAAAAGGAAAAATAACTATTGAAGAATTTTACATTAGAGTTCCAATAATTGATTATAAAACAACAAGTAAAATTCAATTGATAAATGAAATAACTAAAAGTGAAAAATTAACATTCAAATTTAATCATTGGCAGTGTATTGAAGTGAAAAATATTGTTGGAAAAAATTATAGTTTTGATATAACAAATATTTATAGAAATATTAATAATCCAAAATTTATTATAATTGGTTTTCAAAAAGGAAGATTAAATGATCAATTGTTTGATATTTCAAAGTTTGATAGCATGTATGTAAAAAATATTAGAGTTAAATTAAATGGTCATTATTATCCAGATGAGTTAATGAATTTAGACATTAATAATGATAAATTTAGAATTATGTATGAAATGTATCAAGATTATAAAAAGGTTTATCATAAAAATAATGAAATGTACTATGATCCTAAAGAATTTTTAGATAATAGACCATTATATGTGATTGATACAACAAAAACTCCTGTAAATATTTCTAGTTCAAAAAATGATATAATTATAAATATGGATTTTGATTATGATATTTTAGCTACAAGTAAGACTAATTGCTATGTGGTAGTTGTTTCAGAAAAATTATTAGAGTATAATGTAATTAAAAATGATATAAGTGAAATTTTATAAAATTAATGTAGAATTCTCATATTATAACTACTATTTTTTATCAGATAATTCTCAAATTTTATTTATACATAAAGTATGATGTAATAACTATTCAATTTTAATTTGAAAAAAATATCTTTAAAAATAGGGGAGATATTAAGAAAAAACTATTTCAAGGTTATCTTATCAGTTGAACAGGAAGTGATCATATTAAAAAATAATACACTTTGTATTGAACCTATATACTAAATTTGATAGAAATCTATCAATAAATAACAAAGTTATAAGCATTTAAAGTTAAGGGATGATTGGGGTTGATTTTGAAAAAAATGTTATTTTCATGAAATTTTAAGTAGATTTTGCTTGTTTTTGAAGTTTTAGATTTTTTCAATATTTTTTACTATTTTTTTATGAATATTAAGGAATAGGGGATGATTTCACCCCTTTGGATAGTTTTACTTAAAAGGGTTAGGGGTGCTCTATATATGTACCAAGTTTGATCAAAATCGAATAATTTGTTTAGAATTGTGAAGTAAAATAGTTTTTTTATTATTATATACATTATGAATCATATATGCTTCACTGAAATAACAGTTTTTTACAATGTCTTGTATAAGGTTGCCATAGCTCAATGGTAAAGTACAAGTCTCACAAGCCAAAGATTCTGGGTTCAATTCCAACCTCTGGCATTAAATTTTTGAGGACATAGTTGTCATTCAGTGGTTGGGGAAAGGTCTTTAAACGAGTGCGCATAGTTTAAATGGCTGAGTAACAAGCTGAGTAATGACAATTGTGGTTGGTATACCATTTACCTCACTCATTAATCATTTCATTCTTCAATTTCATATTCACAATGTCGTTCATTTCATAATACAACACTACACTTACAAACACCCAACACTATTCCCATATTTCATTCTCTCCATTCACTTCTAACTAACCAAGTTGAATCAAAAATACATCATTGAATTAAACATATAAGACCTGAATATGCCCCTGACTATAAATCGTCGGACAGTGGCTTTGCTGGGCCTTGGAGTAGAAGTGAAATGGATTTGAGAATTCCCCAAAAGCTTAAAACACGCACACTTACAACACTACATAAATACACAAACATAACCATTCATTTTGTCTTTTGTTTATTCAATGTTTTAATAACATAAATTTACAATTTTACATTAATATAATATTGAATTAATTATAAGAATTTAACAAACTTGAAAATATTAATTTGATAGTTACAGAAATAAAGATTATTAAAGAAAAAGAATGTGCAATTATCAAATTTGAATAAATTATTATAAGAAATTCATTTGAATAAAATATTATAAGAATTATCAAAATTAGATTGTGCAATTATCAAATTTGAATAAAATATTATAAAAATTTCATTTGAATAAAATATTATAAGAATTATCGAAATTAGATTGTGCAATTATCAAATTTGAATAAAATACTATAAGAATTTCATTTGAATAAAATATTATAAGAATTTTGATTTCATTTTTTGGTAGTTTTAATAAGAATATTGATAACTTTTTTGATTATTTGAGTATTAGGTATTAGTTATTTTATTTTAAAAAATTGATAATTTGGGTTAATTTTTGTATAAATTTGTGTAATAGTGGTGGTAAAGTGTTTTTTGGAGAGTTTATGGCTAAATAACCATATGTCTCCAAATTTGGTCTAGGTGTTATACATTACTATCTACTGGTATGTCTTATACATGGAGGCTAAACAGGGACAAATATTTAATATTGTAACAACTTGTAGGACTTTTTATTACGATAGCAAAAAGGATACTGTAATTAGGAAGTTTAACTACGCAGGTGTAAAAAGTGCAATAATTGCTGTAGAAATTGCTGCAACAACAGTGAAAAAGTATTATTTGTGTTTACCCTGGTAATCTGTGGTGGAGTATGTAGCAGCAGCAGCGGCGGCCGGCTGTTGGTAGTAAGTCTTGCTGGTATCGTAGGCGGAGCGGGCATAGCCATAGTCATATGTGGTGGGGGCTGCCGTAGAACCAGCAGGAACTGAACACACCACTACGCTTACTTATTACAATATACTCATTATGTCACAAAATAATCTACTTAAGTTCAAATCATATTTTGTACAACTGACTAAAACACTATTAAAATACAGTAATAGAACTCAGCATTTTTCCAAACAGTTCTTTGACGAATAATACTCCATTTTTAAAACAAAGAACTGATTAACTTGATTGTATGTAAAACAAATAATATAATTCCTTGCAATTTTTGTCACTTCATTGTATGAACGAACATTAGTGGTAACTAATCTAAAAACACACACACAAATGCAAGTGCAATTAATTTTAATTATTCGAAGAAGAATGATATACATATATGTATACAGAATATCCAGCTTCGACTGTCTCATATTTCAGGGGATTGTTCGTCAGGTCAATACAAACAAATAATGTCATAATGTCTCCTTTCTCAATTCATTTTCTGTCTGTGTGTCTATACGTGTTTTTTTTACAAAGATTTTAATACAGTAGTCTTGATTATCCAACGTAAATGGGTGGCCAAGATGCAAGATATTCGAATATGTCTGATAATAGGGAGAATGTAATAAAAATCTGGGTAAGAGCAAAATATAGTTATAATTGTGTGCAGTATACATTTAACAATATTGTTTGAAGAGAAAAACTGCCAGTTACATAATTGGCTTTAATTGATATACAATACAGAACCGGCTAATAATAAAAACTAATAATAACTTGTTACTAAAATAAGACACGCAATAAACTAAGACACCAAACAACAAGACACACAGAACAAACTCGTATTTACACACTAAAATAACAGAAACATAACACAAACAAATGCTATAAACTAGATGGAGGCTACTGTGTTTCTTAAATAAACAAATCAGACTGCTCTGAATAGTAAAACAAAGGGAATGACAGACGATGATTCACACACGAGATGAACGTAGGCAGCGATATAGGGCACCCCATGGCAGTAGCGGGGCGTGTACAGTATTGTAAGTGTAAGAATGTACAATATGGCAAATTTTAGTCTTGAGGTACAGTTGGTTGAGGTATTGCTTGCTGCACATTGTCCGCTATTGCTTAATTTTTTTATCAGGGTGATGTTGGATAACACAGAATGTCGAATAAGCAAAGGTTGAGTAATCAAGACTGTACTGTATTTCAAACACTTTTTGACATACAATACTGAATTTTGGTACGAAAGTTGACCTTAAAAAAAAACATATCTTGTAAAAGGAATGTATGTTTACGATTATCAGTTTTAAAATGGTAGCTGTCTAAAAATTTTAAAGTCAAATAAGATAAAAACTCTTTATCTTATTTTGACCCAAAATGTTAAATTAACTTTCATACCAAAATTCAGTATTGTATGTCGACTGTTTTTGAGATATTCATATTTTTGTAAAAAACATATACAGACACACAGATAGAAAACGAATTAAGAAAGGATACATGTTATATGGCATTATTTGTTTGTAAAAACATTGTTGACTAAAGTAATTTGGCAATTTTGCTCCGAAATACTTCACAGTTTTTGTTTACATATATTATTCAAGTTAAATGTAAGAACAACGCTTTCTTCGATTTTACCGTTCATTAAACAAATCTAGAAGTATATATTTTAAATTATTGAGTTAAAAAACTAAATAAGTGAAGGGCTTATATATATCTAGTTATACGGATATTTACACTTGGCTATATAAACATGCTGGACACTCTCTAAAAAACTTAAATTCCAACAAATATATTACTTAACCGGACAATAGCAGATTAATGTATAATGATAAGTAATTCCCAAAGTTCTAAGATGTATAATTCATTCTTATTTGAACAGTACAAAAATTACACTTAAAGCATCATCAAATCAATATAATGCTGAAATATATTTACAAGGTGTATCCAGAAAGTAAGTTCCTTTTGGCTGGTAAAATGAAACAAACTGGTGTAGAAAAATTCAATTTATTGTAAAAGAGTCTGCTTATTGTAAACTATTTTTCAACATAGTTTCCACCATTCTGTAAGTATTTATTATAGCTTGATACTAGCTTTTTTATTTCTTTGTCATAAAAGTTTCCCGCCTGTGACTTTAACCAAGTAGAAACATGTTCTTTAATCTCATCATAGAATATCTTTGCAGTGATATTGGATGTAAGGTTTAAGAACAAGTAGTATTCTTGTTCTTAAACACTGAGAGAAAGGTCAACGTGTATGGAGAGTGGTTGAATTGCTTTCTTCCAAATGCATTCAAAAGTTGTTGTGTAAGGGCGAGCATTGTCGTGCAACAAATTTAGTAATAATTAATTCGCTCTGTGGTAGAAAGTCCAATAAAAGAATGTCTATCCCTTAAAAAAAACTGTGCACATGATTTGCCTGCTTGTCAAAATTGGCCTTGATTTTTTTTTCTTTGCTGGTGACGATGAGTGCTTCCATTCCTTCGATTCCGTTTTAACCACTGTTAATTACATTGACCTAATGTAATCACAAATTACATTAGGTCAATAAACTTCACAGAACTGTTTATAAATTTCAAATGGTTTTATGTTTCTTGCATTGAAAAGCCTAATTACAGATCTAATCTCATAATAGGCAGGATTTTAAATTGACTGTGACATTTAAAGATGCAATATGACATGAAAACTACAAGTACCTGACTCAAAATGGCGCTACGCTGAAAAACAGCTATATATACAAATGACTTAGTTTCTGGACGCCCCTCGTATATATACATAAAATTGCAGTTAAATTATTCTAAATTTGATGTCAAAATGTTTGTAACAATAATCCATAATTCATAAATTAAAATACAAAATACTTTAGTTAATTAACCTGACATAAGAAATTAAAAGTGTTTGAGATCTGTAGTTTAATATATCTTGTAGCTAGCATAACCTTACAATAGACTGTAAACTCATATAAGCACACATATCCAAACAAAGACTGTGAAAGAACAATATTGTGTAACAAATAAATACTGAGGGAAATATTATTATAAGGGTTTGTAGAAGATCCATTTCTTTACGGCAAAACTAAAAGCATATTTTCATAGTTCTTGACGTACTTGTTTTACATTTATAGAAATATAAAATAGCTTTAGTCATATATAATACATGTAACTGAAATACAGTAGACTACCTCTCATTTGGCTCCTTTTGGTTTGGCCGCCAGATTGTTCAGTCGGCCACCTGACAGTTATGCGTGACATGTGAAGTTGATCCATATAAAACTAGCTGATCTGAGCATCGCAACAAGTCACGGCATTAAGTAATACCTTAGCTTAGGCCTACTTAAGTTTGTTATAGTGTAGGAGTGCACAGAAACTCCTTAAAACAACTGTTGTAAATATTTCCTAAGTAGTTTATAGTCCTACATTTTTATGACAGTAGAAAGTACATTTACAGTAGTTACAAGTATTATTTTAATAACTTTGGTTAGTTCAGACTTTTCCTAGTTCCAGTGTCCCGGGCCCGAAGTGGCCAAATGAGAGAGCCTACTGTAACACTATTTGATTCATTATACAGCAAAAAAAAAAATAAAATAAAATAAAAAAAATAAAAAAAAAAATTAAGCAAAATACCTGCATAAGTGCCTGGGGTTGTGTGAGTGGCAGCCGTTGGGTATGCCGTGTCATATGCAGGAGCTGCACGCTGTGTGGTGTAAGTAGCTGCAGCTGCAGCAGTAGGAGCTACGGCGTAACCAGTCTGGGTGGGTTGATAAGCTGGGGCACCAGTTGCTGTAGCACTACAACAAAATTACATGTTTGGTAATTTGCCATCATAATAATAAATACTTTGGAAAGAAGATAATTTTATAAGCATATGCAAGTGAGATAACAATTTAGATAAGGAATACAAATAAAATCACGTAAAAAGTTTTTAAAAACAAAATTTCAATGTTTTAAAACTATAAGTATTTAGTTGATTAATTTATTTCCAAGATGCCAATTATCAATGTATGGGTGAATTTGGATTGGAGTTGGAATGAGCAGTTTTTGATACAAAGCCAATTGACAAATAAACGGGCTGCAGTTACTAGCTGATCTTCCAATAATCAATTCTGATTGGGATCAAACAAGAACAGCTTTTAACCTTTTCACTGGGGCAAACCTCACAGTATATAAGAGAATGTATTCTTTAAACGTTCCTCTTCTCCATCACCATCGCCAGGAGGGTTGTCCTTCATTAAAGGAATTAGGGTGAGGTTAGGGTGGAGCGACAGGATACTTTTAGGCTCTATAACTATGGTCATCAATAAATTCATTTAGAGTGTAGTATGGATAATTTATAAAATATTTTTTAGTGTGATTTTTAGTTTATCTAAATTGTTTATCTTTTTGATTTGTCTGGGTAGAAAATTGTTAATGTTGCACCGATATACTTCGGATCAGATTCAGATGAAGTTAGTCTATGGGGTGTTTGAGGTTGAAATTAGTGTTGTTTCTTGTATTGTAATTATGTGTGGTGTTATTGAGATATGAATGAATTTTTGCTGCTCAGTTTGAAATATATACAGTGCTGGTAAAGTTAGTATGTTTAGTTCATTTAAAATTTGTATGAAATGTTCTCTCTGCTTAAGTTGTTTAACAACTATGAGAGCCCGTTTTTATAGATTAAGTATATTTTTGATAAGTTTTACTTTGATGTTTCACCCCAGGCCATAGGACATATCTGACCCAAGTGTGTAGTAGGTCAGAAGAGCAGATTTTTCTCCGCCCAGCTTGCGAATTCTGTTTACGACATAAATTGCTGATAAGATTGTTTTTCTCAAGATAATGTATGTGTGACCAGTCCAATCTAGAGTCAATTTTGACAGAGAGGAAATTTGTTTCATTTGTAATCTGGTTTTGGTAATTGCCAGCATTAATGTCTCCAGTTTGTCTTGAAAAGTTTATTATTGATGTCTTTTTGTCATTAATGTTCAGATTTATATACAGTATGTTAGAGCTGCTGTAGTTGATAAAAGTATACTGTTGATTTTGTTATCCTCCGCTTTGTAAGGCAGTAATATTGTGGTATTGTCTACGATTTCCAGATTCCACTTTAAACAATCTATGGTGTCTGGAAATTCGACCGGCAAACGATTTATGTAACTAGAAAAAGGAGGAGGCCCAGGATTGAACCTTGTGCAACCCCTCTTTTGACTGTTTTTGGTGTTGACTGGAATTTAATTTGTTAATTATGTGAGAGAGGGTTTGTTTGATTAATTTCCATTACAAGCTGGTGTGTTTTGTTTTGTAGGTCTCAACGATGTAAAAATAATCGATGTTGCGAGTTGCTTGATTTTTTTCTTCAAAGGTCTGGTGTTGTTATGGGTTGGTATTGTAAGCCTCATGTCTTGTCATTCCATATCAGTCATGTGTGCTGGTTAGAATGAGAGTGCTTTGGTGGCTCCTGTATAGGCGGTATGTGTGTATTAAGCCCTTCCCACGGCTAGTGTTTTCGCAGACATCAGGCGGCCCGATGTCAGTATACTGATAGCCTGTCCCCTGTGTATCATCACTCATCAGACAAGACCGTTCCTGTGATGCATCATCAGCCTGTGATGACCTGTGAAGGCGTCGCGGCTTCGGACGCCTTAAGAGAATTACTGTTCTTAAAACCTGTTTTAGTAATGATTGAATCCTCCACAATATTTATAATGATTGTTAAAATAATTACTAATTTCAATAGGGTTACTTGTAGTTTTGTTACTAAATATGATTGAAAAATTTGAACACTCATTTTTAATATTTCATCCTTCTTGGTTGATTAAATTCCATGTAGTTTTAATTGTGTTGGAAGAGGTTGAAATTTTTGTATTAAAGTAATTCGACTTTGATTTTTTCTCTAAGCTCTTTTATCTTTTGTTTCAAATACTGTATCAGTACATTATTGATTGTTGATTTAGGACAAGGAATTATCCCTCCATGACTGGGAAAAAAACAGGGAATTACCAAGAATTTAAAAATATGTGGCGAGGCCACTCTGACTTTTTTTTACAAATTTCAAGATACGGCCCGCCCACCCATACACGTACAGTGGTATTTACCCACCCGCCCGCCCATACACGTACAGTGGTATTTACCCACCCACCCGCCAATACACAAACAGTGGTATTTACCCACCCACCCACCCATACATGTACAGTGGTATTTACCCACCAACCCATCCATACACGTACAGTGGTATCGACCCACTTGCCCACCCATACACATACAGTGGTGTTAACCCACCGGCCCGCCCATACACGTACAGTGGTATTTACCTACCCACCCACTCATACACAAACAGTGGTATTCTCCTCATTTACTTTAGCATTTACACTTAATTCTAAAATATCTCTTTTTATATTTTTAATTTCATCTGTGATCCAAGTTTTGGCTAAATATTTTCTTAGTCAACCAAACCTTAGCACACATGAAATGTTTAGATAATGACTAAATATGTTGTGAAAAACGTTATATTTTTGTAAAACAGATGCCTGATAAACTTCCAACCATATCTCTGAACATAAATACCTAGAGAGTAAATCAATATTTTTAGTAAATATTAAATTCTCTGGAATATTTGTTAGTTTTGATTTGAGTTCATCATTTAGGATTAATATTTTTAATTTCATACATTTGCCCATCATGATCAGACAATTCTGTCAGCTCTGATTGTGTTTTTATTTATATTAGTAACACAATTATGAATAACAGTTGCAGTTCTGCTATTTGTCGGCACTGGTGGCGCAGTGCTCAAACCCAGCTACTTGGGGACAAAGTGTTTGGGAGATTGTAGGCGATAGGTTATATGCTCGATCCTCTTAATACTGACACGGTGTCCGCTCAATGGTTGCCATCAACACTACTAGAGAAGTCTGGGGTGTCCATGTTGGATGGTAGTAAAGGTTCAGATGTTGTGTAGGGAAGAGAACTGAGTGTCAGACTTGTCAATTAGCTGAAAATCAGACCAACACTACGTGGTTCGGATTCCACGTAAAGCTGTAGGTCCCATAGTTGCCCTGACAATTAGGCTATTAATAAATAGTCCTACCTGAGTTAAGTCGAACTCAGATAGTAAGAATGACTACACTCGTTCATCTACACTCATCACTCTCATTCAAAATCCATATTCGCCCATATCTTGACGATCGGCGTCTTAAGAATAAATAAAAATAAAATAAATATCCTTGTTGGAAAGTCTATCAAGTAAATTATACCATGTGATTTTAAGATGTTTGAAAATGTTTGATATGTTGAGTTGTGATTCAGAACATCTATATTAAAATCTCCGACAATGCAAATATTTTTGTATTTTTTAAATAGTATTCCTACTAAAATTTCTAATTTATTTAAAAATGGTTCTACATATTTATTCTATGGAGATCTGAACAAACATGCCACCACAAAAGAATATTTATCTGTTTTTACTATCGCAAGACAACATTTAAACTCCTTTTCAATTACTATATTTTGAATAGATGTTATTGACAAACAATTACATGGAACATTACTACGGGAGAGTATAATACACCACCTCCTCCACTTAATTTACATGAATAGCTAGAGGATACGTTTTAATTATTTATATTAAGCCAAGAAATTTCTTCAAGGGTCATCTTATACTCACACAAAGCAACAATATCTGGTTTTATTTCTTCTAAATTCAAAGGCAAGATATCTATTCGAGAAGGTAGACGTATAAAATATTTTGGTGAAAGATTAAAATATCGTTTTGTTTTTTTATGTCAGCACATAAAAATCAGCAAAAAACTTCATATGAAGGTATATCCTAAAACCTTTAGTTTTCCGTCTGTCTTTGTGTTTTTTACATAAAAATTCATAAATTTCAATCTACTTCAAGTACAATTGTGAAACTTCATGATTGTACTACCCTAGAGTAGTATTGTTTAAATTATATAAAATAAGTCTTCAATTGTTTCAAAATGGCGGACGTTTAATCTTTTATAACTGAAATATCTAAAAACTGATTAATAAGATTGAAATATCTAAAAACTGATTAATAAGATTGAAACATCTAAAAACTGATTAATAAGATTTACTAAAAAACAAAATGCAAGAATAATGTTTTTTAGTAAATCTTATAATACTCACAGCGTTTGTTTCGACAAAAACGGATAAAAAATAGCTGAGTTATGCTGCAAAACGTAAAACAATGTTTTACAGCATTAACCAAAGGCTAGTGTGGTTTTAAATATGTGTGTACTTTGAACAGCTGATTGATTTCATGTCAATATGCTATTTCATATGAACGATGTTTATTTAACTAGAATCTACAGTTTCCGGTGACAACCGCGTCAAGGTACTATCTACAATATTTACAAGATGACCAGACGTTTCGCCCATACTGTGATGTGGCATCCTCAGTGGTTTCTCGAGACTGAAATCGGCAAGTGACCTTCCAGCTTTATAACAGGTGGTGGGGTGGGGACTGGTTGGCAGGTATGCTGGAGAGGGGGGGCGGAGGCACGACCCACGTGACCTACGGTCATTGGCCGAAAAATCAATATGGCTGACTCTTCCATTTTATTTCAATTTACTTAAAATGGGTTCCCATGTCTTTGGCAGCCGTATACTATCATCCTTATTAAAATTATTTCTTCTTTTACATATTTCTATGGCTTCCCTTACGATTCTCGGGTAGTAATGTGGATGGAAGTCTGCCTTTCCTTGACGTTTTAACTGTGAGAAAAAGAGATGGACGAATAGGCCACTCGGTATACCGGAAACCTACACATACCAATAGATATTTAAATGCTGCTTCCCATCATCATCCGGCACAGAAGAATGCAGTTTTAAACACTTTAATCAATCGAGCCATTCACATTTCAGACCAAAATAGTTGGAAGAAAGAAAGACAAATATTACATTCAACATTAAAACAGAATGGATATTCAATTAGAGAAATCAATAATACTATTGGAAAACAGTTGAAGAGGAAAGAACAAGACAATAGAGTAGATACAAGACAAGATAAGGATACCTCAAAAAAGGCGTATCTACCTTACATAAAGGGAACAACGGAAAAAGATTGGCAGGCTATTAAGTAAAGAAAATATAAAAACCATTTACAAGCCACCGAATAGATTAAAGAATTTTCTGAGGCCAGTCAAAGATAAAATTCCACTAGCTATTCCTGGAGTATATGAAATACCTTGTAGTTGCGGGTCAGTCTACATAGGGGAAACCAAGAGGTTAATTTCCACAAGAATTAAGGAACATATAAGGCATACTAAGAATGAAGATACGGAAAAGTCTGCTGTTGCTGAACATAGCACAAAAAGTAATCATGGAATTTTATTTGACAAAACTAAAGTCCTTGCCAACATCCCACATTACTACCCGAGAATCGTAAGGGAAGCCATAGAAATATGTAAAAGAAGAAATAATTTTAATAAGGATGATAGTATACGGCTGCCAAAGACATGGGAACCCATTTTAAGTAAATTGAAATAAAATGGAAGAGTCAGCCATATTGATTTTTCGGCCAATGACCGTAGGTCACGTGGGTCGTGCCTCCGCCCCCCTCTCCAGCATACCTGCCAACCAGTCCCCACCCCACCACCTGTTATAAAGCTGGAAGGTCACTTGCCGATTTCAGTCTCAGAGAAACCACTGAGGATGCCACATCACAGTATGGGCGAAACGTTTGGTCATCTTGTAAATATTGTAGATAGTACCTTGACGCGGTTGTCACCGGAAACTGTAGATTCTAGTTATGACACCGGCCGCTTAAGCCTAAGTTCTAAGAGATGTTTATTTATGCTATACGAAGTTTGGTTTCCATTGTTGGTATTATTCATTAGTAACAAAAAGAACACTGTCTTGGACACGTTTTTGTGTGGTTGTTTCTGTAAAGGTTTTTATTGTATTGTTAGTTTTAATTAGTTAGTGTGTGCAAATTATTTTCTTTAGACATAGTTTTTTTTATTATTGTTACAGTTTCCTTTTATTAACAGCTAATGGTAGATAATGTAATGTACAACTTTACCAACTCAGAACCGGCAGATATGCATTTGATGTATGGCATTGCTCATTGTAGTAGTACTCAAGCGAGAAGACTGTATCAGGAACGTTTTACAAATCGTGTTATACCTTGTCATACAACTTTTACAAAGGTCCATCAACGACTTGCAGAGACAGGAGGGTTTAATCACCAAAGAAAAGGGAACTCAGGCCGACCGGTTTCAGTAAGAACTCCTGAATTGGAATGCAAACCTAACCTATTAATAGCATAAATAAACAGCTGTTCATATAAAATAACAGACTGACATGAAATCAGCTGTTCACAGTACACACATATTTAAAACCGCACTAGCCTTTAGTTTACGTTTTGCAGCATAACTCAGCTGTTTTTATCCGTTTTCGTTGAAACAAACACTGTGAATATAATAATAACATTTACTACAAAACATTAGTCTTGCATTTTGTTTGTAAAATTATTCAGTTTTTAGATATTTCAGTTAGAAACGATTAAACGTCTACCATTTTGAACCGGGTAGATTTTTTTAATATATTTTTTTAAATATAACTACTCTAGGATAGTACAATCACAAAGTTTCACAAATTTGTAACTTTAGTAGATCCAAATTTATGAATTTTTATGTAAAAAACACATAAAGACAGATAGACGGAAAACTAAAGGTTTTAGGACATACCTTCATATGAAGTTTTTTGCTAATTTGCATGTATACAATAACATCCCAAATTATTGAAACAGTTTTACTGTGAAACAGTTTTACTGAACATCCTGTATATAAAAGCCAAATACAACAGACTCACTGATCACTTTCTCGAAAACCACTAAACCTTAAGAGGCTCACGAGGCGACCTGCCGAGACCCAAAAATGGGACTGTAGCAGAGTGCCTTGATGAGGCCACAGGCCGAACTCTCCACCAGGAGGCCAGGCCGTAAGCCGAGTTCCACAAAGGGGCCTTTAACAGATCACCCTGGCGAGGCCGTGTTCTACAAAGGGACAACGGCCGAGTCTCTAAATGAGGCCGAAGGCTAAGATTCCTTCATGAGTATAGTGAGTGACAGGGTTGGAATGCAAAGGCATGTAGGAGTTACCCCTAGTGTAGGTATAAGTTACAACAATTGTTAGTATAAATACAGAACTATGTCTCTTTTAATCCTATCAGGTATGGCCCCCTTTTTTTTTAAATGTGATGGAAAAATGTTATGCACATAAAAAGGCAAATCAGGAGGAATGGAGAGGTTATTTAGACAAGGACATAGAAAGAAAAGAATGCTTCTATAGATGTTAAAAAACAAGAATGGTTTCCAATCTTAAGATAATGGAAAAGTATACTGTAGAGTAAAAAGCAATTCAACAATAGAGTAGAAAACAGCTTCAAGAAAATGTCAGGAAAGACATTGGAATGTAACAGATTGAAGGTGATTGGTTCTTATTAATAAAATCAAGACTTTAAGAAAGACTGTTAACAAAGTGAAGTGTTTACTACCTCACAGTCCTATTAAAAAGCTGGTTGTAATCAGAAGAACACTCACAAATTTAGGTTGGTTAAGTGTTTGTCCAATCTAAAGAAACATCGTACGGGGAGCTTTTTATTAAAAACGAAAGAACGAAATGGTTCTTTATTTATATGAAAGGAATAACACCTGTCATGAAACTCCCAGAAAGAGGGACGGAAAAAAGTGGATACGGAAATGTAGCTTGGTACAAAAAAAGGCATATTTTAATCACTATAAATTAATCATGAGAACTTGTCAAACAACTGAAAATAAAGGCTGTAATATTTCTAAAGGAAAATTGTATTAACTCCACCTTGACACAAACTACCTGTTTCAGAGAAGCAACATAATGTGTGCGTTTTTAAATATTATGTAAATTTACCTTCCATTTATGATACTTGCATTCACTAAACATTTTGAGGGTAATGATACAATGCCCTTCATGGTGAGGTATATATTCAGTTTTTTTTTTTTTACAATCAAATTTAGCATATCAATAAAGTCATTAAAAATAGTTTCTTTTAGTTTACAACTCATTTCTACAATTAAAATGTAAATTTTTGTCTGACAGCTTTTGTTTTCTTAACTAATACCCTATTGATTGGTTGTTTTAAATATAACCACTTAAGACTCAAATTTAAAGAATTGAGGCCTATAAAGCAAGGTAAAGTGAACTTGTCACGTCTGTTACACAGGAATGTCCCGTCCGTTACATGATTAATAATTATTACTAAGAAAATGGAATTTTGTATCACTAAAATATAATGGGCATTGTTAAATTTTACATACTATGAAACAAGCATTATTTTAATAAAAACCTTCATTTATGAATTGAGCAGAAATACTGTATCAAAACAAATACGTCAGATTATACTTCCTCAGAGCGTCCCGTCCATTACAGTTACAAAAACATGTTTAAACCCATGACAGAAATATAGTTAAAAAATAATAGCCTACTTTGCTTAATGTAACACTGAAAGTATGTTATTAAACTGTGTATCACAATTATATTTGCATTCATTTACCTAATTTACATGGTCTTTAAAGAAGTGAAATATTAGTTTAAATGTCCCGTTCGTTACAAAAGAATGGCTGATCACACAGTATTACATAATACAAACACTTCAGTTGACACATTTAGTAATAAATATATATGTACAAAATCATAAACTCAACATAATTGTACAAAAATTGTAAATAATGATCACAATATCATTAAGCATTATCAGCAAAAACGGTAATCGAATGGAAAGAAAGTCATGTAACGTGAGTTAGTAATAATTATTTCCATAGATTACAACACATGTCAGAAGGCAGAAATTGTTACATTTGTTCACTTGGTACTATTGTCGACTTAATGACACAACAGAAGTTTTTCCACAATCGTGGTCCTAATATTAATTTTTGCACAGCCATAAAAATGTCAAATCGACGGAAGTTAACTTATACTATGAAAAGATTAAGCAGCATTATGCTGCCATCTCATTGTAAGGTTATAAGGTGTGAGTGTTGTACTACTACAGACTCTTGACAGTGTTTACTTGAGTTACAGCTTTCTTCTATTTTATTGTAGAGTTAAATGAATGGAAACATGTTAAAAATTTAATGAAGCGTGGTTTCAGATATTGAATTAAATTTAATTTGCGATGAAGTAATAAATGTATTCCATAATTTATATCCCGATCAAAAGCCTATTTCCAGATCCATAGTTATTTGTAGAAATTTTGAAGAAACATGTATCAGAAAACAGGCTGCTTATGGAGCTATTTCAAAGAAAGAATGTACAAGACATTAATTAGCTCAGAAATACTGTAGTACAGGAAATTGAAATGAATTCCTCAGGAGATGTTACAGCTAGCAATTTCACATTTTTATACCAGACTAGCACTTTGTCAGACCGCTGAGGGAAAGTACAATACAAACATTTAATGTGCAAAACTTGTGCTCGTAAGTAGGCATACAATTCACCTAAATAATTTATGTAGATTATGCCCTATACACTGAACTCCGTGGTGCACCGTGTGTGGTAGTTCTGACGTCACACTGGCTACTGACACCAGGAATCTCGGTGCGCTGCCAGACCCTGCTAGTTATTGGTTACCGTCCTACTCCTATACCATCACCATCTCAGATGTTGTCCATTTGCCTAAATATATTCCAAATAATTGTTCGCAGATTAATTGATAGTTATTTTTAATGTTAGCTAATTAATTAATTATAAGGCCGCTTAAATAAGTCTTATATTTGTATATCGTTAAATTTAGGACGTTCAAGTACTTTACTTGTTTTCAGCTCTTGAAATGTTTCAAAAGACTTTTTCCCTCATTTCACTACCCTAACGTTTTTAGTTACTTCACTACCATTACCTTTTTTTATAACAATCACATTAAGGTCAGGTTAGGTGGATAATAAACAGCCAATCCGTGTAAAAGACGAATTTAAGTAAAAAATTTTTTATAATGAAAACTATGTAATACAGTAGAAACCCTATTTTCCGTAAGAGGTCGGGACTACAGCCGTTACGGATTGGAGAATAGACGGATTATAGAGAATTCACCCACTCACACTTATATCGCTGGAAACTTATTATTAGTGCTTATGCACGTTAAATTTAAATGCTGTATAGTACATATTGATTAACAAAATGAAAAGGTTAGAAAAAAGACTTTTTCAGAATGTATATACTGCAGGTCACAACTACCCTTTTATTACAGTAGGCCTAGTTTTAATGTAAAACTTAGGCTTGTACATTATGTAATTAGCAGAACAATTAATTATCAACATTAATAAAATTAAACTGCAGTACAGTGTAACATATTAAAGCCCAGTTCCCAAGGATAGTGTTTTCGCAGTCATCAGGCAGCCCGATGTCGGTACACGGATAGTGTGTTGCCGCAACAGTCCATTCCAACGGCCCGTGTAGGCTTCGCAGCTTAAAACTTCATCTTCGACAACATGACTTTGTAGTGCTGCCTCTTTCCCCATGTTGTACGAGACCTGTACAGGCAATCCCGGACGGTCTGTCCATACGTCAGGCGAACACAGCCGAGCTGTTCCAATGACCTGTTATCTGGTATACGGCAGATGAGGCCTTACGGATGGCAGGCCGTTGGAACTAGTCTTATAAGGGCTAGACGGCTGGGGGAGGGGAATTGTCGTCTTCTAGACAGGTAACTACGTCATATTGTGGCGCTAAGAACCAAGACACCGACGGATAACAGAACCTGCAGAAAATAGGGTGACGTACAATGGGTTTTTCACTGTATTGGCATTTTTGATAATGGTATTATAATTACTAATTAAATACAAAGTATTTTTTGTTTAATCCAAAGTTTTAAGTGCTTCTTTAGATATCTAAAGTTGCTCTAGATATCTAAAACAGAATGGGTATACAGCGATGACTATTGACAAAGGAAGAACATTATTTTAAATGTTATTTACTGTAAAAAATATTTTAAATGCATAAATTGCAATTTAAAGTACTTTTCTTAAATGTAAAATATATGTAACATCCGTTACAAAATGAATGTAACATCCGTTAAAGAACTTATATTTTTTTTAATTACCTTCTAATATGTATCAATTATATTTTGTGAATAAAACAAAGCAGAGTTAATCAAGACACCTGTCATAAGGATGATTTCAGAAATTCTAAAACTTTTTGTTGAATGTTCATGACTGCATGCAGTGGGTTCACAATGGTGTAATGTCCGTTACACTCTAAAAAATTGATTTCTGTACTTTTAACTATGTACAGTAGAGTCTCGATTATTCGCCACTTGGTTATCCGCCATTCCGTGTTATCCGCCGCACCTTTGGCATTTTATTTAATTAATATAATTTAACAAAAATAGTCAGAGGACATTTTGTGGTCATCAGCGAGTGTACGTGCTCTATTACTGATATGTCACCGACTGTACCGCTCCGCCCAAACCGGTTAGTCGCATTCCCCGCCCCCACCTACCACTTCCTGCGCCGTGCCCGTATATCTCTACATATTTTTGTCAGTTGCTGGATCGCTCCCGCGTTGAAAGGTACTGCTACTCGTGTGTTCGGTAAAGTTATTTATACCTTTAAAGTTATTTTTTTGTGATAAGTGTTTGTAGTGCTGTTTGGTGAAGTGGATTATGGAGGAACAAAAGAAAAAAGATTGTGTTATCAATGCAAGACAAGCTCAACGCTTTAAAAAGGCTGGACAAAGGAGAGACGTTACAGAAGGTAGCCGATGACTATGGCGTTGGTCGTCGCATTGTTGGGGATTGGATAAAAAGAGATCAGAATTAGAACAATGGTGTGCCTCACGAGTGACTGAAATTGACTTAAAAGACAGAAAAACGATTAAGAAAAGTGACTATGAAAAAACTAGTGAGGCATTCATTTGGTTTACCCAATTTAGGGACAAAGTAGTGCCTATTTCAGGACCTATATTAAAAGAAAAGGCGTTGCATTTCCAAAAGGAATTTAATGAAGGTGACACAGAATTCACAGCAAGCATTGGTTGGTTAGACCGCTGGAAAAAACGATATGGAATCCGGCAGTTAAATATTTGTGCTGAAAAATTGTCATCCAATTTTGAAGAAATGGAAAGGTTCAAGAAAGAATTTCAAACACTTATTGAAGCTGAGCAGTTACAACAGGCTGTAACAGGAGACCAAATATTTAACTGTGACGAAACAGGCTTTAATTATAAAATGTTACCAAGTAAGAGCCTTGCAGCTCGGACCGAAGCAGCAGCTCCAGGTTACAAACGCAGCAAAGAGAGAGTAACAATTTTGGCCTGTAGTAATACTACTTTTAACCATAAAATGGAACTGACAATGATTGGAAAGGCGAAAAATCCAAGGGCTTTCAAGGGAATTGCGAAACACGCACTGCCAGTAAAATATTTTAACCAAAAAAGTGCTTGGATGAGCGGGGATATTTTTAAAGAATGGTTTTTAAAAGAGTTTGTACCATCTACAGAAAAGTTTTTGAAAGAGAATAACCTACCCAGAAAAGCAGTTCTACTTATAGATAATGCACCAAGTCATCCCGATGTAGATGATCTAAAAGACCAGGATATAAAAGCCATGTTCCTACACCCCAAAGTAACTGCAATTTGCCAACCTATGGATCAAGGTGTTTTGGAATCACTGAAGAGGAACTATAGAAAACGGCTTCTCTCCACCCTGATACAAGAAATAGAAGATGGCCAGGACATGATTCCAAAGCTGAAACGTATAAATCTAAAAGGTGTGGCTTATTGGATTGCAAGTGCCTGGGACAATGTCGGAGCAGATACTATTGCCAGATCATGGAAAAAGCTGTTGGGTGAGGATGAAGATGCCGGAACCATGCATGATGAAATTCATGAAGATATTTTACCCACATTGCAACGAATTCCTGGGTGTCAAGACGCAACTTCGGTTGAAGTAGGAGAGTGGCTTACAGCAGATGAAGGTTACGAAATAACTGATGCAGAAATCGTCACACTTGTCAATAGCGGTGACGATCAAGATGTCGAAGAACCAGAAACTGTTGAGCCCCAAAAAATTGCACATAAAGAAGGGGTGAAAATCTTTGAAGCGGCCATTAAATACGTCAAGCAGCAAGAAGAAGCCAGGGCTGTGACATTATGATGCTCCAGAGATGGCGAGACTTAGCGGCGAAAAAGCGGGAAACGTCAGGAAGGCAGACCAAAATCACCAGCTTTTTCCACTCACCATAAACTCAACCAGTTTAAATTTATGTGTTTAAAATAATTTTTTCCGTTTTAAAGTGAGTAATGATTATGTATTACATTTAATCGTGTAAGTAAATAAAAATATACTGTAAACTGTTTACTGTGTACGTAATTTAGGTTTCATTCAACATTCCCCATTATCTGCCATTTACGCTTATCCGCCCTTCCGCCGGCCCATTTATGGCGGATAATCGAGACTCTACTGTATGTTACTGTAAACAAACTTGACATACTTATTAACACAACATCTTTTATTCTCATGATAAAAAATAGATGTATGTGCATTAAAATTAGTAAATGTCGAGTAAAAGAGTAACATCCGTTACATAGGGATTGGCTGTAAAGTTGATCACATACTAGTAAATTCAATGATTGACTTAGTGCCAAATGCGCTCTCAGTGTGTAGGCCTAAGTTCTTTGAAAGCAATAAGATAAGGCCTGCGACATCAGATTCCTAGTGAATAAGGAATACCAAAGTGGATGTAAAAATGATTGGGGAACAGTTTTTAGGGCAATAGAAAATTTATCAAGTGGTAGTGAATTAACGGAAACAAAAAAAAGTAGTGGTAGCTAATTAATAGAAAAAACACTTGAAAAACTGTGTGGTTAAAGCTCATAAAATTTCATGTTGTACGTTTTCATTTTATTTCCTACGTTTATAAAATTGGGTAATTATGCACTTTCTTGCCACATCTGAAAATACGATTTCTTGTTGAAAAAGTAGTGAAATATCAGTTTATATCTCTTGAGAAGCCTGATTTCATCTGCAGAAAACTCGTTTCAATTGAAAAACTAGTTTTTACCTGAATGTGAAAAAAAACAACTTTTTGAAAATCGTTATTTTTTTACAACTTTATTTTCATTTCTCGTGTTTTTTTTATGCTTAACAAAATATACAACTGGTTTTGTCATAAATTATTTTTTCCAGCCCGAAAAATGCATTTATTACTGACATAACCTAACTCATTCTAACTGTCCATTTTCTAAAAAAAATTCTTATTTACGTTAAATTTGAATGTTTAGCCTCTGTGACAGCCTACCGGCCGTTGCTCCGGCAGGAATACAGGTGAATTCGGTTTTTGTGGTTAATAGTTGGATATAATG
Organism: Stictocephala bisonia; assembly: GCA_035578905.1. Taxonomy (NCBI): domain Eukaryota; kingdom Metazoa; phylum Arthropoda; class Insecta; order Hemiptera; family Membracidae; genus Stictocephala; species Stictocephala bisonia. The sequence continues at coordinate 44,310 of JAQJVL010001048.1, forward strand.
ATCGCGTAATGGCCGCTTATCGCGATAGAAGTTTTTCCGTTATATCTCGAGAAAAGTTTTCAAATTTGTATTCAGCGCAAAAAAACACATCAAAATAAAAAAAAGATCATTAAAATACCATTTAACCCTGGAATGGTAAGCTTCCTAAAAATCACACTAATGGTAACCATTCGTAATTTTTACTACTTTTCCTATTTAATTAAAAAAACAGTATTGGGTGTAAAAATTAAACATTAAACAGCGTAAATATGTTATTTGGTGTATTTTGATTACTTTACAATAGTTTAGTACATAAAAACCTCAAGTTTATAATTTGTATTTTAAAACATAAATTGTGACCTTTAAAAAAGAACAGAACTTAATGTAACAACTAAAACATACTAAAAAAAATATATTTTATGAAAAATTAAAATATATCAAATTCAAAGTCATATTTAAAGAACATAGCTATAAAGTAATTTTTAGGAGTTCATGTTCATAGCATTGATACTTGCAAAGAATTAGGTTCCATCTGTGCAGTTGCTGCATACAAGCCTGCGGTGCTCGTTGCAATAGGCCTTCGTGCAACGAATGCAATGATGAGTTGTCATTCGTCGTTTACTGGATGGGCAATATTTACAGGTAGTTCTAGTGTTTTTAGAACTACCTGTAAATATTGCCAAAATAAGATGATTACCATCTTGGTAATCATCTTACTTACCTGTAAATAAGATGATTACAAAAATCGTCTTTATCAATCAATATTTATATTTCAGATGGGTTGAGGGACATTTTTTTAATTATTTATAGTATTGATTAAAAAATAAAATTTAGTTAACGTTAAATAACCTACCAAATACAAAGAAAATTAATAAAAACAAAATCATACACAAACACAAACAATAACGTAAATGGTAAGCATTCGTATATATTACGAGAGGAAGTGCGTAGGACAGTCAGCGTGTGTGCGAGTCGAGTGAATACCAGGCACTAACCTTGGGACAATCTGGCGGAGGTTGACGCGACAGGACAGGTCTGCCAACCCAAAATTCGCGGAACTACAAAATAAAAACTAACGCTTGTCGTAAAAATTACGAATGCTTACCATTCCAGGGTTAAATTAACAGAAATATGACAATTATACTAAAAGTTGTGAATTATTTTTTTTTAATTTTTCAGTAAAATATGTTATTTCCGCGGAATAAAAAGCATATCTCATGAAAATACAGCCAATTCTAGACCCATTTCAAACAAAATGTTCCAAATTGGTTTGGTGGTAAGCAACTGCATAAATACCTAAAAATAGCACAACAAAATTATTAAAAATATGAAATCTATAGAACAGAACATTCTGCGCAAAGTTTGTCGCGTTTGCTTGATGATAAACACATGTTTTAATGATTATAACACACCAGCATGCAACGTGCCTACTAATCACATATTAATTTCAAATGAACACACGGTGCGACCGGTATCTCTTCATAGGGTTACATACTATTATTTTTATTTAGTTTACATACAATAATTGTACCGTCCATAACAATGGAATGACTGCTAACACTTTCGATGCGACTGTCGTTCCTGATCGGGAACACTTATCCTTTGCTTGCTTATTCACTTGGTATTTAGATAGCATTTGCGAAGGAGTCTTTTTAGTGTGTAGCATGTCCAGTATGACCTAATAACTTTGTATGTTTTGGTTTCAGTTTTTTATTTCTTTTTAGCTTGAAAGTGTAAATAGTAGTGTACTGTAAACAATTGTTAGCACCTGAGATAAGATTAACGACTATAGCAGCCACAGCAAAAGTGTTAATCATTGATTGACAGAAGGTTAAGAAAAAATAGCTGCCAGTTTGAAGATTAAAAACCCTCAGTGATATTCATTCATGGTACAGATTCATAGGAAGTGGTTATGAAATTAGTTTCAAAAGATGACACATTTTCAAAATGATGCAGTCACTGTATCACTACTAGATTCAACTAATTAACTATGGATTAGGCCTAAATAGGTCTTGATCACTAAAAACATTGTATCATTGTAGCAAACTAATAAATATATTTTTCATGAAAACAAATGCCTAGCACAAGCCTTACTGAGGGCTAGGCCTACAGCTAATAAAACCCCTACCAAGGGAAAAAATTAACTTACTAGGCGAATAGATAAGTACAATAGTACTAAATGGTTTGAATTGATTTATTTTAGGTCTAACAATTAATTTTTTACAAAACCACTACAAATATCAAAGGAATCAAGATTTACAATTTTCTCATGACTAAATGAAAATGGCCACGCGTGCCGGTACACATTACAATTATGTTTATTCATTAGATTTACCTTCTAGAAGACACCAAACATATTATTTAGAGTCACTGAATAACCATCAAAGAAAAACAAATTATTTTACTCACGCATATTGTGTCCCTCCATGAGTAAATCCAAAATAATTGTTTGCAGCCATTCTTCAACGAGCGCCTTGACACAATCGCTCAGTAGAAGAACAAAATGGTTGCCGGCACTAACAAAATAAAATGGTTACGGCATGACGTAAGTATCTTTCCGATTGTAAGTTAGTTTCTAGATTTAAAATTTCAGTCTAGCAAGGCAGTAGGCAGTTTTTATAATTTTTAAATATTATCGAACAGTTTTAAAACGTTATTACTGTTTTGTCAAATTTATAAAATCCTTTTGAATTATATTAGTAATGTGAAGTAAAAGAGAGTATATTCAGGGTCAGACAGAACTGTTTAAACTTAACAAAAACTAATACCAATACATTGATAATACAAAATAAAATATACAGGTCACAGACACACAAACCGAACCCCCAAGCGATATTGGTGTTGCGCCGTGGATTTGGATTTGATTTATTTGTAATAGTACATTAATTACATTATGTTACAATTAATTGTCATACTTTCTAAAGAAACTACATAACTTAAAAATAATACATAAAACAGTTTTCTGTTTACACAGTCAACATTCATTTATGCCATAATTTAACCAACACACTCAAATGCTCATGCATGCAATAACTGTACTCCCTATTAACCGTACCAGACTACCAGCGTCGGCAGCCTGTTGTGTTGAAGATAATTTTATTCCCATCGACTTTCCATGAATTCGTCCACTGAGTATATTACGTGAAAAAAATAAATGTAAATTTCAACTTAAGATTACACCTTGGTAACAAAGAATTTCTTAAGTTGAAATTTAAATTTCTTTTGATTCAACAATTCTATAGTTTCATGGAGCCTATTCAACAACTTGACTCCAACCTGACTCGGTAGGCCCTCAAAAGCAGTCGTTCTGTGTTTGTTCATGCCTATGTGCGTATCGACTTCTGGTCACATATCGATGGACGTCTCTGACTTGAATCAGGTTACACTTGAAACAACAGTATTGGGCCACCTCTAACATATACAGGAAAGGCAGAGTAAATATGTTCAGCTTCCTAGAAGCATCTCTAAATGACTATTTAGAGATTAAACATAATTTGGAGATGATTTTTATTCTTTTTTTAAAGTTTGAAAACACTCTCAAACTTATTTTTAGCACAGCTGCCCCAGATTCAGATTCCGTATGAAATATGGGGATGAATCAGTCCATAGTAGGCTATTTTTAAGTCTTCTGGGGCAACCTGAAGCAACCTTAAGTCTTTTAAGTCACCTGAAGCAACCTTCGCACACACTTTGTCAATATAGTCATTCTAGATCATCCCTTGGTCTAGGTGCAGCTCTAGGGGATTCTGTAACTTCTTAGAAGTCTTCATCCCACATGATCAATGGAAGAGTTTTATTTTATGTTTGTCAGAGACTAAAATTGATTACGTTAGATTTGGAACTATTTGTTTTAAGGTTCAATTGAGAAAAGTATTGAATGCAAGAAATGAGTAGTAAGTACAAATGCTTTGACTTTTAGTTCGTCTTTTGAGTTTGAATTAATGGAGATAGTTGTGAGGTCACATATTGCACCACATGTCCATTTTGGATTGTTATGCGCAGGCTATTGCCATATATTATAAAAAGTTTTGGGCCAAGAATGGATCCCTGCAGGACACCATCATCATTTTTTATGGTTTGTTATTGAGAAATTTCTATTTGAACAAATTGACATCTATTCGTGAGAAATGAGGACAGCCATTTAAGAGGCAGTCCTCGGATGTCACTGGCCTCTAACTGGTACAGCAGTGTCTAATGATGCACGCAGTCAAATGCCTTGGAGAGGTCAAGAAATATGCTGAGCACATGTTCTCGTTTCTCCAGCCCATCTTAAACCATATCCACTAGATTATTAACAACAACGGTTGATTTATTTTTCCGAAATCCAAACTGTGTTATCTAAAATGTAGAATTCAGTTTTAAAATGTACAGTCTGTCCAAAAAGAGTTTTTCAAATATCTTACTGAATACTGGCAGAATGGATATAGGATGATATTTATTCAGTAAAGAGGGGTCGTCTTTTATAAAAACTGCCGTCACTTTTGCTGATTTTAAAGAATCCGGATACATCCCGTTGGAAAAAGATGCATTGATTAATTTTAATAATTGCCTCAACAGGAGTTCAGAGAAACATTTCAGCAGCCACGTAGACATGCCATTGGCATAACCCGTTTTTTTTTTTTTTTTTTTTTTTTTGCGTGAAGCTTCTGTATCACACGAGCCACCTCCAAATCGGTGACTGGGGTTAGGACCATGGAAGACACGGGCCCACTTGAGAACGGTTTAACCGGACCTTTAGCGGTTTAACCAGAAGTAGGAACTTCTGAAAAATATTTATTAAATTCTAGTGTCATTTCATATGGATTTATAACAATTTTATTTCCCAGCTTAATGTGGTAAATTTTTTTTAATTCCCTTGTATGTATTATTGATTATACTCCAGGCAGTTTTAGAAAAGTTTTTTTTTAGCGCTTTAGTACACCTTCGATTTTCGGAGCTTTTACTGTCTTAATTTGTTTGCTATATATTTTTCTGTGATTTATAAAATAAGTTTTTTAATTGTCATTGTTGGTTATTCTGAAAATTGAATGATAGAATTTAAACTGTTCTCGTAATGAAATTATTTCGGGTGTTATCCATAAGTTTCTATCCAACTTTGGTTTTTATATGTTATTTTAAAAATGACAATGCTTATTGAAATGGTAGTTGAAACAATCAGTGAAACTGTTAAATAAATCATTAACGTTTTCAATACCTTCAGGACAGCACCAACTTTCTTTTCTAAGATAATTATATAAGCTGTGAATATTTTTAATCTTAAGGTCCCTTCCGACAGCTCAGCTTAAGATTTAAGCTTGATCTCAGTGATTGTAAACTGTTGCGTGAAGTGGTCGGAGATGACTGTGTCTACGATATAAACTATAGTCCCAGGTATATTTGTTATGGCATTATCAATGGCCGTGCTGGACGTAGTAGTAACTCGAATAGGCGAATTAACGGACCATTTTAAATTAAATGAATATAATACGTCTGGTAGCCGCTGGGTGAGGTAATAAGTGTGGTCCAGAACGTTAATGTTAAAATCTCCAGTTATTAAAAAATATGTAGTTTTTTAGTTAAAAAATTAACAAATATCTAGTTTTTCGAAAAAAATTAGCTATTGCCATTTGGCGATCTATAAAGCCCAATAATTGTAATTTTTCTCCAGAATGTAGAAGAGCATGTTTCTCTTTACTTCAAAATCTAGGTGTGCGCTACAAATCCATATTAAAAAGTTCGAATTTTAATTTATTCTTTGTTAAAATGTCCACACCGCCACCCTTAATTCGTTCACGATGAAAAGAGATAGCCAATTGGTAGTTCCTAACTTTACAAAATTTGATCGTATCATGTTTAAACACATTCTCTGAAACGACAAAAATATCCAGTTTCAGTTCCTCGCTCATGATCTTGAGTTATTGGAGTTTATTTATAGCACTTTGTGTATTTTGATGAACTACTGTAAAAAGGTTTTTGAATTTTGAGGAAGTTTTGGTTTTGAGCTGGGTACCGACTCTGGGAAATCTATATTAAATTTACGTCTTAGTGTTTTAATTAGCATAATACTTGTTGATATATATACAGTACAAGTAAACGTCACACAACACAAACTTATTACAATATAAGCATAAAATGCACAAATATATTACAATACAAGTACAAAATGCTCAAATATTATGGTCATCAATTTCGGTGAACCACGCTCACCATAATATTTGTGAATTTTGTACTTGTATTGTAATATATTTGTGCTTATATTTTAATAAATTTGTGTTTTGTGGCATTTACTTGTACTGTATTAATGTCTTCTACGCTTGTCAATAAAAAAGAGCTTTTTACAGAGTCTGACACTTGAGGAATAATATTAGTCTTTGATGGCACTCGGAGAACAGCATCTGTGTTGGTGTCATACTTTTGAGTGAAGGCTGAGATGGTGCAGACAAGGGTGTGGCATCACGTGACCACGATGGGCGGACTGGATGAAGTTAAGGCTTCATCAATGCCAAGTGTTAACTATGAGGTTGGCTGACTGTTTTCCCCCTGATATGCGAATATGAAGGGCGTTTGACGTGTAGTGCTGCCTATCAATACTCCTGACGTCAAGCAAGTCCATGTCATCATAGCGTCTGCATAGCTCCCTCATAAAATGTTTGACCGGTGAACGATCCGGTAGATAGGGCTGATAGACGGGAGATCGTACCTTTGTGTCAGAGTTATAAGAAGAATTCTTGAATATGTCAAGCAGAGTTTGAGAATGCCCTCTAGGTGGCCAAAGATAACATCTTCTCTAAAGTTATCGACGTCATTTATCCCAGCCATAAGGACTTAACAATTTTCTGGAGGTGGGGAAGAGGTGGGTGCAGGTGTAACGTTTATAAATTTGCAGGCATAGATTTAAGAGAGTGTGTTAATCCCACGACAATTTTAATCAGCCTGTTCTAGAGTAAGCAGTCCATCAAGTTTAGTTACTTTAACACCAAAAGGAAAGAAAAATTAGGTAGTTTATAAAGAAGTTTTTTAGTTAGTTATGCTTAAAATTCTTAAATGTGCATGCATAATATGATAGTAATAGTTAGCAAATATAAGTTTAAATAAATAGTAATAACATTAGTTTAATTTATATGATTTTTTTTAAACCAATGTGAAAATTTCAATTTTGGTGCTGTTTTTCTGAATTACATTGATTAATGTATTATAGGTTAATTACCTTCAATCTACCAGTGATCCAGTAAATCCTCTTGGATTACGGGTTTCGGCTTTCATGCAATCATCAGGTCCTTAAATACATATATTTGATATTCAGTGTTTTTTTAAACAAATTTGACAAGACCATCAAGAATACAAACAAAAATGTTTCAAGTTTATTAAGGAACTGATGATGGAATAAAAGCCGAAATGCATAATCTAAGAGGATTTACAGGATCATTGGCAGATTGAAGGTAACTAACCTATAATACGTCTATTTGAAAAAAAAACATCACATACTCTTAAAAATTATTATAATTTACGCTTTTAGGATACATGATAAAACAGGCAAAATAAATAGCTAAATCTTCTGCCTCTTACACAACTTTTTGGCCAAATTCATAAACTAAAATTTTGTCATAGACCTTCTATTATACAAGACAGTCCCATCCCAGCCAGAAAATTGAAGACTGTAAAAATCGGAGTGGATGCAGAGCAACCTAGTAGGAGTATTATAAACAATCTTATACCCCTTGATTCGTGTGCCTCAACTGGCCATCTCGGAAGACTTGTGACGTAATTTGATGACGTCACTCCCCCCTCATGTCTCCTCGAGGCAATTATCTACGTAGCATAGGAACGGGAACTAGAGCGAGCCCAGCCCAAACATTCAAACAGATTCTTCAACTGTGTCTCCATTTCAGTTGGCGTTGAAGTTTTTTATCTTGGAACACTATACTGGGGTACTCATTTCAATACCTTAGAGAATCTTGACACTCTTTTTATCTTTGTATGGATAACAGTGATGTCCACCATGTTTCATGACTTAATTATTAAATTATTTCACAAAATCAGTTGTAAAACTTGTAGAGAATTGTATTCTCCATAAAACTATGCTTTCAGAATACTATTTCGTCCTGCCTGATAATTAAAAAAAGTTTTTATTCAATGAAATGCTATTTTTTACTTTTAAGCCCTATTGTAAAAAAACTATAATTCTTAAAACATTTCTGGTAGATTCATTAATTACTTTGGTTAGTTACAACACTTTTTTACGCTAGTCAAACTTACCTCACAAAGAAAAAAACACTTTCCTCTCTGCTCGAAAATTACATGTAGCATGTTTTTAATGATTAAAATTGAGGTTTTCATTTTAACGCTTGTATAAATTATTTGCACAACCATGTTATAATAAACAGTTACCATTATAATACTTGTTTCTTCCTGTAAAAAAAATATTTGCCACATGTGTATCTTAAATTTAGTTTTCTTGCTTCAACGAGCGTTGGAATCTGGTGGCTACTTGAGGACAAAGTGTTTTGGAGATTGTAGGCGATATTTTCCATTCTCTGTCCTCTTAAATAATACTGACACGGCGTCCACTCAATGGTTGCCATCATCTTGGACACTACTAGAGAAGTCTCTGGTGTCAGTGGCGAATTCAGCATTTTTAGCCATGGGGAGGGCTAAGTTTTCAAAGGCTGTCGGCCATGACAGTCTTTGCTCCCAGACATGACAGGTTTTAATCCCATAAGAACAATGTTATTTTCAAACCGGATATACGTTCACGCAAATGAAACAGTATTTGAAAAAGGATTTTCTCAAGCAAATTGCATTTAATCAAGAATTAAATTGCGCATTGGAATTGCTTTGCAAATTCCTAATTAGTTTTTTCAATAAATAAAAAATATTTTGTTTGAAGATTCTATTTTCACCTCTTTCACCTCTTTTTTGTTTCAGGCTCTAAACCTCCGAACCTGATTTCCTGAACCTGAAAGCCTGACCTGATTCCTTGCTTAGAGTCAGGCCATTTACTTTTTTATGGCTAATTTCGTTTAATATATATTACAATGTCTGTTCCCATGTGGTTCCTGATATAATCTAACCACAAAGTATAGCAAAAAACGTTTATTCGTAAGGACAGTGCACAATATTTATTATGGCATGAAAAATACTGTAATAATCATCTATAATTAAGAATACAACATGTCTATGAAATAAATCATATAAACTGCATTACGAAAAGACCATTTAGAAGTCAATTAGAACATAGGACTGATGAAAACAGAAAATGTTGGAATTGTTGTAAGTCATTTCCTCATGTTGATTCTACATGTCCTGAGCTAAAAGTTAAATGCCGGAAATGTTTCAGGGCTGGTCATTTTGAAAAGATGTGTAAAAGCAAAATCAACTATGTTGCTGGTAATGAAAACACTGAATTCCACAATCAGAATGTAACGCAATTAGATTCATTATCAGAAGGCAAAGCGTTTTTGAATAATGCAAACTGTGTTCGATCTCAATCTTTGGGAAGTAGATTTACTTATAGGGAGTAATTTACTCAAGTTCTGTGTAGATAGTGGCAGACGTTACTATTATATCTGAAGCAACATATGAAAAATGCTTTAAAAAGAAATATCGTTTGGATAATTGTGATTTAAAACTGTTTGGGCCTGGTAGGTCTCCAATACATGTACTTGGGAAATTCCGAGCTAGGTTGGTCTACTCTGAGGATAAGACTTGCTGGCAAGATATTTATGTTATGTTGGGAGAACAAAAACCTTTATTAGGTAGGCCAGCTATTGAAGGATTGGGCCTAATTAAATGGGCTAATTCATTGAAAACCCATACTCATATAGTGAGTAAATATCCTGAGCTATTTGGTGGAATTGGGCTGTTAAAAACTTATGCTTATTCAACTTGTCTAAAATAAGGTATTCAATCATAAGCTATTGGGTGTCCATGTCGAATCCCTTATAGATTACGATCGAAAACTGAAAATTAACTGATCAAATTAGAGGAAAATGGCATAATTTCCAACGTTGATAAGTCTTCTGACTGGGTAGCTGGGATAGTAGTAGTCCTGAAAGCTAACGAGGATGCTCGTATTTGCATAGACTATACAAAGCTGAATAAAGCAATCAAAAGAAAAACACTGATGCTGCCATCGGTGGATGATATACTGGGACAGCTGTAAAGCGCAGAATATTTTTCAAAACTACATTGTTGGTCGTGTTACTACCAGATACCCTTAGATTCAGAATCGAACCTGCTTACCACATTTATCAATATTGCTTCAACAGAATGTCCATGGGTATAACGAGTGCACCTGAAGTATACCGCCGAAAAATGACAAAACTATTTCAAAGCCTAGAAGGGGTGTTAACATTGTTAGATGATTATAGATGAAAAATGAACAAAACAGACTTTCTCTTACTGTTTCACTTTTTGCTGATGATACCTGTTTGATTTTCAATCACAACAACTACCACATCCTATCTCAGCAATTTCTCGCAACTTCAAATCAACTTCTCGAATGGTTCACTGAAAATAAATTATATCTAAATCTCTCAAAAACAGAACTCATAGAATTTCAATCTCAGACAACACAGAATATTCTCAGTAACAATCCTATAAATAACGTCCTAACCACAAGATTTTTAGGGGTCCATATTGATTTTAGTCTAAAGTGGAACACTCACATAAATTATCTGGTAAAACAGCTTAATTCTACAATATTTGCCCTGAGATGCCTCTCGTCATTTGCCTCCCAAGAAACTCTCAGGCTGGGCTACGTTGGATTGTTTGAGTCCAGAGTGTGCTATGGAATAATTTTCTGGGGATTTTGTAGTGCATCCTCTTTTGAATGAGTTTTCCGTCTCCTAAAGAGGGCTCTAAGAGTTGTCTGGGGATTGCAACAGTCGCAGAGCTGTAGGGAGGTCTTCCGATCAAGTGGTACTCTCACCTTAACTTGCCTTCTAATTTATCATTCAGCAGTTTTTATTTTTAAAAATAAGAATGAATTTCCTGTCTTAGAACACTGTTATAACACAAGACACAAAAATAATCTGGTAATCAATAAATTTAGATTGTCATTGTTCAAAAACTCACTATTTTACTGAGGACCAAAAATATTCAATTCTCTTCCACATCATATAAAAACCCAAAATAGCTTAAAATCATTTAAAACTATTTTAAAAGACTACTTGATCGGGAGAGCTTTTTATAGCCTTCAAGAGGCTCTCGAGGGGGCCCCATTTTGAGGCATGCAGATCGAAATGTCTAATGGTAATTGATGTACATAGATTTTTATTTTTATTTTAATCATTATTGTGACTTACACTTTACTTTAATTTATTTTAAATTTGTTGTTTATATTATGTATTTACTGACTTGCACAGAAAACTGTATAATGTTCAATTGTGTAAATAAAGAAATTGAATTGAATTGAATAGACAATTTTTATTTACCTTTCAGCAATATACAATCAGCAATAGGTTTCGTCATAATATAAAATGTTAACATGCTAATAAATAAATTAAGCTAACATGCCAAGGCTTATAAACTAGTGTCTGTCCAGGGCTTACATGCACAAGGATTACAAACTAACAAATTATTTGGGCTAACATGCACAAGGCTTACAACTAATAAACGAATAATTGTGCTTAGATGCAAAAAATAGCAATCAGTAAAGTTAAATAAATATATGATAAAATAATTCATGCACTAAAATACATATCAATCATGCCATAATCAAACTCCAAATACTCACTGATACTGTAGAATGGATGTGCCAATAAAAAAGCTGTCAGGTTTCGTTTAAATTTAGAATTTAGCTGTGTTCTGGTGTAACCTGGAAGTTTCTTTAGTAGGATTAGTGCCTGACAATCAACATCAGATTTAGTTTTTGAATCTTTTGAAAGGAATGTCAATGCTATCTTTAGATCTCTTATTATAACCATGCAAATGTTTTCTTAATAAAAAGGATTCATGCTCACACTTAACAAAATTCAAAACTACATGTAGTTGACAACAGTCATAATACCAAAATAAATAAAAAGTGGACAACAACTATCCATATGGCTTGCCCCACCCATGATCCAAATTACTTTCTTTTGCAAAAGCAGAACATTCTTAGCAACAGGACTATTTCCCCAAAGCCTCAAGCCATACATGATTACACTCTGAAAGAAGGCAAAATGTGTAGACTTTACATACTCATGCGGAACACAATCCTTAAGTTGTCTTATCAAATAACTAATCCTAAACAATCTACTACAAACATGATTTACATGCACATGCCAGCTTAATCTACTATCTAATCTAAGGCCAAGGATATTAACACTGTCTAGTTAATTAACAATATTAGCGGAGAGACCAAAAATCATACTCTGAGTCTTTGATTTATTTAATAAGAAGTGATTCGCACGGAACCAGTTTGCTACAACATCTAAGGAACATTTCATATTAGATCTTAGTACATCCAAATTGATACCAGAGTAGCATCATCAGCATAAGAAATAATTTCACTGATTGCATTAAAAGGAAGATCGTTTTATTATTTATGGGAAGACTGTAGAGGAACACGACAGTAGATTGAAAGCTGTGTTAAGCAAATTTAAATCACATGGGATTACTTTGAATGGATCAAAGTGTATTTTCAGAACCCAAAGACTGAAGATCTTGGGGGCACATAATTTCAAACAGAGGGATCAGACCGGATAAAGAAAAATCAATGCTATATTGAACTGTGAAGCCCCTAAAAACGTACTGGAGGTTTGTAGACTGTTAGGAATGTGTAATTATTACTCAAAATTTTTTCCTCAGTTAGCAACAGTTACAGAACCTATGCGTTATCTGCTACGGAAACAAAATGCCTTGATCTGGGAAACCCAACAAGAAAAAAGATTTCAAAGTATAAAGAGAATTATGACTCAACCTCCTTTACTAGTATTCTTTGAAAGAAACGAAAGGTCAGAGTAGCTGCTGATGCATCACTTTCTGGATTATTTATTTCTGCATTATTTCTGGAACAACTTATTATGTGTCATTTGAGTGCTACAAAGTGATTATTGCTGCTGACCACCATGCAGTATGTGTGGTTGTCTGAACTTAGTAAGTAAATATTGAATCATACTATTTAGAACTTTACAGCTATGGCTGATCAATTATCAATTTTATAGGAGATCCCTAGTGGCCCAGAATGTGATAGTTCCGACGATTCAGAGGGATCCATTTTGGAATTCTGATAAAACTTCAAATAAACATAGTAGTAAACTAACTTTATTTTTACCATCTTCTACTGAATAATCTGAAAATGAGATTGAAAATAACAACCTACTGGTTGGTAGTAAGTCGCACCGCATAAATGAAAAAAAACAATATTTTTTTTTCTTTTTACTGATGCATCAGTAACCAATACTTTCATCATAAGCAAAATTCTCCCTAAACAAGGAATTCAGAAGACAAGTTTATCAAGAGCTCATGACAAAAAAAGTTGTTGAAGTGAGAAATAAATTAAGTTTCCCTAACTACAACTAGTGTTGAAATAAGAGCTCACAAACCATATCTGGAAAAGAATATTCGCCAACAAAATACACATAAATATATAGTGGAAGTGGGCCTACTTGTATATCATACATATACATATGATCCACCCACCCAACCTTACACATACAGTGGTATTGACCCACCCACCCACCCTCACACGTACAGTGGTATTGACCCCCCACCCACCCTTACACGAAAAGTGGTATTGACCCACCCACCCACCCTTACATGTACAGTGGTATTGACCCACCCACCCACCCTTACACGGACATTGGTATTGACATTGGTATCAGCTTCTCATCTGCCCATACACTCAACAATGAAAATATGTGCAAGATGTAGCACAAAACAAAAACCAGTACGATCAACATGGACTGTTCGTTGTAATGATCCACGTGTAATGTTGCATTGTGCTTAGGCAAAGATAAAAACTGCTTTCAAGTATTCCAACAGTATAATATATGAATGAACTTTCACAAATTTATAACATCAACTTATCAGTGTAGTTTAAATTTCTTCAAGTTAATGACAGTTTTTACAATATGTGGAACATTATGCAATTCTTTTATTATATAGCATGTACATTTTATTAAATATCATTTTAGTTAAATATTAATGAGTTTTTCTTTTCATTATTCCAGTTTCACCTTGAAACTATTAAGGTGGTCACTAGCACTAACCACCAACTATGATAGCTTTATTGTACGGTGGTCATTTCAGCCGACCACAATTTATATATACATAAAACTTTTTTTTTTTTTTTTTATAAAGGAGAGGCCAACCTCCTTCTTTACCTTACTCTGCCCATTCCTCATAGACTATTGATCTGTGCGAGGAACTTAATCAGACAGAGTAAGGGGGCGAACCAGTACAGTAGAAGGTGAATATTACTGATAAATCTTCCGGCCTAGGCTGGATTCGAACCAGTGCTATCTCTAACCCAAGCTCAAAGTCCTGACGCCTTAGACCACTCAGCCACCGGCTCGCCCAATGTCAACTTATAAGAAGTTGATATTTTTTAATACTATTTTTTCCGTTCATACATAGTCAAACAGGAAAACATGGTATCATGATACATTTCATAAAAAAGAAATTTTGTGCATGACCAGGCCTAAAATATATTCAAATCCTGTGCTTCAAAGAGTTAAACTTGTAATCTTAAAATACAAAGTTGAATACTTTAAATTCGTTGACATTTTATCACTTGCCAACTGCTTAACAGATTTACTTTCATTTTTATTCATATTCGTAATTTTTCGTAGAATATTCTTCAGGAAATAAAAATGAAAAAAATCACAAAGACATTGGAACATTTTAGAAAAGTAACCGGCGACTTTTGGTTTGCTTTGTTTACCCTATCCACCTACAGAAGCACGTAATGTGGTATTGAAATTACACATACAGTAGTATTGAAATTACACGTTCAGTGGTTTTGATTTCTTTTCACCGAAACTTCAGGCTGAATTTTTAGAAAGGGGCTGATAGAGTTTCTAAGCGAGGCTGCAGGCCGAACGCTTGTAACAACTGCATGGAATGACATGATTAGCAAGCAAGCTATGAAAAATAATATAAAACGTTACTGTTTACATGTTATCCCAAAACAAAGAACGGGCAAACACCTCTTAATGTAATAATTGTCTAATAATTAGATATATGATTTTTGCTGTCGTATCTAATTCTCATAGTCTAGATTTTCCATGTTACTAGTAACCCTGTGGTGGCCGTCCTGTACTACGTTTCGCCCCACTAGAATACATCAATGCAGGGATCACAAGGTATATAAGCAATTGACATAGGAAACTGAAATTAGACAAAGTAAAATATTGTGAAACTTTAAAACTTTTGCGCTAAAGTGAACCTGACCTGACCTATGGTGAGATCAAAGTAGGGGGGTCTCCACAGCCTCATATATACCTATTTTTGTTGGACTTTTCAAATTAAGATTATGTTGTACTAGGTCTAGGATTGTACAGGTGCAATGAAACTTACCTAACTACCTCAATTAGCAGACTATATGGGTTTGATTCAATGTTGAAAAATCGTTCTTCTTTTGGGGAATTTTTTAAAAAATATAGTACTATAGCCCAATACGCATTTACCTTTTGAGAGTGAGATTTTTAACTTTATTAATGTCAAAATGGTGGGCCTACAAAGTTGCGCATGAAGCACAAATTGATATAATTAAGTTGGGTTTTTGGGGTACTTAAATTTATACAGTAACTAGTAATTATATTTGTTATCAATTTACGTCTGATACGATTTCCATTATGGTGGCTATTGAGCCTTGAAAAGTTACATTTGTCAGTTTTATGTAAAATATTTATTTTTGCTTAAAGTCGTTTGGTTATTTACGAAAGTAGTAGTTTACTACTAAATTCTTAAAATCAAATATCTCGATCATGTGCAATTTTTTCAACAATTATTTGGAATTTTTTTAAAATATATAGGTTAAATGATATTATTTGTTGAACTTTTATTAATTGATTATGTTGTATAAGGTCAAAAGTAGATGACATGTGGAAATAAATTTCACTTAAGTTCCTTCATTAGCAGAATATATTTTTCAGTCATTGTTGAAAAATGTTTACTTTTTATGAGTACATTTTTTCCATTCTTGACGTTTTGTCTATGGAGTATAATACGCAACCCACGTCTCATCACCGGTCACAATGTGACTTAAGAACTCATCGCCATCACTTTGATAGCGCTCCAAAAAGGACAAAGAATGTGCCATACGCTTTGCTTTATCTTCTTGTGTCAACATTTTTGGCACCCATCTCACACACATTTTTTGTAATGCAGTTTGTCAGTAACAGTGTTGTAAACTACTGATCTTGAAACTTGGGGAAATTTCTGACTAAGTTCATCAATAGTTAAGCGCCTATTTTGGCTAATTTCCTCGTCAACATTTTGTGTCAACTCTTCATTGATGGCAGTAGGCCGTCCAGATCGTTCTTAGTCATAAACTCTTGTCCTTCCTTCATTAAAAAGCCTACACCATTTTCGCACATTTCCATCATTCATAACACCCTCACCGTAAACTTCAAGAAGCTGTCGGTGAATTTCAGCTGGACAAACATTTTTTGCGTTTGAAAACCGAATAACTCAGCTCACTTCACAGTCGGCGTAGTTACTGATTGACATGGCGACAAACAAAGCAGTACAACCACACAACTAACACCGACAGAGACGTGAACATAATGGCGGCGTTGACAGTCATTATAATTATAATCATTACTGTCATAATAATTACTGACACAGGTCAGTAATTGCTGACCTAAAAAGGACGTCACGTGACCCTCTTCATGGGCACGATGGGCAATCGGTTTTTACTTTAAAAATGTCCCTCGTATGTATTAATGGTAAAAACACTAGTATTATTGAGTTTTTAGTAAGTAGAGGGGTAAAAAACATCTGTCATATGTTTTCGATGAATAGGAAATCGATCCTTCTGATGAAACAACATTTTTGGATATCAGGATTGACAAAAATTTAAATCACACATTGACTTAAATTTTCCCTCTCAACAATGGCTTCTGTACCTTTATCATTCAACAGTCCACAGGGGCAGCTAAGTTGTGCAGCTGACACCATTGTATTTACACAATTATACAGTAATGTACTGTTACAATAAAGGTTATTTGATTTGCGTTGACAGCTTCATCCCTTGTCCAAGTGATATTTAGGTCTGGAGTTACTGGTGTTTCACTCCGCTGCACTACAGTTGTTGTGGGATGAATCTAAATCTAGCAGAGTGTTTGCAGCTGGAGGAATTTTTGATGATTTTGTCCTAACAACAGCTAATAAGGATGTCAAACTATTGTTTTTGTCTCGTCTCTTACTTGTCTCCCAAGCTTTTCCTATTTCCAATAAGGCTTGCTTGTATTTTTCTTTGGGTCTTAGCGGCTGAGTCAATTGTGTCGTTAAATTTATTGTTTTGGTAATGACAAATATAATTTTTGTTAAGTGTGGCAATTCCATTTATTCCAAAAAAGTGTACTTCATATTTAATCACTCTTGAAAATGATTTCTTGTCAATATTTGTTATTTTAATGGGCCAAAATGGATTGCCTTTAACTTTGGCAAATTATATCAGGCTGTTAATTCTAAAGTCACTATTATATAGTAGAGGAGATACCATTTTGCATGTGTACACGTACAGTGGTATTAACCCACCTTCCCACCCATACACGTACAGTGGTAGTAACCTACCCGCCCACCCATACACGTACTGTGTTACAATTTAAATAAATTGAATGTTAATTAGACAGATATTTAACATGCATACAAAACTGTAACTCAGTGAAGTAAATATTCACTAGTTGACTAGCTGTATAGAATATATATTACAGCTTATTAACGAATATAACACCAATAATCAGCCAACAAATAATACAGTTGCAAATAATGTATTTTCATTTATGCATAGTTTTGTAATTACAAAGCATGAGATAAAGTTAAATTGTTCAAGTCAACTTGATAAAGTCAATTAAAGGCCTATTTTATTCAAGCAATAAAATTAATTATTCTTAGTTTGGCGTATCTGTTTACATAAAATCAAGTACAGTAGCAGACAGCAGAATATGTTTATAATTGACAGCTGAAGCTAACAGTCAACTGATTGGCAAGACACTGCCAGAGCTGCAGTTTGCACATGCCCAATTGGGCAAGTCATGTAGTGTTCAGACAGGAAATAACTACTTGAGTCAGGCCCTTTTTACCTCCTATTATTTCAGCAAAAAAATAAATATTCAAAAAATAAAATTATTTTCAATTTGACATTTACTTTTAAAAGTATTGTGTTACAGTGTTTATGTGTAAATATTTTCACCAACTAATGGTATTTATCTGTAACTGTCTTATATAGCACTTTAAATGTAGTTCTTAACCAAATGATGTGGGAAATAAATAATAAGTGTTTATTATTGAAATATTAATTTAGTGACCTGTTTCAAATACAAGTTTATCTATCTGGCATTAAAAATGTACTTATCTGTGGTCCTTAAACACTTTACTAATGAAACAAATTAATTAGTTTTGTATATTTAATGAAAAACAACTACTGTATAATTATTTAATTTGACCCAACTCACTTAAATGATGTCGTCATACTAAATACCTACAGTCACCTCTGCTTCCTCATTGCACTGCTATCAATGATAGAGGTCTCTAAATTGAAGAACTATTTGAAGTATCAAATAGAGCTGCTAATGGTACGTTCCATAAGCAAAATTGTGTTGAAAAGAAAGTAGCAGATGGGGAAAATGGAAGGTGAATATGAAATTTACATGTACAGAAGAATAAAGTGTATTTGAAGGAAATATATTCATCACATGTACAGAATAAAATACAAAAGTTCTATCCTTCGTCAAATTTAAAGCTTTATGTTCACATGACACTTTTAGAGATATATAAGAAAATCAATAATGTAAAAAAATATAGTGATCATGTGACAATATAACATAAAATATTACAATATTGAGTCTAGCACTGATATAAGACGATGGTTAAAAGAAATAATGACTGTTGACAGTCTAACTTGAGAACTAAAACAACTGAGTTGTTTATTACAAACAAGTAACTAACATTCCGACACATGAATAACTAACTGATGTAAACGGAAAATAAATGCAATGGGTTTGTAATTAATTTAACTGAAAAAGAAGTCTTTTACATTGTTTGTACAAAACTTAATTTCAAGTCTACAAATACTAAATTCAAAATGGTTAAATACATTTTAAATCATTTTAAGATTGTCACATTTTGTAGCTGTGCCAGCCAAGACAGTAATCATGAGTATGTTTATTTGCAAGGTTAGTTGTAGGAACACACAACAATACAGTCTCTTATATACAGTCCTAATCTACACAACCGCCAAGGTAACTATTAAAAAACTCACTATATACATTGCACTACTACAGTTGAACAGCCTGATGATGCGTACTCTTTGTTTTATACTATAACACACATAAAAGAAACTTGAAACCGAAAACAAGTTTTAAATCATTTAAAGATATACTGTATAGTAGTAACTCAATACAAACACATTGCAAGGGTTAATATATATCTACAAGGGTATTTAAAAATATACATGTAATCTCTTATGTGTTCAGAATGTCAATGACTAAAAACAACAGTAACAGTTTATTGGTAATGAAATCTAAATATTTTTTCATCTTTGACAAAAGATTTGATGTAAATTTACATTGAACTAATGTTGAAATGTGGATGCTTTGAAACATGAATCTAAAGGTGAATATTTTACTATTTTAAAAAGTATTTTAAATTGTTTTCAAAGTTAAAATATACATTATAAGAAAATAATGTACTCATACTAAAGGTTAAGTAGCTTGAGCCTGACAGACAGACATAATTAGTTTTATGTAACAAGGTAATAATTAACAAGTTAACTGAGGACCAGAGTTGAGTGAACCAGTTGACTTCCGAGGCAAAGAAACAGACGTATACTTGTTTCGTTCAACA
This sequence comes from Stictocephala bisonia, assembly GCA_035578905.1. Taxonomy (NCBI): domain Eukaryota; kingdom Metazoa; phylum Arthropoda; class Insecta; order Hemiptera; family Membracidae; genus Stictocephala; species Stictocephala bisonia. The sequence goes on from JAQJVL010001048.1 coordinate 64,266, forward strand.
TACAGTTAGCTTTCAGAGACGGTGCTTGTACCATACTATCTAATGTATCTGATATCTAAGTAAATATGTAAACAAGATATTTTTGGAAACATCTTCACTATTTTTTTTTTTTTTTGTTTTTTATCAATATTTTATAAGAATATTGAATTTTGATCTGTTGAACGTCAACTTGTAAAAAAATAATTAAGTGAGAAAAACATTTTACCTAGTAAAAACTGCAGTTTCTTACAATATGGGCGAATAAAATAAATAAAGCATTAAATATTTTTTTAGTCGCTTTAGGAAGTCTTCACTATGTGCAATTGGAGTGCTTGATAAATTTCATAGTTTTTACGAAAGTTAAAGATGACATATAATTCAAATATATTTCACCAATATATTTGTTTAGAATAACTGTAATTTGTTAAATTTTGTCATGAAAGAAGTAAGAATGTTAAAACACAGTTAGGGAATTGAAATAGGCTTGATGGTTCACAGGTTTGTTCATCTACTGGAGCCGTTTCCTAGTCTGACTGCTGTATACGTGTTAACTTACAAATTGGTTCAAACATAACTTACAGAGACTATTTTATAGGTTGTTATACAGTAGAACCCCGCAAATCCGAACTAATTGGGGGAACAGCTTGTTTGGATTCCGAAAAGTTCGGATTATCCGAAAAATAGCGTATAGAGTTACTGTACTAACATTAGCACACTTGTTCAACGTTAACTGACGTTCATCACACCCTTCAGAAAAAGAACTGACATGTGGTGAAATTAGGGCTGTTTTCTTGCCACCAAATGTCACTCCATTATTGCAGCCAATGGACCAGGGTGTCCTGCAGTTTATAAAACTTTATTATAGAAAACATTTGGTACGGACACTTCTATCAGATGAAGAAAGTTCCATCACTGACATCCTGAAAAGAATCACGATAAAAGATGTAATTTATTGGGTGGCTGAAGCCTAGGACAACTGTCCTGAAACTTTGATTAAAAAGTCGTGGAAGAAGCTGTGGCCAGATTTACAATTTGAAGAAACACAGCATTTTCAAGCTCCACTACAAAATGACCTCCTAGATGTCGTTCAAAAACTTCCAGGATGTGAAGAAGATGGAGAAAATGATGTCATAGAATGGGTTGGTGTTGACGATAATGGCCACCAAGAATACAATGATGAGTAAATCGTAAATTTGGTTCAACCTCAAAGTCCTAATGAAGACGAAGAAAGCGGGAAGAAATTTCCCAACTAGATCGAGTGTCACACGCAGATGCCACTAAAGCCCTGGATGTGGCTCTACTATATGTGGAGCAGAGCCCTGCTGCGTTACCAGCTGACGTAATGTTTATGCGTAGATGGCTTAACATTGCCGCTTCTAGTCGCTACACATCTATGCGTCAGAAGAAAGTTACAGAGTTCTTTAAGAACACACCTTAATCTTTTATATTTTTATACTGTATTTTATCTAACGTTGTATTCATGTATTCATTCTGTACTATACTGTACTTCACTGTATTTCAAGTTCAATTATAAACCATTTTAACGATGTTGAAGGTGTTTTTGTAAATTAAAATTATGTTTTTACGTTTTTGTCTGTTATTTCATTCCCGGTTTTGCGACTCCAAATTTACTAAATACAGTATTTTAACTTTAAAAAAAAAAGTTTCCGATCCCCGTCAGTTCGGATTTGCCGAAAATTCGGATTTGTGGGGTTCGGATTTGTGGGGTTCTACTGTACAACTATTGTGACCGAGGGTGAGTTTCCCATGACTGACAGTCTCCATTACAACAGACAACAGTTATCAAGCATATAATTCTTGCACCTCGTCATTTAGACTCTGTGCGGCTGCTGATGTAAAAAATAAATATAAATTAATTAATAATATTGACAAATTTAAATAACTTAGATTTTTAAATTGCTTCAACAATTCTAAAACAGCTCTAGTGATATCTGTGTGTACAAAACTTATTTTTTATGAGGTTAGAAAATTCTATTAATATATAGCACCCTTCAAATGATGACACATAAATCATTTTACTATTCAACATTTCCTTAATTAAGTTAAAAAGAGTATTTACAATAACACTGTCTAGCATTATTTTCTAATTGCATTTTATATATAAATTAAATTGAATTTTTGTTATAGCTTAACGATTTGTAGTAAAAACTTTGCAAAAAATGATGCAATCATAGGCCCTTTGAGTCTTTGCAAAAACAGCACATTAATGTACATTAATTGAACTGACTGTTGTCAGCAAACATGTACATTAATGTACATTAACTAAACTGACTGTTGTCAGCAAACATGTACATTAATGTACATTAACTGAACTGACTGTTGTCAGCAAACATGCACATTAATGTACATTAACTGAACTGACTGTTGTCAGCAAACATGTACATTAATCCAACTCTTACTTAGAATTAAATATAACTTGGGAGGTATAACTCTCTTGAAAACCATACTTTAGAGTTATAACATCTGCTGCTATAATTTATAGGGCACATTTTATAGGGAATGTTCACAGTTCCTTGAGAATATACAAAAGTCAGGATATTCTATTCCTTTATATCCAGTTCGTGCCTAGTAACATCTGAGTTGTCAAAGAGGCAGGAAAAGCATTCAACAGAGAATGAATTTTTACTCTTAATAGCGAGTGAATGAAATATTTTTGCGATCCCTTAAATGAATTATTACCTATCATAGCAAGGCCATTCATTATGAACCTACCCAATAAATATTTCTGTTATTTTATTATTTAGTACAGTAGAACGTCGATTTACCGAACGTCAGTCATCCGAAACGTCAGTTAACCGAACCAAACCTGAAAAAAATATTTTTTTATATACGCAAAATACACGTTGTAAATTTATGTTCCAACACTTATATTTAATAGTTTTATTTTTCAATAAACGTACCATACTACAGTAACTGTATACAGTACATATAGTGCATATTTTATTACGAAAAAGAAATTATAGTTAGCGCACAGCCCGCGCGGCGTACTGCTTCTGCCAGACTCGGTGCTGCGCCGTAACGTCAGGCCTTCCAGGAAACGACAAAAATAAACAACGGTCGCGCCGTGCACCTACCACTGTCTAGTCTGAGCATCGCTGTCAAGCGTTTGTACTACAGTAATTGACATTGAATGTGCACAGTCGCTTGTTAATCGTCATTCACTCGTGTAGTGCAGCGCTGAAACTTTGTAAAGTTGTTTGTTTTCTTTAAGCTAGTGTTGAATAGTATTAGACTCTAGTTTCAGGAACATTAGTCCAGTAAGTTTTAACTGGACTACTTAACACAAAATTAAAGTATTATGTGGATACAGTACTTAAATGTGTTGTGTTTTTAATTTCAATATGCCCAATCCATTACATAAACTTATCAATAAGCGTCTATAATGGCATGGTTAAAATATGTTTGATTATCCGAACATGTCGTTATCCGAACACCCTGAGATCCCAATTAGTTCGGATAATCGACTCTCTACTGTACATATATCCCCAGCATAAGCCATAAGATGTGTATAATTCACTAGCCGGTTTAGCTTTGATTAATTAATGTGTACATTTTATTTTGACAACTATCCACTTTAATTTTATTACATTTGTAATTACAAACAAGTACAAGTTAGCGCTTAAAATATACTGAAAAGGAATTGTTATTAAAAATAAAATTAATTATGATGTTAGTTTTACAGAATTTATATTTCAATTTTATCTCATAGAAATTAATTAATATTAAAATAGGCTTATTGTTTAGTATTTATTTAAATTTTAGACAACATTTAGACAGATATACCTAAAATATTACCTGTATTTTACTTATTTATTTGAACAAATGTTCATATTATTTTAATTAAATAAAAAATATCTTGAAAGTTTATTGTTGAATTTGGCAGTAGAGACATGATACTATACGTAACACAGATGAACTAATTAAATTCAAAAAGTACCAAAGTATGATTTAGTTAACCTCTCTTGATTTGTTTTATATTTAAATAAGTCTAATGTAAATAGAAAACTTGTCTTATATAAATGTAAATAAAAACACTATTATGGATTTAAAGTTTCACTTTTGGTGATGACTATTTGCATAGAGTTTAATAATGAAATATTGTATAAGAGATAGGAACTTTTATGAAGTTTAAAATAAACTTGATTTCATCTTAAAACCTTTTTAATAACCTTCATGTCTCCCAAAAGATAAAGTTCTTAATTGTAATTATTAATATCTTTTTGTTACTAGACAAAAACAACCTAAGTTACATGGCCGTCCATTTACATGACACGGCGTTCTCAATTTCCTTAAATGTGGCCAACTTTCAAATCATATGTAATATTGAATAAAATTAGTCGTATACAGGGACAGAAAAATATTTATTTAACAAAAGGGAATTAAGTAATATTTGGGATTATTGGAAATTTTGGTTATTAGGACACTAATATGCATTTCCTAATCATCAGTTTTCCTCATAAAACATTATAAATAAACATAATGAAGTAACTTGTTAATAGTTTGGTAATGAATAATATAAGTACATTATTTTCAGGGGAGTCGCTGTAAGAAGTTGTCTCCCTTTATAAAGAAAGTGGCTGTAAAACTACAATATCAACTCACTAGCTCCCTCTGCCTATACGAAAAATAGTAAGATTACAGATTAACTACAAAGTAGACAACAAATGAAGTGCAAGTTATCAATAACAATTATTTATGTTTATTTGCCTCCAGTACATAAAACTACCAATAGTTTTGAAACTAAGATCAGTTCACGTTTAAGAATGTTGGATCACCAAAACTAAATTTTGATATGATTAAATTCGTATGAAATTACAAGGTGTGGTTGTTGTGTACAATGTTGCTCACAGTATTTTTGTTTTATACATTCTTTATCTAAAACATTTAGTCTTTGGATTCCGACGGCTTAAACTGCTTAGTCCGCATTGAAAATTTGGTGATTATTGTTGGCAATGTATGGGTACACACTTTCTCTAAGTTTAACAATACAAAATTTAATTTCACCAAAGGTAACTTCCTTTGAAAAACTAATTTTACTTAAAAAATGTCAAATATATTTTAGAGTTAAAATATGTCAAGTACTTAGGAAAATGTGATCAGTAACTATGCAAACTTTAATTTGGTTAGATACAAATATTAAATATAAAAATATATTGACTAGGGGTTAGATGTATAACATATATCTATGTATTATAACTATTAATTACTACCTAAATTATTTTTCTATGTACTGCTCAAATTATATGACAAAAAATACAGGGTGAACAAAATTATGAATATACTTTCACAACAATGTTATTTTTTCTATAGATAATGTGATAATTTTTTTATAATTGTGTTCCATAATGCATAGTTTTTTATCAGAATAATTTACTTAAAACCTATTAAATTAAACAATATTAAATAACAGAGAAATAATATTGTTTAAATTAGTTATTTTGAAATTCAAATGACCGCTACTTTGGACAGGATAAACCTTTCGAAGTTCAGGTTGCGGCAATTCATTTCTTTTTAATATTCCTTTCATTTGATACCAAACTCAAACTAGGCGTACATTGAAGATTTTCCTTCAACTCTTTATGGTCCCTCTAAAAGATAAAATTTCACTAATGAAGTAAAATAGCATGTTCTTTGTAACCATGATGATGTACTAGATTTCACTTTTATAAGTGAAGTCATACAAAAGTTGTGAAAGCGTTTCCATATTTTTTTTTATTTGAAACCTTACGATATTTATTTTTATGTACACTACTACAGTATAGTTGTGTTAATTACAAAAAATTATTGAAAACATTGGACACAAGATCTACTTGTTGAAAATGTAGAGAGAAATACAGTATGTCAAAGAAAACAAACTAAGTTACTGTGGAAATCGGATCACTTCCTTATCTAGGTTTATCAACAAACATAGGAAGGAGTTATTGTTAATTATTGACTGATTTTAGGTTAGGTTAAAGGGCACTAGGTCAGGAATTAGTATATTTGAGAGATAGGACATCAGCAAACTTATCTTAGAAGACAAGTTCACTAACACCACAGTAGTAGCAACGTACACAAAAGAATCACATAATCACATGAATGTTCAGTACCACGGGCACTTTCTACAGGTGAGTAGAGAGAGAGAGAGAGACACAAGTGTTTGCTGATGTCCTATCTCTCCAATATTCTAATTATTCACTGAGTAACCTGCTTCATTGCTGCCTGGAGAGATACCTTCTTGCCAGTGAAAACACACTTTCCCACAATGACTCCCCTGTACCAAAATGTATACATGAATATTCGAAGGATATTTTTCTACCTTATATTTTTAATTAATTCACAAGCTGTTACATACAAGTTGACATTTTATTTACTACTATTACATTCCTATGTACATCAATATTCTGAGACAAATAAGAAATAAACTAATTTTACAATAACAAATATTTTCATTATGTACATATGTATAGTAAGATATGTTTACGGAAAACAAGCTTAGAGTATGTACATAAGTATGATATGATGGAGAGGTCCCAGGTTTGAGCAATGTCCACTTGCAGTATTTGTCCAAATGTGATATGCTTACATGGAATCAATAATGTATAACAGAGGAGCTGTAGCAAGAACCGTGACAAGCGTGAGAGGGGAGTATAGTATGGTGTAGTGGGGACATGAGAGGGGAGTGTAGTATGGCGTAGAGGGAACATGAGAGGGGAGTATAGTATGGCGTAGTGGGGACATGAGAGGGGAGTGTGTAGTATGGCGTAGTGGGGACAAGAGAGGGGAGTGTAGGTAGTATGGCGTAGTGGGGACATGAGAGGGGAGTGTGTAGTATGGCGTAGTGGGGACATGAGAGAGGAGTGTAGTATGGTATAGTGGGGACATGAGAGGGGAGTGTAGTATGGCATAGTGGGGACATGAGAGGGGAGTGTAGTATGGCGTAGTGGGGACAAGAGAGGGGAATGTAGTATGGCGTAGTGGGGACATGAGAGGGGAGTGTAGTATGGCGTAGTGGGGACAAGAGAGGGGAGTGTGTAGTATGGCGTAGTGGGGACATGAGAGAGGAGTGTAGTATGGTATAGTGGGGACATGAGAGGGGAGTGTAGTATGGCATAGTGGGGACATGAGAGGGGAGTGTAGTATGGCGTAGTGGGGACAAGAGAGGGGAATGTAGTATGGCGTAGTGGGGACATGAGAGGGGAGTGTAGTATGGCGTAGTGGGGACATGAGAGGGGAGTGTGTAGTATGGCATAGTGGAAGTCACAGGTTGACTAATAGTACACTAATGAGCCTCTATTTTTATTATAAATAAAATACTGACAAACTGCAGCAACAACGAGCACTGTATGACATAACCAACTATTCAGGTGTGATATTCATGAACTAATCGGTGTTTTAATTTTGCTTCTCAGTTAAAATCAATGTTGCTTTTAAAAAATTATAAAAATGAAATGTATATATCTCTAAATTATTAGCTATAAACAGTTTTTCTTGTACTTAGATTCAGTTTGTAAAACCTGGTGTTCGTTTGGTTTGTAAGTTAAAATTCAATCTACTTTTAGTTACAGTAATTAATTACATGAAAATTCTCTAGTCTATTCTTATAGTCAGATTTATAGTGATTGTAAATCAGTCAATTATTTAGTTTATTAAAAAAATGACTTACGGTAAAAATAATTGACTGGTTAGTTGGTTACTAAAACCAAGCAGTTATCGTACTGCTAGACAACTGATACTACCACTTGTCTGGCCAACGGCTCTTGCTACAACTGATACTACCGCACTTGACTGGCCAACGGCTCTTGCTACAACTGATCTTCAGTACAGTAAATATGCATGACTTTGTCACAATATTTAACTATTTGTTTAACAACATTTCATACGATAAAAGTGTTCCAATTATTGTATACTTATAGATGTTAAGAAATCAATGGTCCAGAAATAACAACTTTACTCTAATACAGTAGAACCATTATATTTCTGCTGGCATCAATATAAAATCAATTAATTCACATCTATAATAAACGCCAATATTAACCCTAGATGGTGAATACTAGGTGACCCATTATGAACTCCCAACTGCAAGGTGCTTCTTTTCAGCGCTTCACAAGCTTTTTTTGTAAATATCATAAAAAATACAAAATATGCTCCAAATGTCAATTTTATCATTTTGTTTTTCTTCTCAAAAACTTTCATATACTACCATCAAAACTAGCAACAACAACAAAATAGTAAATAATTATTGTCTAGAAAATATTGAAAATTTTTTTAAATTTTGTACATCAATTATAACTTATAACCCTTCTTAGGAGCACTAAAAAATTGTTGTAAATAATTCCAAGATTGCCAAATTGTTTATTATTATGAGTACTATAGTAATATGTTGTTACATTTTATATAAATTACTAGTTTTTTTTAATTGTTTACATAAAACGCAAAAATGAAAAAATGATGCAAAGTTACAGTATGATCATTGTAGGTAATCAAATAGTACATGTAAAAATTCTAAAAATTACCATTGAATAGACAATAAAAGTTGTTTAGGAAAAATAGTCATATTTTAACCATTAACAAAGTTTTATATTTTTAGTTTGTTGTGGAAAATAAAAATTTATAAAAAAATAAAAAAAAAGTAAAAAATAAAAAAATCACGGAAACGAAAAATTCTGAGAAAAATTATATAACAATCTATAAATAAGAAGTATGTTTATTTTTTGCTACATGTATTTTATTAGTCAATCTATTAACTACAAGAAAATGTAAATATATGAACATGTTCCAAAGAGTCAGTGTGCAAAAATTGTGTAAACGGCACTTGAAAAATTGTGCATGTTGTAATCGTATTAAAACTTTTAAAAGATTTTTTCTGAGAATAAAAATTGATATAACAGATATTTATGAATAGAAATATAAAAAAATTATTATATTCGTGAAATAATAAAATAAAGTAAAAAAAATAAAGTTTTGACGTAGGATAATAATATACTACGTTATATTGTTGTCGATAAATAAAATAAAAGCGTAATTTTGAGTGAACACAAATAATACATATTACAGTAGAGTCCCGCTAATTCGAACTTTAGTAATCCAAAAATCTGCTTAGTCCGAAACCGAAATTGGCAAGATTTTTTGGGAAAATAAAAATGCCGTTACTGTAAGAACCACTACTTTTTATTTCTGAAAATAACAAGAAAATATTATTTCAAATACAGTATTACATTGATTTGAAAAAATCTGTTACATTTCTTTGTTTTACAGAAGAATATCTCCCCCGTGAAGCTATATTACGCCACCGTCTCAAAAACATTGTATCCTCTGGGGTCGCGTTGGGGTGTTGCTCTACGTAGCGTAGTGAGAGATCAGATGCAGCCGCGGCATCTGTGTGGGTTACCCGCTGTTGCTGTCTTCTTCTCCTTCACACTGAGTTTTTTTGGTTCTTCTGTGACCACTTGAACGATTTGCTGATCATCATGTATCTCATGGCCATAATCATCAGCTCTCATCCACTCTTCAACATCATTGGTTCCTTCAGCCCCTACATCTGGCATTCATCGTAAGTTAGACTTGGCCAAAGTTTTTTCAGGAGCTCCTTATAAATTGCTCATTCACAGATTCCCAAGACTCTGCTACCCAGAAAATATTGTCTTTCATGTTTATCTTTTTGAGTTTATCATGTAGTGATAGTAATTCATCTTCATCGCTGATTAGTCGTCTCAATAGCTTTTTCTTATACAACAATTTTACATGCTGCAAAATGTGCTGATCCATTGGCTGTACAGCGGTGTCACATTTGGCGGTAAGAAAACAGCTTTTATAGCTCCACAAGCTAATTCGCCATCTGACGCATGAGAAGATGCATTATCAATTATAAGCAGTGCTCGGGTTGGTAAGCCTGATGTCTCACAAAAACGCTTGACTTCTGGAACAAATTGGTTTGCAAACCACTCTTTAAACAGCTGTGCATTCATCCACGCTTTTTTAGAATTCCTGTATAGAGGAAATTCTGTAGAGAATTTATATTCAGGTTTTTAAATGCCCTTGGTTTGGCCGACTTTCCAATAACCATGAGAGGCAGTTTGTGGGTTCCAGCAGTACCATTACAACATGCTAAAACAATTACCCGTTCTTTGCTGATTTTAAAACCTGGAACGGTTAGTTCGTCTTGTACAGCCAGACTTTTGCTTGGCAATGCCTTGAAGTTAAGGCCCATTTCGTCAGCATATATTTGCTGAGGTGAGTAGTTTTCGGCAGCAATCATGTCAGCAAATTTACCTACATATTCAAATGCAGCAGCCTAATCAGACGACAACCTTTCTCCAGTGACAGTTAGCTGGCTTATGCCGTGAGGCTTCTTAAAACGATCAAGCCAACCTGTACTAGCAACGAAAGTTTCATCACCATTCATTAGCCTATTTAAGTTTAGAGCTTTTTCCTTAATAAGAGGCCCATTATCGGAGTACCCTTTTCCCTCTCTTGAGAAAACCACAAAAACAAAGCTTGGTCAAGATTGTCTAGTGGAGTGGTTTTGGTAGTTTGTTGAGATTCAGTACACTTACTTGAAGTTGCTGTACAAAACTGTTTGATTTTTGATCGATTTTTCCAATCGGTGATTGTAGAGTTCCCAACTCCAAACTCAATTGCTAACTTAGATGCACTTTCACCACTGTCTAAACATTTCAAAACCTTGAGTTTTTCCTTTAAAGTGCACGAATTGTGTTTACGTTTTGAAGCCATTCTACTAAAGAGTTGTACAGTGTATAGAAAAAAAAAATAGAGTACAGTACTTAGGGTTCTTTTGTTCCACACAATAAATAAAATAATAAAATAAATAACTATAGTATAAATAAATGTAAAAGTAATAAAATTTATAACAATAATAAAATAAGTTCACAACTAAAAAATTAAAGAACACAACAGTACAGTAAGCAAGCAACAAAACTGAGTTACGTAAACAACACGTTTTTGAACTGCTGATGCCAGACTGACAGTGGGAAATGGGCAGTGATGTCTGGGGAAGCATGAGAACACCAGAAATAGGCACATGACTTCCGTGTCAGCTGAAGTAGTTCTGTGCGAGAGCACACTTTGACAAAATTCTGTACAGAATATGGTCTAGTCTAGTAGATAATAATAAGACGGTATCAAGTAGCGCTGGACCCGTGATTAATACCCATTAGTGACTATAACTTTTTGTTTCAAAATACGGTATTTGATCATGATACACGTACTGTAGAACTATTAACACGTTGAAGATGAATTTATTCTTGATTTCATTCTATCCTTATTATCGTAGGCTCTTATTGCATTCAAAACTCTTTAGTATTGTACTTCATGATATGTATGTATATTATTTATGTGATTTTTCAATTAAAGGTGTGTTTTATGAAAATCCGTTTAATCCGAAAAATTCGGTAATCCGAAATGGGTTCGGTCTCAATTATTTTGGATTACCGGAACTCCACTATATTTTTTTTTTCAAGATCTTAGATTATTATGAGAATGCTAAACTAATACCATATTTTTACATGTCTTATTTGATCAAACTGGATAAATAATAAATATTTAGGCTAGTACCTACATAAATATATACATTGTTGTAAAATTAAAATACACTAAAAAAAAATTTAATATTTTATTCACTCTTAGTACTCCAGCCTATTTTTAGCCCTGTATTGCATTGTTTGTATGTAGGATTGTTATTATTATGATTTTGAAGTGCTAGTGCTAGTGCTTTTATATAAATATAATGTAATGTTGATTAGTGGTAGGACTTGTTGACCAATGCCTAAAACTAATTTCTTTTTATGCGCTGTCACTTCCACTAAAATATATTTTACATGAACTACACTACACAACACTTTCATTTCATTTCAATTCACTACACTTATGGTAAATACGAGCGGTCAAGAGAGCATTGTGTATAAACAAAGATGGCTAAATGTAAACTGACAGCCGCTCTTCTACATCATCGTTGTCATGTGACCATTGCCAACGTACAGCACAAAATTTTCTCGAGACGGTACCAACCAACGCAAGAACTTTATGGCTTTCTACCCAATTTTTTACTTGTTTATATCGCAATAAATAATTTATTTATTACAACTTTTTACAACAGCAAGTAACGCACCAATACTGGCTTTTGAAAGAACACGCAAACAAGGGTATACAAACACATTTTTGGTAAAACAACCAAAGCATCTACAACATTGTAATTTGTTTTTTTGGCTAGAGTATTTCATTCACTGCAGACTGATAGTTGGTATGCCTGATTCCGACTATGGGTTACTGTACAACAATATTGGTATAGTTATGCAACAAACGTTGGCCATTTTTCCCACTTCCCCACTCCCCCGCCGGGCGGGAATTGAGCGGGAATTTAAAGTTGTATGTTTTAATTTTATTCCTACGTTTATAAAACTGGATAAAAAATTATTAAAAATATGAAATGTACAGAATTGTACATTCTGTGTAGATTGGTACCAAGTTTGTGGCACTTGCTTAATGATAAACATATGTTTTATTGAGTTTTACAAAAGAGCATGCGACGTGCCTACTTCCGCGATCACGAATACGTTTGAAAATAGCATGCGAAGCGCCAAGATTTATGTTCTAGGGTTAAAAAATCAGACAACTTTTTTCTAATTTTGTGATCTTGGCATGGCTGCCACTAGGCTAAGTTTGTTGCACGGCAGCCTAGAGTAAGTTAGAGAGGGCAGTGCGGCTGACTGAGGAAAGATGGAAGATTTCAAATTGCCATAAGAACGAAAGAGAACAGAGAGAGGTATTGGTTTGGGAGTGGGGTAAATGCCAGAAAATCTCAGCTAGCACTGCATATTGGCAGCCAGCTAAGCTTGTTTTATACAGGAAGTCTTACTTTTCCTCATCTCTTTTCGCTTGTTATACAAGTTTATTTATTGATAAAACTCCACAAAATGACCTTGATCTGACATCCATACTGATGAGATGGAAAACGATACAACATCTAACTTGGGGAAACAAATACAACAAAAACTGCATTAAAGGTAAGGCAAAAGCTAACGAGACTTACTTCAGATTCCTTTAGAGTGCCTTCAGATTCATTTGTTTAATTCTGCACAGTGCCATAAAAAGTAGAGTTGTATGATAAGGAAGTAAAGTAATCTGTACTGTTGCACATAATTGTTTTGAATATTTGGTTCAAGGCCTATAACACTAAAAAGAAACATATTTCCATTTTGAGGTTTGCATATAGATGATACAATATACTTTGTAGTTAATATTTTTTTACTATTCTTATTTTAACCTGGAAAAAGTACTAGTTGTTTCTCAGATCTGTTGTACTGATTCTTTGAAGTCTTCTAAATCTAGATTTCCATGTCTTGATTGTTTTCAATACTATGCTTTTAATCTGTACTCACAATATTGTTATAGTTTCATTACTAAACTAAACAGTCCAACAATCTTTTATTTAAATGCTTGTCAAAACTATAAGAACATTGTTATTTTATTGTATTATTGTGGTCATGGTAATAAAATTTAAATCTTTAAACTGTCCAAATTCCTAACTGTCTGATTTAAGAATTTGGACTACTTTTCAGTTCTAGGTTGAACTAACCAATACATGATAAAATTTCATGGTTCTAATCTATAAACTAATTAACTTATAACAAAATTAAAATTGCATGCAAAAATTGTTGGAAAAGTGTTACACCATATCTATGAAAAAAAGATTTTCTATGCCATATTTGATGACTTTTATTGATCCTGTGAAGTTTTCCTGATCAATCTTAATTGGACATTTGACTAATTTATGCAGTAATATGAGAAATATTGTCTTCAATATCTTATTCGTTTTATGCTAGAATTTGGTTCTACTGTATAGAAGTAATATTCTCAAATATGTTTTGTGAAAGACCCAAAATTTAGAAAATAATGTTTTTAAATTGTACTACAAACCATATAGGAGTAGGTAAAGTTTGCACTTTACATACCAATTCTTCAAGCTAAATCACTCAAACATTTCACTGTTACCAAACATAAATCATAGTTTAATAGAAAAATTATGTCAGTCTTTTACAAATACTGATTTATTACAAGTAAATAAATTACAATTTTTATTGCTAGTATACACTGAACAATAAATGTAACAGAAGCAAGTATTGTATTTATATAACTGTCCACTGAATACAATAAATGATTTCCATTTACATATTAAATTTAGTATTTTATAAAATTCAAATCTCTTAATACACCTCACGTTCACAGTGATACATTAACTCTTTAAAAGTAAATTAAAAAACTATATTAAAATAGCAGAAATATTTATGTAAGCATAAGTTGGATCAGAAGATTGATTAATATTTAAATATAAATAAGAGATGTGAAAACTAAACAGACACCAAATATCTCTATTATCAGTAAAGGTTTGTGTTACTCCTTGAATACACAAGTTAAAGGACAGAATCACATATTTCACACGTATATCAACTAATTCCAACAAGTTACTCTTACAATAAAGTAAGAAAATAAATATTATATATCACAGTCAAAATTATACTTCTATGCCATCAGCTACTTAAAGAAATAAAATTATTTGGATATGTAGATAAAGGAATGCAGATTTACAAAATATAGTTTCTCAAATATGGCAGTAGGAAAGCACATGATTGGGATTTTATATTTTACATAACGTCCTATGACACCAATATAAAGCTACGTATTCAGCTATACTACATAAACTTAATAGTCATTTATTACATATTGTACATTACTTTATAATAAAATTATGTGTATTTGGCTTAACAAGTTTGTACGTGCACAGATAACAGGCAACCTACTGTAAATTAGTTGTAGACCTGTCTTAAATATGTGAGTTGTTTAAAGGCCAAAGTCTACATTATCATTCCAAAACAAACCTGCGTGTTTTTACTAAAACACTGGAAATTGAGATACATTTAACTTAAAATTAACACTTATTTTAGAGTTAAAAAAGCAAGAAGATTTGTAATGTATCCGACATCATTTTAAGATGATTGCACAGATTTCCTCTCTTAATACTTTTTTAGTAGTTTACCGATTATAAATAAATAACAATTATTTTACAAAACTATATTTTGGAAGCTATTTAAAAACATGTGGTTTACACTGCTATGGAAGAATTATTTAATAATTTATTTTATATTTTTATATATCGTGTTGCTTTTCACAGGTCAGCTACCAAACTAATCAAAGTTTTAAAAATTATACCAATAAACAATACCTAAATAAAATACAATCTACAATACAAAGTATTTGTATCTTTTGTTAATATCTATTGTTTAAATATTGATCTCACATCACAGAGCTAAATACAGGTTATGTAACCATTCCACACCTGCGTTTCTGATCAAATGGAAACCACCATATTATCCCGTGTTAAAAGAATACAGTGGGCAATCATTAACTATGACATTCAAAGTTTGAACTTTGATTCCGCAATCACATTACTGATAATTTGCCATTCAACACTTATGTTTCCAGCAGTTGCATCTTCCCACACCTGTGCAAAAGCGGCTCATCGTTTGACCATCAAACATATCCCATTAGTTTTTGGCGAATATTCGTTAGAAATTAACTGGGAAGCTGCTAGTCGAAGAAGTGGTTTTCTAGATTTAAGTTGGCCTACTCGTTGTGGGATACCTTGCAAAATGGGGAGATTCGGAGTAGATAAAATCTTTTTAAACTTTCTGAGAAGTGCCTCTTTGCATCTCATATCCCTCCATCCGTTGACTATGTTGAACAGCACTGGAAGTCATGGTAGAGGGGTTGCAATGAGGGAGCTGCTGATAGCCCCCATCTTCCTATTTAGTTGTATATCAACCTCTTGTACACATGTACTGTTAAGGCACACAGGAGCATAATATTCAGTAGTGTGGTAAACCAGGGAAAAACCTTTAGTACACAAAACTTGTGTGTTGGATACCAATGATGATCCAGAATTAACAAGTTGCTGCACAACGTTAATTCTGGTTCTCATTGCTGTTTTCTGTAGGTAACTTAAAACAGAGAGATTGATCTAAACTGACTCCCAACACTGAGGTAATGTTGATCCAATGGTAGTTGTTTCCATTCAATGGAAAAGTGATGTACTTCACATTTAATGTATTTTGTTAGCTTTTCATTTTTGAATGATAAAAACTATTATTTTGTTTCTTTGACCTGTAGAAATAAACTTTTGTTTTAATCTCAATAAAACAGTGTTATTAATGGTTTTACTTGTCAATAACATTTCAGAAAGAAATGTTTAAAATAATGCAATTTTGAGTTTTTATTGAAAACCATCCATTGGTGATTGATTATCCATGATTATGATTTACTAGATATTGCTCTGTGATTGCAATGGCTTTGTGTTTACAAACTAACACAGTACTTCAGAAAGAAACAGACTTCTCCTAACCCTTGTGGTAGGTGACTTAAGTGACTTGTTAGACTTTCCAAGAAAGCCATCTAACTGAAATATCAACAATACAACAAACATAATGTACACTGTTACTTCACAAACTATCTTCATAGTCTCAGTTATATTTGAACATAAATCAAAGGTTGTGGGTGTGGGCCTCTTTTAAATTCATTATTCACAAGAAAACTTTGGGCCAGTATTTGCTCAAAGAGATAACGCAAGATACCATCTATTTGCCGAAGTAAGATCATTGTGAAGGAATTAATCAGGCAAGTATAATACTCAGGACAAAGACATTGCACAAAGGTATCATATTTATCCGCTAAAATGATTGTATTAAAACCTCTTTTATCTGTGCATGCCGCTGATAAAATTAGTTAATCAGATAAAATCTCTTTGATTGTTTAACAGTCCTACTTTAGGCTAACTACCTACCCTAAACTACCTTGATGTCAACAATTAATTGATTGTGCTGAAATGTACAAGTTGTGATAATACTTATATTTAATTAAAACTTCTAAAGATAACGTCCTGGAGATCCATTCAGAGTCATAACAGTTGTACAAGATAACTAGAAGAAGTTCCAAACAGTTTCAAAATATTTCTGTTTGTGGTTTTGAGTGAAGATGAAGAATTTGGAATATTTGTTTCATAAATATTAAAAATTCTTGAATTATTAAGTTTAGAAACACAGACAAAAAACTTTATATACATTTCTGTGGTCTTGTAAATATGTACATTTTTGTTTCAAGCAAATATTTTGTTTGTAAGTGTAACATTTCCTAAAATTTGAATTCTAATGATTAAATGTGTTTAGGGATAGAATAATGAAAATTAAATAACAGCAAAAACAAGACATCTTCAGTCTCAGGCTAAGTGTTTGTAACCTCTTCTAGAAAGTTCAGAATAGTTTTTTTTAGAACTGACGAGTCTTGAATATTTTGATGGGTATTGTATCTCAAGGGAGGGTTGTTGCTATGTTGGCTACACTAAGTCGTGATGTCCGGGGTTCTATCTCTAGAGACATCTGGTACAGTTCATCATCATCCAGCAGCAGAGAAGGATCTAGGAGATAGTTTGTTACCTTTGTGATGAGATCAATTTTGTAAGGGGTTTGTTGATAGTGACGTATTTCTCTGATAACATGCGCAATCTATAAAAGTAAAACGCACGTTACACAAAGCAATAGAAATAATTCAGGCATTAATTCTTTGAATATTTCTTTAATAACAGTAATTACCAATGACTAATTTGTGTCCAATGACTTACATTAGAATGTTGTAAGTACTAAAAAATGGTTCTTGACAAAAAAAGGTTTTATTAAGAAACTAAAAGTGACGTTGAGCGTCTTTTTCAGGCACAGAGCATATGCATTCTTATAAAAAATAAAAATGTATGAAATATTGCTCTTAGCTGGATAATGAACTAAATACCTATCTCATATTCATATTTAGAGAGTCAGAGCATTTTGTTAGCACGTTGACTGCCAGCGTAGTAATTTATTGTGTCATTCTGAGGCCGCCGTAGTAAAACTGTATGTCCGCCTGATGCCATGAGGGCCACCGGTAGCCCACGTCATACGTGCCGCTGTGCGCCATGTGGGCCACCAGTGGCCCCCGCGTCTTTTATAAATCAAACACAAATTGTAGCGCCATTTTTAATATTACGTAATTTTTAATGATATATTCTGAATGCTCATAAAATGTGATAGAAAACAGTTCTCTGGTTTTTAAATAAAGCAACCCTAAATACGTTTTTATATATTTGAAATAGTTTTTACAACATTTAGACAGACTAGTTTCTGTCATAAAAAGAATCAATGTCACTTACTAAACACCTAACCTCAAAAGCTGATCAGTGCGCGGGAAGAAAATATAAAAATCACAACAAAACAGCTGAAACATAATATCATATGGCATATGTAAAGTTTTGCCTCCACGCCATGCGGGCCACTGGTGTACCTCATCAATAACTTCACAAAATGCGGCAAAAGACGGGATGTCAGCTATTTCTGTACTGGGGGGGGGGATCATTTCCGGATGCATGGAACGCAGAACTCGGAACAATGAATATTGAACTTTACCGTATAAACAGCTGTGGCACCAGGCTGAAATCTAGTGAGAGCCACCGGTGGCCCTCATGACGTGAGCTAAAATTGTTGTGTGGGCCACCGGTGGCCCTCATGGCAGTCAACGTGTTAATTTGGTGTAATAATTAGTTCTATTCTTAAGAGTTGTAGCCTATTAGAGGTTCTAGTTATAACAAAGTTTATTTAAAATTACAGTAGTCCCTCTATAATATAATCCGGCCCTGCCCCAGTAATCCGGCCAGTTCTATCGTTATTGATGAAAAAGAAGCGGTTATGGTTCCAGAAAACCAAAGGGGAAGATAGCTTGCATATCAGGAATGTTTCAGGTGTGAAAAGTGCTGATAAACAGAAACGATAATTTCTTACCAAAAGATAAAAGAAATAACTTTGGCAGACAATTTCTGACCAAAAGATAAACAAAATAACTTTATCCTGACCAAAAGATAAAAGAAATAACTTTGTCAGACAATTTCTGACCAAAAGATAAACGAAATAACTTTGTCAGACCTAAGATAACATCATCAGAAAATATCTACCCACAGTCGACCTATTTCCTTATCAGTTCTATCAGCACTTGAAAGAACAGATAACATTAGAATTCCAAAGGCAGTAAAAAGGAAGATCGTCCTTGCAGCCTGAGCCCCACCCTTGTTTATCCTGACCCTTTCTTATCACTTCCTGCCAGATAAAAACACCTGATGGCAACATTCCACTCTGTTTACAATTCATATCACATTATGAATATTACAAAGGGCTCAATCTAAAGGAGTGCAAAGGGCTCAATTAGACAATTAGTAGTGCAAAAATGTTAGTTGGTAAGTGTTACGTTGCAGGAACCTTTCTTTATTAATCAGGGAAAAGATACAAATAATGGTGAAGTTGTAATGAGCCCCCTCCCTTACTCCTAACCACAAGTTGAAAATAATTGACATAATAATCTTTGTACTACAATTGAACATACATAAATGTTATAGTATTAATAACAATTAGGATATTGAACAAAAAGTATTATTTTTCAAACATAAATCCGCAGAGAGGATTCTAATGGTATTATTAAAGAACTTTTTGTTCTTCATAACCAAAAACAGCACTATTCTCTTCTATAGCAAAAAAGAAATATCAAAAATATTAGAAGATGAAAGAAAGAAATAATAAAAATACAATAAGATCATTACCATCCTCATTTTTGAGAAGTTGAGCAAGCCATCATCGGTGAAATTTGGAGTTCCCTCTTCAATGAAAGAGAGATCAGTTAGGTACATTCCCAAGTACGGAATAGAGGGTGGGTCACATCGGTGCAATGCATCACGTAAGTTGCGGAACCGGCCATCTGATGAAACGATATTCTGTAGCTTCTCGATTGTTTGCTTTGTCTACATAGGAGAAAAATCAAAAAACACAATTAATTATCTTTTTTGTTGACAGAATAGTACAATTTTATAAACACCACTGTACGGTTTTATAATGGAAAACATTCAAGGCATATTACAATAAGTTTTCTGGAAAAAACTGGTTTATAAATATAACTAATAAACATTTTTGGGCATCACAATTAAAAACACTTACAGAAGACCTAAGGGATTGCTGAAGAATTAAGTCAATGCTTTGTTAACAAAACATGAAATATATATAGTATATATAAATATCTACAGACACATATACTCAACAAATATTTTTTGAGATTTAAATAATTAAACAATTTTTTTTAATAGTCAGCAGGAACTCATGCATTACAGCAGACAGAACCATAGAACAATTATTAAGAGTTTTTACACTTAATTCAAAAATATCTCTGGCGAAGTAGATAAATCTAATAATTTCACTATAGAGAGAGGTTCAACCTCTCCAAAAAATCCAGTAAGTTTGAACTCCCACCAGCTAGCTACCAGTGACCCAAGTTATAACTTACACCATAGTAAACTAAAACAATATATATCCTTGAATCAGACATCCATTAAACCTTTGAGTGCCAGATATTTTTACATGTTGAACCTCAAGAGTTGCCAGAAGTTTCTGCATATGACTACCCAAGAGTGCCAGATAAAAAATGCAGTTTTTGCAATAGTTTAGTAAAATTGCCATAGAAACGCTAAATATCATCATAAAATAGTAATTCTTGTTTTGCTTTCTTACCAAATAAATTCTCTTTAAATTAAGCTGAGAAATTATATGAATTTATTATTTATTTTTTAATAATTTTTATTTTTATTTTTTATTTTTTTATTTTTTTTTTATTTTTTATGACTTTGAACCCATAAAGCATGTGATAATATTGATGGAAATGTAACTTGTTATATATTTTCTGAAAATAAATTTAGTTTTCAATATCACTTGAAAATTTGATCAAGTTTGAATAACTTTATGACTTACAAATTAAACATACATAATATTATAACAAAGAATGAAATAAAGAAGAAATTACTCACCAAAAAATAGTTTGTTTCAAATAAAAGAGAGTTTTTCCCACTTAAGTTTTAATCATACAGTTTCACACACACTTATTTATATCAGAAAATTGTCAAATAAAATTCTATTTACAAGTTTATATACAAATTAGGTCTATAAACCTAATTTGAAGTCCAGATTCTTTTGCAAAATCCAACAAAGTATTTTCACTGACTGGTGAAGCACTTCTCTTTTGAGCCATTTCTATAAATAAAAACTAAAACTAAATATACTAAACCAAATATAAATTCACTTATTTCAAAACACTACTACAAAACATATGACAACGAAAAGCAAACAAAACAAAACAAAGCACATCAATTATGATCTAGTAGTAGCACGGTAGCAACAGCTGACACCACAGCCTTTTGAATAACAATCACATTCATCAATCTGTGCACTCTGAAAAAGACGACGAAATAATACAAAATTATATATAATATTAAAGATTGTTTCATTCACTTTCAGGAAACATATAGACCATGGATATATGACTAAAATCAGTGGAGTAATAAACTAATTACAATACAACGATATATCGTTGCACGGCGTTTTTCGGTAAACATCGGCAAAACGATATATCGTTCCTTGGCGTTTTTCAGCAAAGATCGGCAAAACGATATATCGTTGCAGGGCGCTCAAAGGGTTAATACAAACTTCTTTATGACAATGCGAGAGTACAAAATATAAATTTAAGTGAAATGTGTCTTTGGAAGGAAGAAGAGATTATCAAACTAAAAAAACAGCTGGACTCTCAAGAGTGCACTAATTCTAATAGATCTTTACCTAATACAGACTGGTCCTATCCAGGTAAAAAAAGGCAAGCTTTGGGCCTTCGTGATAAACTTAAGGTAAGTTTTGGGCCTTCGTGATAAACTTAACTGCAAGATGAAAGACTTTTCTCCACTACAAGTAAACAATAGGTTTACCTGCCTGTTAGTTGATGACGATGGCGCAAAGAACGGTGAACAGCTGTGGTTGTCCAAGAGTCTTAGCAACATTGGTCCTCAGAAGCAAAATGCCGTGAGTAATAGGAGAACTACACCTCCAATTAACCGAAGCTCACTAAAGCACTTTTCGTACATGGACTCACATGCTAGCTTTAGTGAAATTGTTTCTTGTCATAGTTCTAAGTTTGATTTAGGTGTAAATGGAAGTAGTAAACCCTTGTCTAACATTCCTCTTTCTACTAATAGGCCTAACTAAGTTTAAGTAAGTTACTCCAGCTCCTGTCTGTAAAAACAATAACAACCATGAAAGACTAACCACTAATAACAACCATGGCAGATCAACTACTAACAACCCGAACATGGGCTCTAAATCCAGACCCCTCTCCTATAAAATCAAAAGCTACAAATCAAGTTAGTTAGCTGATCTTGATTTTCTGTGACAGTCACACTAAAGATCTATCTATTTTATTGCATAGATAGACACCTACAAAATAAATTCAATGTATTTACTTTAAAAAGACCTAGTGCTAAATTTGCTGATGTACTTCATGATGTAGAGACACATGCCAAAGATTTGACAAAGTTAGATTTTGCTGTATTGATAGCAGGTAGTAATAATGTTAAACCTAATTCTAAGACAGTTCTGTCAAGAAGTACAAAAAGTAAGTTAGCCTACCTCAAAGAAAAAAAAAACCAATGTAGTCTTTGTAACGCTTCCGCTCAGATATGATACGCTTGATCTAATTGATGTTGTGAACAAATGTAATAGGGATATTTTTAGTAATCAGTCGGCTAAAACAAATGACTTAAGCTTGTGCATCTAAACTCCTTTGAAAGAAATTTATACACTAGATATGGTCATCACCTTAACAATAAAGGTAAATTCTTACTGTGTAAAGAAGTTAGCAATTGTTCCTAAGTTTAGTCAATAAAGAGGAAAAGCTTTTTTTAGACCGGCATTGGTGCAAGAGGTTGATCAATCTCCACTCTTAATTTCGGAAAGTGTTGCCAAACACAAGGTCTCTTTAAAAAATTTTCAAATCAATATTTAATGTTTACTAAATAAATTATTAGAACTGGAACATCTTGCAGAAAACAAAGAAGTAGATGCATTAGCGAGCATTGGTTAGTGGATGAACAAATTGAATTGTTTGTTCCACAGGGGTACGTTGCCGCTAGTGTTAGTTAGTTGGATACTCTGGGTTGTGGTCCTGTCACCAAGCCCACCGCTCCTAGACTCAGTGGCCCTTTGCGCCCCGTGCCTGTAAACAGTGTTACAAGAGACCAGTCCCCCTTATGAAGGACAAGTGCCCCAAGTGTAGCCCGTCTGATGTTCTCTGGTTCCAGGAAAGCGGCACCCAGAGTCCTGTACCTAAGAGATGAGAGTGCTCTACAATGACACAAGATGTGTATGGAGCTCTCCTCTTCTTCTTCACAGAGGCTACATGTGGGATCCTCTGTTAGGCCCATACTCTTCATGTGTCTATGAAGGAGATTAAGTCCGGTCAGCAGTTCCGTGACCGCCCTCACATTGGCCCGGTCGCAGCTCAGCAAAGCTCGGCTGTAACTGCAATCCGGTCCTTGGATGAGTACACGAGACTACCTAAGCCCGAACTCGGTCCTCCATCTACCAGCATGTTCCTCAGAGGTCCACCAATCAATTCTTCTCTTGAACTTTTGGAAAGGAATGAAAAGGGCCGGCTACGGTCCCAGAAGAGGGCACTTTGCCCCTCTCCTAGCATCAGCCCTCTCATTTCCATTGATGCCAGCATGCCCAGGGACCCATATGAGTCTCACCTATTTACGCTGACAAAGGGTCTCTAGGATCCCATGGCACTCCCATACCAACTTAGGGCTGGTACGTGGTAACATGATCGCCTTTATCGCCGCCTGACTATCTGAGCAGATGGAGACAACTCCTCCGAAGCCACCTAGATGTATTTATTCCTGTGCAGCTGTCATGATTGCCATCACCTCCGCTTGGAAGACGGTAGCAGGGGCTCCGAGAGGTACAGTCAGAACTTTCCGTGCACCCCTCCCATACGCCCCAGCACCTGCTCCACCTTCTATAAGTTAGCCGTCCGTAAAGCAGACGCTTCCTTTGACTTGTACAGGCTCCGTATTCCCCATCCACTTGTCTCTGCTTGGAAGGAAAGTCCTGACTTGCCTGTCAAATCTGTACCTAGGTGTCATTGAGTCTGTTCCCGTCGCAAGCAACGGGTCCAGACCAATGTCCCTAGACAGTTGCCGCTAGTGTACTCTGCCACAAAACATTTAAAAAATGGTGGAACGGGTATATTCATTTTCATTAAAGAATTAACTGATTATAATGCTACTGACCTCAGTCAATTTCATTCTGAAGTAAATATTGAAGTATCGGGAATTATTATAAAGCATCTGAATCTAGCTATTGTATCCCTATATAGTGCTCCCTCTGGAGATAAGAGGCTATTTCTAGATAATTTTGAAAAACTTGTTAAATATGTTTTGCTTTTTTCAAGAAAAATTATAGTGCGTGGAGATTTCAACATTCCTTTTCTTAAGGAAAATGAATCTGCTTTATACATCACAACATAAAATTAATTCAGAAAAATATGGAGTGACATAGGAAAGAAAATGAACTTATCGGGTATCTACATATAATTAAATTTGTATTTGATTATACAATTTACTCTCCAATAATTCAATTGTGCACCCTATATATGTTCAGCTCTTTTTACACTTATTTACATATAAAAATTGTGGTAAATTATTTTTATAAAAGTGACCATTTAAACTGTATGAACTCCATTTCTATCATCAAAATAAAAGTATTAAATACATTCTGAACTTCCCAATTATTTTCAACTGTTTTCTAAACTAAAAGCTTTAAAAAGTATGATAAAAACTTAATGCAACCAATGGTTTAACTCATTCCGATTACTGTCTGTCTATCTGTATTGTGTGTTTTTTTTTACTATTTAAAACGTTTAAACCAAAATTGCAAAAAAATTAATGGTTTTACACCAAATACTTCTTCCTCCTCATACATCATCTTAATTATAAAATCTTAAAAGTATGTCAAACACGTACTCGACACAAACCGTGCCAAAACACTAAAACAATCGTACTATTGTACTTTTAAACAAGTCCATAACTCTCATGTATTAAGCGAGACTGCGAAATTAGACACAACTTCCGTGATGGCTAGTGTTCCGTCTTGACTTGTTTGATTCAGTGTGCGGCCACCAATGAACGAAACGAGACAAGACGCGACAGAACGTAGGTTTTGTCACATTCTGTTCTGTTTGAGTCAGTGTGTGGCTGAACTAACAGTTAGCCCCCAAGTATTGGGGTTAGAGCATTAAGCCATATTGTCTTTATTAATATCTGAATAAAAATAAAAACAAGGTTTACAATATTAGTTAATTGGCCATACTTTGTGGCTGCTTAGGATCCAAATCTAAATATTAATATTTTTATTCTTCACACTTTACCTCAATAAATTTAACTTAACATTTCGATCCTTTAGGTGCATATAATGAGCATTTATGGTAGGTGCCTTTCAGTCCGGCTAGCCCCTTAATTGTTAAAGAAATCATTAATCTTGGATTAAATGAATAAAATGACTTGCCGTCTTTGAGACTTTCTCCCACGTCTTCTTGAGCCGAAACACGGAGCTGTTTGTGAAAGCAGCACACACCTGTAACACTCCGTTGAAGTTGTGGAGGCAGCGGGAGATGTCAGCTACAGCAGCCCACTTCTCAATTGCATTTATACGAGCATTTATGTTGGAACGCCGAACTATTTCTGACACTACTAACTGAGATACCTAAATGAAACAAAGAAATGAACTTTCACACCGTACCTAATAAACTTGATACGTAATTAAATAATCTTATTGCTAATGACATCATTTATTGTTCCAATGAATAACATTTTTCATTCAGTGTCTTAATATTACAACCTAATTCAAGTTATTAAACCTAATTAAATATGTTTAATACTATACAACATATTAATACAGTACAACATTTAAAACAATACTAAAATGATATATATACAGTGGTTGTTATGTTTTAATATAACGAAATAGTAATATTGGTCTAACAACAAAATTAGGAAATTTTAGATTGTGGTTCGGTTAACTGAAGTTTCGGAAAATTGACGTTTGGATAATCAACGTTCCTCTGTAAATATGTAAGATTTTTCTTCTGTTACCAAATTGCTTTTCTAACATTGCATTTTTCAGTGTGCTCAATGCACTTCTTCCATTATTGTGCTGGCACTGGGAACAACGTGAAAACAACTAGAAATATCTAATGCATGGGAATGTTCCTGGTATGTCCATTAGGACGAAAACACACTTATAAAAGATCTGCGTCATCAAGAATTGTTTTTTGTGAACAGCTTAATGCAGAAGCAGTACCTCGAAAGCACAATGCAGAGTTAAGCAAAAATGACAATTTTGCATGATCCCTACCCACCCACCCTCCCATACACGTACAGTGGTATTGACCCACCCACCCTCCCATACACGCACACGCATGCATGCATGTGTGCGCGCACACACACACTCACGCACGCACTCACCAATAAATATAAATATGTGCACAATATTTCATCAAAGTTTGGTATAGTTTTTGTTCCTTGGCCTGTCATTAGCATAAGCCACTAAAAAATTTAGATCTTGCAAAACGATCAGACAAATTTGTTGAACAAAATCCGTAACAACTTTTAAAACTTATGATTTCAAGTTTTATTAATATTTTGTATTGATCAAACCGGTTAATTTTAAGCAGTGTGGTCCTAAATTGAGATCTCCGATTTAAAGTATGATAATTCTAAGACTTATTTCGATGCACATACAATAAATTATAAACAGCGTAATATATATTGTAATGTATATTGTAATATATGATGTAATTGTTCCTTCACTTAAGTATCAAATCAAAGTAAATTTTGATAGTAGATTATTAAGTTAGACACAAAATTATGACACCATTCATTGTACTTATATAATTAATTATTGTATAAAGAGAGAGAAAAATCCAAATTGAAAAATGGAGGTGTTGGTACAAATCATTTATATACAGGATACAGAGTTTACAAATTATTATAGCCACAGAGAAAAAAAGAAACGGAGGCCAATTTCTTATGGCCACAGCTAACGCCTCAGTGGCAGTTACAACTAATGTATATCTTTATAGATATGTAGTAATAATTACTAAGTTTAATCTTGAGGGGAATAAGGGGAGGGGCTGACAAAGTGCTGGTCTTGCCATTGCATGATATACTGGAGAAATGGACGCTAGATTTAGCAAACTAATGGATGCGACCTCTTTTTCTTCCTTCTCTGTGCTATATTCCAGTTTATCACTATTCCCTAACAGAAATATTGTACAATTTGTTTGTAAAAGGAATGCTAACATACTGTTCTGAAACAGTTTATTAAATGATTTTCAAACATTACTGAATAAAGCTCAGATGCAGTGAACATCCAGAATTACTAACTACTGATAGTGTTAAATACCTCGTTGAACCTCCTAGTCATTAGTATTATGTGAGGTGCTTTAGTAGCCTTGTCAGTCTTCATCCAAGCTTGACCCAGGAACTCTCTGGAAGACAAACAGAGATTACAAAATAAATCAAACCAATATCTGCCAATAAAAACAATAAGGTAACTATTCTATTTGTGATATACAGTCCTTTTCAATATTAAATCAGTTTTTAATTCCAATTCGGGACCTAAATAAATTACAAAGGTTCAAATGTAACATCATAAAATACTATTTTATTCAATTTTTCTTCAGAATAAAAATATTATTTTTGTAATAACTTTTCAATGATGATGATTCCTACACACAATGATATGATATATTTATTTTTTGTGTATGGCACTTATATTCTATGTGAGACTTGTTTGATTTTAGTTGGTTCATGCAAGTGGTTTTGTTCATACGTAAAACTAATCTGTCATTCTTCTTTTATGATATTAGTTACTTTAAAATCCAAAGGGAACGTACTGTTCACGATCTTGGTGTCCTTATAGACTCATTTTCTCTGTTCACGTAGACTGTGTTGCATCAAAAGCTGAGAGGAACCTGGGTCTCGTCATGTGGATCGCCAGATATTTCATTGAAAAGCACGCTTGCCTAACACTGCACAAGTTCTTGATTCAAAGTCAAATTCAGTAATTTGGAATAGGGACCGTTTGTACAGTCACATCAAGTCCATCCAGCAGAAATTCTCATGGATGGAGTGGAAGTTTCCGGAGCTTGATGTAGTGGAAAAACTTGCAGAACTGAATTTACCAACCTTATTAGTTTGTTGAGCTGTGTCTGATTAGCAGGTTTTTACAGAGTGCTTCATGGCCACATACTGTATGAACCGGAAAGCAGCTGGTCTTGATGGTATCTTTACGAAATTTCTGTTGCATGTTGGTAGCAAAGTGAAATAATAGCTTCAAACTGTTTACACTAAGATATTTGCTACAAGCAATTCACCCACAGCATTTAAGTGTTCAAAGGTAATAGCTGTTCTGAAACCTAGCAAAGACTCTGAAAGAGTGAAAGGTTATCGCCCTATATCTCTTCTTAGTGTTTGTTATAAGTTGCTGGAAAGACTGTTAAACAACTGAATTTCACCCATTCTTTATCCTAATGTTCCAGTTGAGCAGGCTGGTTTTTGCCCTAGCCAAAGTTCTTGTGACCAGATCCTGGCTCTGACATCATTTATTGAGAATGGGTTTGAAAACAATCTAAAAACATCTACAGCTTTTGTTGATCTCACAGCAGCTTATGACACAGTGTGGAGCAAAGGTTTGTTGTTAAAGTTCTACAGCCTCCCTCCTTGTCCCTTTCTTTTGCGACTTTTGGAGTCAATGCTTAGTGTCAGACTAATAAAAGTATATCTCGGTCGTGAAGAAAACTCTTTTAGACAGTTGAAGGATGGTCTGCCACAGGGGTAACTAGCTAATTAAACATCTTTCTATTAAGCGTTTGGTGTGACACTCCACCACAATAATTATCTATAGCACCTGGGAGGCTCCCGGTGCTGTGAAATATAGCTCCTTCGGAAATAAGACGTCAGGTGGCTCTATTTAAAGAATTCAATAAGATCTGAATGGCCCACTTCTCTCCATTACACAGGATCTTCCATGTCAGAACGTTCACTTAAAAACTTGAAACCCACCTCTACGTACTGCTTTCCAGTTGAACAGATCAAATTTCTTGCCCAATAATAGCTGGGCTATAGAGTGGAACAGTTTTGCTGGATGAAATAAGTTTCTTATTAACAATCCGTCAATACCTGGGATGAACATCCATCTTAGGGAATGGACACTGTTGAATCAGTTCCAAACTGGCGTGGGAAAATGTAACTACTGGCAATACAAATGGGGATTGACAGTAGATCAGTCATGCAAGGACCAAACAATAGATCATATAGTTATAGAGTGCCTCCTGTGCTGTTTCACGGAGAGATTGACTATCATAAGTATAATCCGTGAGGCAGGTCTTAAATGGCTTGATGGGTTGATTTTAACTTTTTGACAGGAGATCACTTGATATTTTTATTTTCATTGATATCTAATGACTTTCAGAGTTTTTTTTTCAGGTATATAACACAGCTTTTATATAATTTTAAATTAATAAATGGTAGCTGACAAAAACCCATACGCTATATAGATGGCCACACTGGTTCAGTAGATGCTATTAATGGTTTAAGAGATCCAGAATATAATCTTTCGCTAAATATATCCATTTGTTTGCTCATACTATGTAGTGTAAGATCCAGTGGTCAGATGGCATTGCAAACAGGCTGCACAACCTAATTTTTTCGACAATCATAATGGCCGATTTCTAAGGATGCTGAAAGCAGCATATAGTTCTTGACTAAGTCACCAAAATCACATTCAGCCAGTTAGGCCCCATTTCTAAAGTGTTGCATGTTTGGGCCTCATGGCTGTTTTGGACACTTGAAAGTTTAACTTGTCAGTGTCCATGATCAGTGGGTGAATAATTAAAAAAAAAGAAATAAAATATTGTTTGTTTTATTTTTAGACTCGTGATATGATCATTTATATCAAACACTGGAAAACACTTAATTCAAAAGATTGATAGTGTACAATAAATTCCAAATAAATCAATAAGTAGTGTATTATGTATTTTTTTTAAATTACAAACATCACAGAATGTACAAGTACAAGAATGTGTACATTACAATAAGTTGATCGATTTCCATAAACTTATTTTAGACCAAAGGGATTCGAAAATAAATCCTTTGGTCCTTTGTGAATGCTGTTGAGAAATAATTGATCATCATAATAAATGTACTTTCTTGTACTTATATTGTATTGCATTTGTGTTGGGTAACATTTCATTTGTTTCTGATTAATTTATATTCTTCTATTTTGAAGTATAGCGTACCTCACTAACCAAGTTTTGAAAAAGAGGTTAAATACAAGGGTCGTCCAGAAAGTGCAGAACGATTGTGCATCATGTGCAGCGCCGATCCCCCACCACTGCGACTGCGTACATGCTAGTTACCTCTGGCTCTCCGGCTCTCCGGTCAGTGTGAGCCGAGTTTCGTTCCTGTGCAGTCAAGCATCTCTGTAAACTTTCAAAATGGTGGCGCCCATTGAAAATCTCGCAAATGCGAAGTGCGCAGTGTCATTCGGTTTTTGAATGCTCAAAATGTTCGGCCTATTGAAATTTATAGGCAAATAAACACTGTTTATGGTGAGAATGTAATGAACGAATCTTCAGTGAGAAAATGGTGCATTGTGTTCAACCAAGGAAGAACCAATGTGCACGATTGGGAGGCCATCATGCATCTGTACGAACCCAGCAAGAACTTCAAGGTCTAAAGTGGGAAATTTTGGACACCCTTCCTATAGTCCGGACCTCGCGCCTTCAGATTACCATCTGTTCCCGAAACTGAAAACATTCTTGGGTGGGAAGCAGTTTGGAAACGATGAAGAACTGAAAGAAGAAGTGACATCCTGGCTCAGATCTTTGGCGGCTGAAGAGTATAACACTGGCATTGAAAAACTAATTCTTCGGTACAATAAATGCCTTGACAACCAAGGCAACTACATTGAGAAGTAGGCTAGGTTACTGTGAGTATGTAAATAAAGTTCTGTGTTGTTATCTTTCGTTTTTAATCTTTCATACCAAAACATTCTTTACTTTCTTGACGACCCTCGTAGAAGTTGAACTGGTCATTTACTCTGAATGAGGGTCTAGGATGTATGAGTTACAGAAGAGAAATAATTCATTGTTACTTCTACAATTGCATATTATCACATTAACTTCTCTTATAGATTTGTCGCAGTATGAAAACCACCAGATAAATTTCGATGGAAAGAGTTTCAGCCTATAAATCAGCCTGACCTAGTGTTTAAGCTAAGCCAGTAAACACTGTCTTACATTGCAGTCAAGATATTGGTTCTTCTTGCATTATTTCCACTCCTACCTAGTGTAATTATTCTATTTTAGAGATTAAAAATAATTCTAAAACAAAAAGCAAATTATAAAGAAGTACAAGTAGGTAACTTACTCGCTGCGGATAGCTACAAATATCTGATGATCAAGGTACGTCATCTGTTCCGCAATCTCTAGTGCAGACAGGGTCTCTATGCTCTCCTTACTTGGGGACTAAAACAGAAATCATGTACAAAATACTGTAAGAACCCAATAGTTTAGTAATAAAATTAAAAGAATTTTTATCTCATCTGTGCACTTGTACAAGTGAAACAGATAGATTCCGTTTGATGTAAAATTTGTTTGGCTTTTAGATCCATTATCCTGTAGAATTATAGATAAATTTTTCAAATATGCCGTAATATTACACTTAACATTCTTAAATTCTTGTTGTAAATGTTAAATATTTATCTCATTTTATTTAGAAACACAAGCAAATATTATATTTCTGCTGGGAATAGCATGTTTATCACACTTGTATTTCACTATGAAATTTAGAGTTCTAAATCAGCATTTATATTATTAGGGCAAGAACCTTTCCCATGTTAATAAATATCTGGAATATGGAGATTCAAAGTTGTTGGATGAATTGTGATGAGTAAATGTTTGGTTGGCTTTCTATATAATATACATGGGTCTGTAGGCACCTTTAACCAGATTATGTACTGTACTTGTTAAAGTGAATTCGAACCAGTACAGTACAAGGTGAATATAACTGATAAAAACTTTACAGTTTCAAAATTCTGACACCTTAGGCCGCCCGGCCATTGGCTCTCCCTTTTGGGTATTTGGCTATAAAACATTTTCATGAGTTACATAGCTAATTAACAATGATGTATTGAAATTCCTGTTGTTTATTTAGTGATCGATTGAACACATTTTTAGGTGTTATAGGGAGACTAAGAAACCAATCTTGGACCGTTACCATTGGAGGAGCGAGAAGCAGGTCCAGGTCAACCTTGGAGCTCTCCGGGTCCTCCTTGGTGATGAGCCTCAACAACTGTGATGCAGCCTTGTGTTCCGCTGGCAGTAGGTTGGGGCTGTAGATGATATCATCTAGGAACTCTATTGTTAGATTCTTCAATCTTTGGTCTTGTTCAAAGTCCTAATCACAGCAGAATCAACAAAAATATAATTGCTCTTAAAAAAATTTATAATCAAAGCTAAAGTATAAAAAATATTACAAATTCCCTATATAAAAAGTTTGTTTTGGTATTGATAAATGGAATACAGATTATCGCACACTTATTGGCCCTGTATACAAATA
Organism: Stictocephala bisonia; assembly: GCA_035578905.1. NCBI lineage: Eukaryota > Metazoa > Arthropoda > Insecta > Hemiptera > Membracidae > Stictocephala > Stictocephala bisonia. The sequence goes on from JAQJVL010001048.1 coordinate 96,877, forward strand.
TAAACAAATAATAGGTAATTCATCAAAATATGTGCATGCAAACAAATTTGATGCTCATTTAAGAATCATTTACAGAAATTCTTATAAAGAAAGAAACTAAATTTGATATGAATATACCATTTCTGTCAAATCTGTGTTATTACGTTTGAAGAGGTTGGAATGGCTAGAAAGACCTTATAGATTAATCCTCAAAGTGGCAGTTACTTTATCATAAAATGGAAGGTGATTTTTGGCTAATTTGCAAGCATTTGTTATAACATTTATAAAAAATAGTTAATTACTGTAAACCTACTTATATTTTTGCTATCAATGTGTTCACAACATAGTAGGTTACCACATAATACAAAATGTAAAGTAATTTTTTATACTTAACATTTTGAAATTTTTTCATAAATCGCGAAAGGGGTGAGGAAGGGGTGTACCCCTAAGAATAAATGTTGTTGTTGTTAACAAAGAAATGTGAGATTGCCAAAATATTCCTAAATTTATCTAGCTTTTTAAAAATAGATTCGTTTTAACACATTCACTACGTTGTTATAATTTCTCGGCCATTCATCCTGTGCGTCATGCAATCTCAGGGTTTCGTTGCATATGATGAGTCCCGAGATCTTGTTGCACAACAGAAGTTATGCACACAATATCATGGCATCAATTGAAGATAGAGCACTCTAGGTTATTGTTTTAGAACTAACAAGTGTCTGACATCATAAGTGTTATGCAGGTTGTGGATATAGCGTATAAACACGAGGCCTCGGGATCTCGTGTTGCATATAAGGAAGTACTGTAATAAATTATACTCCAGCTGAGAAATTGAGGTTATGTTGTTAATAAACAGACGACTCAGCAACCACGTGGAACTACTCTCCTGCCTTTTCAAATAACAGCTGACAATCTGTTTGCTTATATTGACGTTTAGTCTACAATGTGATCGATGAGATCTATAGGTCTCGTACCACATATAACTAATACGTTGTTACTCTGGTGCAGCAAGTAAGATATAGAACTCGTGTAATATTTAGGTTACTATTAAATTCACTAAGAAAAATCATTCCATGGAGTTCAACTCCTGCAACATTGCTTTAATTACAACGAAAAATATCACAAACGCAAAAAAGGAATTAAATACGAATTTCGTCAACATGTGAATGTAAGCCTACAACACAAGACCTCGGGATCTCGTGACACAGTGAACATGTTAAATCATATAGGCTAAAATAAATTAACTAGAAATTTATAACCACCAACAATGCATAAGCTGAACAATTGTTACCATGGAAACAGTAATATTAAAAAATGTCCTAAATATTTAGTATGAACACTACAGAGTTCATTTTTATACTAAAATTTGGCTAATTTTTATTTTTCAAATATATAAAAGCTCCACCCCACTGGCCTTTAAAATTTCAATGGTATAATGTAATGGAGTTACTTAATTTATTTGACACCATCAGCCATTAGTTAAAAACAAATAAAACGAACTCTTTTGAAATAGGTTAAGTAATGCTTATTGAAATTTAACATTAAAAAATGAACTAACATTTCTGTTTATATTATTATTACTAGTAACCCTGCAACAAAAATCCTAGTAAAAGTTACATGGTTAAAAAGCCGTAGTAAATTTTACGCTTTTTTGTACAACAACAAAATTCTATTGTACAAAAAGGAAAGTATGCTTGTAAAAATTGTGATGGCTTTCTGTTCCAAAGTTAATCTAGTTGCAAGGTATGGGTAAACAGCTAGTTCTTAGTCTGAGCAATTCCATGCTAAATCAATTGTAACAGTTACTAGTGATTTTTTACTGTGGTGTTTGGCATACAGACACATGGAAGATATACATATTGCTGTATTGTCATGAGTGATAGGACAGAGGGATAAGAGCAGAAAACAAGATGGGAAATGAGATTTACAAGGAGTAGTGTGAAAGTAACTAGAAGATATTGAACAAGGATTGAGGTAATTACAAGGAGTGTTGGGGAGGAGTCGCTATTGGATATAACTGAGAGGGATCGACTGAGGTGTTTGGATGTGTGAAAAGGATGGGGGAATTTAGAGTACCAAGAAGTGCCTGTGAGATTGAAGTTGACGGATGGAGATAGAGAGATTGATGGCTGAAGAAAGTAAAGGAAGGTGTTGAGAGAAGAGGGGAAGGGTGGGTGGAAGATACAGTTCCTGGAAACAGCTACTTATCTACCTGTGAGTGTTTGGAGACCCAGTGGCGGAGCACATTCAGGACCCGCATGGTGGCCGCAGTGCTCATGACGCTCTCCTTACGTCTGTTGCGCTCCTTGCAACTACCAGCCCGCTGTCCTGCATCACTGCCACGTGGCCTGGTCACAGGCGACAAATCTCTTGGGTTACTGCTGGCAGACGTTGCAATTGCAAAAGCTGCTGCTGCTGTCGATGTACTGCTCCTTCAAATAATTTATTAGTTTGAAAGAAGATAATTTAATATTCCAGCATTTTAAGAAATAAAAATGCTTTTGCCTTATTTGCATTAGATAATATGTTGTGTCATATATGTATATCTTATAAAGTTATAGAATATATTCCATTCATAAATTCAAAATTTACTTTTTGGACATTTACTGTATGTTTAGTTTTTTGAAAAGATATTTAAAAAAGGAGGAAAATAAACACCATAAACAAGGCACATATAGTTTATAATCAAATACACAATCTTATAAAATTTAATATTTGTGAAATAAAGTACTCCGAAAGACTACAATATGTTTAAAATAAAAACAGTGGATAGGGTGACTGAGTCAACTCATCTCAGCCTTTCATTAACAACATGGTGAGATTTTATATTATTTTGAGATTGCGATTTCTGTTATAAAAAAGTTACAAAACATTATTATTATGTACATGAATATGTGATTGCCTTGTTCTGTTTAGTATAAATGAGTTCTCTTGAGACTTTCACTCTCACATGTTCTATTTTCGCCCAAAATGTTCGTAACAAATGCAGCAAAATTAAAATTCACCTAAATAGGACTGTTGGTTTAGTAAAAAAAAGACTGTCAATGTCTGAACATAATGAGGAGAAGATTTGAGCATGCTGTACTTGTAGCCTGAATACATTAATTTGCAAGTTCAGAGCTGGGAATATGTAAAGTGTATAAAGAGGCTCAGATTACAAGCATACATGAAATAACTTTTACATAGCATGATTGAGTGAAAAAATAAAGTTTTCTGTCGTAAAATTTAATATCATACAGGAAAGTGAGAATTTCTTCACGTGTGCTGAAAATATAAAGTTTATTTATGAGATAATATTCCTCATTAATGGGTTAAAAAATTGAAACAACTGTAAAACAGCAGTTGTTTCAATTTTCAGCAGTGACTGTGGCTGGAATGTATCAAACATTCATGTGATTCTCACACAGTCACAGTTTGGTGTAGGTTAATACATAACCATATTACTTTTGTGGAAAAATATTAATGACAGTATATTATTTATATTGCTAAACTTGAACTCTATGCCATTCCACAGATGAAATTGAAAAGGAAAAGTCAGTACTATGCCACAACATAGCAATCAGATCTGTCACAGGAGGATCTGAGGAAGTCATGGCCACTAAATTGTCTCTACTATTATTTTTTTTTTTTTGGGAGCAGTTAAAAACATTGTTTATAAACAGATGATTTATGAAATCAGACATGACCTAGTAAATCTTTTATAAGATATGTATACAACAAGCATTCAATATAAATTGTAATAATACCCAAGTTTGAAATAAAACAACAGTGGGTTTACTACCTGGAAATGTCAAATTTTTGTAGAAAGAGATGAATACGGCGTAATGGAAATATATTTTTAAGGTTTTGTTCAGAATAAAATGTGTATGTTTGAAATAAAATTGGAATTTGTATTTCATACAATTTATGAATGTCCATCCATAAACTTCGAATGTTTTTAAAGTTCATAAATATCCTAATTATTTATGGGACAATTTGCTTTGACAATTATTTAGCACTACAATGTGCCTGCTAACATATATTTTTATCATGTTATAAAATGTCATTTAAAAATATTTTTTTATGAAAAAAGGAAGATTTTGACTTAAATTTGTTTGAATGTTTAATGAAACAGTAGAAAAGTTGATTTGGAATATATAGTGTTTTCCTTCAGCAACTTAAAGTTCAAAAGTAAAAAAGGCCTAATGTTTTAATATTAGTAAACATTTTCTAGAATATGATGTATTTCTACAGTCATCACTGCTACCAATAGGATCTTGGTACTTGGATATTTACATTAACAACATCAAGTTTTTTGTGCACTATGTACAATCACTAGTCATGTTTCGGCCACATTGCAGCAGGCAATCAAAATAGGTCTCCTCAAGTTCACACCTCATCTACCTCTGAAACATCAACAATGCTTGTATACAGTGCTCTGAACACCAACACGTGGTCAATATCTGAAGGCCAAGTATCAATTACCATTAGTAACATTTTCATTTTTAACAACAATCCTCATCTATTCACTAATCATAAAACAGTATCTGAGCATAAAATATGTTTGTACTTAAACAGGAAAGAGGTATGAAAATTGTAATGTAAAATTAAATTAAATTGTACAAATTTTATACTTGGTGCGAGACTCTACTGCGTCTCTTGATACATAAAAGTACGAAGCAAATTTATTGTGCACTGTTAATAAATATAGAAATCTTTATCTGAGCCAAAAAGAAACACAAATGTAAAAACTGACTCTACATTTGGTGCGAGACTCTACTGCGTCTCTTGATACATAAAAGTACGAAGCAAATTTATTGTGCACTGTTAATAAATATAGAAGTCTTTATCTGAGCCAAAAAGAAACACAAATGTAAAAACTGACAACAGTTTATCTGTTGAACACTGTGGCAAAATGTTTACTTTGCATGATAACATTGTATGAAGCTATCAATCAGTATGATTTACGATTCAGCAACAAAAATTAGTGAACAGCATGAAATAAGATTTTGGTTTTTTAAATTTTAATTTGATAAAAATCATGATCGATATACAGTGTAAATCTTTAAGGATTCATATATACAAAACTGTGTCAGAATGTATCCAGTAGCAGCCATGTCAAGATGATATCACCTGATGTTTAATTCACTCTGTCCTGAGACTGGAGTCAGCAGTTGATGGTAGAGCTGAAGTGGACCTTCTGATTCATCACTCACCAACTCCAGTCTCAGCAGTACCACTGAGGATGATAGGTGAAACATCTGGTATGAAAACAGTTTGTGGTATGACACAGTTTATACCAGAATCTCTAAACCAAGTCATGATATTAGATGACAAAATCACAATCTCGGAACTGTCAGAAATCTTTTTAGGTAATCTAGTTCAGTTCTGTGGATCCAACATTCTAGACTGGAAAAAATTAGCAAGTTTTCAAAAAGGAAATTAGCTGATATGTTGTATACAAACTTTTAACACACCATTGCAATAAAAGCACTAACGAAATAAAAATTTGACTGAATTTGGTCCAAGAAAACTTCAACTTGCTCAGAAATGAAATCTAAAAGCTATAACATGCAAACTGATTTTTTCTCCTGACTGGCCATCCTATATAAAAAATTGTAATACATGCATAGCAACAAAAATGCTAGAGAAAGTAAATTCCACCACAATATACCATGCTAAACTAGGCTATTTGTGCACATAGTAACTAAAATAATATTAATATAATATCTTTGAAAGATTTCAGACTCTTTTAACCAACAGTTACGTTTTCTCTGTCCCTTCAATAATAATAATAATAATAGATTATTGATCTCAAAATTATTACAGAAATGCAGTAGTAAGTTTTAAGTGATGTTCTCTGGAGTAAACGACTTGCTTAAAATGTAAGGACACTAGCATTGATTATTTTAGATAATCATTATTCAAATCTACAAAGGTGTTTGTCAGGATAGCCATGAAATTCTACAACGTTTCTTGTCTGATGATAGCTAAATTGTTTGTGGAAGGTGGGGTATATTTGTACGTCTTCTAAAAATAAACTTCATGTGACACCTTCAGCTATAATGTGATACGTAGAAATTAAGAACATGCTCAGACAATGACTTCTAGACTTCTACCTTTAATTCTAGGTTTTAACACCATTTTACGTGTGTGGGTGGGCGGGTGGGTCAACACGACTGTACGTATATGAGTGGGTGGGTCAACACCACTGTATGTGTGTGTGTGTGGATGGGTGGGTCAATAACACTGTATGTGTGTGGTTCTAAGGTAGAATTCTACCTTTAAAATAATTTTCCTAGTCTCATGTTTAAATTAAATAAATTCCTAGCCTCAGGATCATTCCCAATTTAAATTCAATATCGTATTTCAAATTAAATCCAATATAATATGCAAATACTATTATACTATATTACATAATAAATGTTTGCTTTTTAACTGTTATTGGCTTCTCCATCTGTTACTCTAAAAGATTATTCCATTATCTTGATGGCGAACTGCTCAGTTCAGTGGCATGCCTCTTATTATGAAGTTAGACTTTGGAACCTTTTGCCACCTAACAGTGTGTTTGGCGGCTCAATTTTTCGAAGCTCTCAGTATTGCTATTTATGCTTCATCTGAGCAATATATCATGCCTAACTAATACAGCCGTTACAAAGATACAAGATACAGATTAATTTTTGGGCCTAGGTCTAGGATTTCATTAAAATATGAACGGAAAGGAAAGCAGCATACCTGGTAAACTTAGCTAAAAACACAAAAAAAATATAGTTAATGAAACAATTATTTTCATGTTTTTTGTATGTTTTTATCTACAACTTACCAGGTATGCTGTTGGTTGATAAATAAAATTCAGTATAGGACAATTTGAGTTAGTAAAACAGTTCAACTATTTAAATGCTGGAAGCGAGAAGTATGGGATCAGTTAGTTCGTCTGTTGGAAATAGTGCACATTCTACTCAACTAAGTAATGTAAAGTAATTACTCACCAAAGAGGCTCATGTCTGAAGCTTGACACAACAAACATTCTGTACACTCATGACAACAACATTCTTGCCAGTGGGGATATTTTCTGTACAGTTGATTACTGCTACTTCAAAACCAAAATTATTTCCCCTGAAATCCTCCCTAATTAGTTAATATTGTTATACCCCATACAACACAAAAGAAACATTTTGTAAACTAAATTTTTAGTAACTGGATGAGTTCTTAATCAGGTAGCAAAGAAGCACTATTCACTATTTTTTTATTGATGTTAGCATATAAATTTATTTATTAAAATATAGGCAAAAATTAATCAATTAAATTAGGGAAACGTGCTGAGTTTCAAGGTTTGCAGTGTTTTTTTTTTGTTTTTTTTTATAGATTATAAAACTATAATTAGGAGTTTTCTGTAACAATTTTGGGATTTTCTTGAAAGTTTTCTCACCTATGAAAAATCTAGAGTCAAACTTCATGTTTTGTGCAAAAATCTAAGATAGATCAATATTAATAATGGTCAAATTGTCAGAAAATAATTTAGTACAGACAACACTGGTTCCTTCCTTCCACAGTATTTATGATCTTCTTACTGACAACCCTGTTTGTAAAAACTGCAATGAGAATTAATGTGCAGACAAATAAAACCCTTGCAGACAAATATACATTTTAAGAATGCTTACTAAACCAGTTATTCATATTAAAAAGTTACTATATACTGAATAGAAACTTCTGTTGAAACATTTTTGTTGAAATAATCATTACGGATAAAACATTCTACCATAGTATAAGCAGAGGTAGAAGTTCCTCTTTGATCTGAAAATTTATTTTCAAACTAGAAAAACTTATTTTCAATAAAAAGAATGAAACATAAAACATATCATCAATTTCAAAAGTGTTTAAGATTTGTTACTATTTAAATACAGATAAAAATGGTGAAAATATTCCCACTGTGGCAGTAAGTTACTTGCAGCTGATTGTTCTGATTCAAAGAAATTTCTCTCATCACTTAACACTTTGATGGCTAACGTTGAAACCATCCACTGAACTTGAATTTTGACATTACCAAACATTTGATGACATTTGACCAACTTAGAGCTACATCTTGATGAATTGTGGCACAACAAAAACAAGTTGGGGGTTAAGTTAGATTGATTTTTACATCTATTTATATTTCATTATTTATCATATTTCACACCGGTGTTTATGAGTGATTATGGCTAGTCCAAGAAGGCCTAGTAATACTGTTAATTGGGTAATTAGAGGCAGAGTCTGTAAATGTGAATGGTCACTGATTTGATATACCCCCGAAAATATTTATAAATAATTATAATTAATTAATTAATTTTTACTTTTTTAGTAGTACAATAATTACATTGTATAACAATTGTCATAATTACCTGCCACTATTAATTATCATTGATATAATTAAAATGATTTATAAAATCAACTAAACAAATTTGATTTAGCCAAATTTGATTACAAAAAAACTAGTAAGTTACTTGATATCTTTGGAAAAGTGTGAAATAATACCAGACGCAGAGAAACAATTAGAAATAAATTGTCTAATAAAAAAATCTAGTCAAATTAAATTTCTGTATTTCATTATTTCTGTATTTCATCTCGTACAATTAATTGTTAGGAATGGTTTTTCATAATTTAAGAATAGCTGATCTTAACACCAAATTTTAAGTTTCTATTAAGTTAGGTTAAAGGGCACTAGGCCAGGAATTAGTATATTGGAGAGGTAGGACATCAGCAAACTTACCTTAGAAGACAAGTTCACTAACACCAGAGTAGTAGTAACATATACAAAATAAACACACAATCTCACAAATTTTCAATGCCACTGGCATTTTCTTCAGGTGAGTAGAGAGAAAATGCATTGTGAGATTGTATGTTTATTTTGTGTATGTTACTACTACTCTGGTGTTAGTGAACTTGTCTTCTAAGGTAAGTTTGCTGATGTCCTATCTCTCCAATATACTAATGTTTCTATTAAATGTCCCCCAAAATTTAAAAACATCACAATAGAATTTCAATCACCAAAGAAAGACCTAAGCATTAATTTCATATCTCCAGACTTTTTAATTACTGTACCAATGAAAATAAAACCTATAAATTGGAATGAATAACTTTGAATCCAGAACACTCAGTTGTACATTAAACACAGCATCACCAAAGCTTCAAGCAATTATGATTTCATTGACAAGAATGATATAAATAAGACAGAGAGAAGCTGTATATAGTTGATATTGTATTTTTCACACTTTAGTGTTGATGAAAAAATCAAGATTAGTCAAGAAAGTTCACAGTTTACGTGAAGAAAACTAAGGTTCGACTAATACAGAAAACATTAAACTAGTAATTTCAGAATGATTAACACCACTACTCAAATTTATATAGAGTAAAATAATTAATTGTTAAACTAACAGTTACACTTAGGGAGACATATTCTAATTAATTGAAATTTTTTAAATGTTATGTACTATATTTTTTGCAAAGAAAACAAATACAGTAAATTACATGGTGCTGATACATTATTCTATAGATTGTAAGTAGGTTGAATGATTCAGCAAACCAAGTCTGCCATCCTCAGATTTGAGGAAACCTCCTAAATCAATGAAGTGAACACTATACAAGTTGTTCAAGAAATCCCAAGATATCTCAGTAATTGTTTTGATATTAAATATGAAGCAAAAAAACTTGGAACAAAATTTCCTTACATGTTTTAATATACATTAAGTGATCCTATGGGAGTTAGAATCATAAATGTAACCATTGGTTCTTTTGTATGTTGAATTAGAATCCTTTAGAGTAAACACGATACAGTAAATCTAAACTCAAAGGGACAACCAAGTCTAAAATTGTAACTGATAAACATTTATATAAATTTATTAATTATTAGCTAAAAACTCTCGCGTTGTTGACTGATCTACGTTTTATACTACAAATGACAAATTGTAACAATTTATTGTTACTGCCTCTAATTTTGCCTGTAAAAGAATAACCATACAGCCAGAGATATTAAATTTAGTAAATAATTGAAACTGATGCAAATATTGACCTGCGGCCATTTTTGTCCTGGTTGTCCGCTTGAGTTCATATTTGCAACATTGAGTTCTACTGAGAAGGATCAAGGGATATTTAAGTGAATGAACAAGTGAATGAAGTCAACCCATGCATTCCTCTAAGGCTTCCTGCAAGTGGCTTCAATCTGATTCTGATCATTGAAAGTGTGTTGAAACAGTTTTCAATGTCTGGGAACTTTGTTCCAAGTTTTGTTGCTACATATTCAATATTTAAAAATACAAAACTTTTTGAACATTCTGAATGAATGATACTGTATATATAAATTTTTTTGTTATGAAAACCTTTACTTGACAGTTCACATGGGCCTACAGGCCTATGCATGAACTTATTCAAAGAGTGAAGTACCGATCGTTAGCTCAGTCCACTGAGCTGCCACTCCGGCAAAATTATACTATAAGTATCTGATTCAATAAACAATAAGTTACATCAGTAAATAGTTTATAAATGTGTTGTTTAACACGATTTTTATATAGAAAAGTAAAACATTGGTTATAGAGGCGTAAATTAGTAAATAACAACATGTAGAAACAAGGAAAACAGGCAACATTGATTTTTCTAGAACAAATAACATTAAACAATAAAAAGATACCTCCTAAACAAAATCTTCTCACAGTTAAACACCAAACACAGCGAACTGACTGAATTATCAAAAACAATTAAGAACATTTTATGAGTGTTATTTATAAAATGTGCTTATTTTCTCGTACATCAAATTTATTTTTTGACAGTGGTAGTAAGTAAAGTAGGAGGTATGTCACAATTGTATATAAGGAGTGGCCATAGCAGACTAATGCCAATGCAGCTACAAACGCTAAGACTGCAGTCATATGATACTTCCACCCTTTATTCCTACTAGCTGGCCACACCCCACCCCTAAGTTGGGCTGTGACCTTCAACTGTGATATTTCAGTCCATTTGTGTCTTAAATTTATGACATCTAGACAATATACTTCTGGTTTGAAAGGGAATACAGTTGGACATTCTGCCTCAAAGGCACTCCTTTATTGAAACAGGTGCTGGAAAAGAATTTCTGGTATGCACTCAAGTTGAGATGAGTGGTTCCAGGAAAAATAAAGCCAGTGAAGGGAAATACAGTAGAACCTCTTTAATCCGAACTAATTGGGACCGGGGGTAGTTCGGACTAAGGAATAGTTCGGATTACAGAACATATGTTGCGGGAAAAGTGAAAAATGCTTTATAAAGTAAAATACAGTGTTTATTTAATACAGTAGTAAACATAGTGAATAAACAGTACTGTACATTACAGTAGAAACAATTACGGTGTGTATATCAATAAATACAGTATATGATCACAATGAGTTAATCAGACAAAGTCATTAAAATAGTCACTCATTTTCCTTTGAACTAATGTGGAAGTGCGTTTTTTGGCTGCCAATTCTCAAATTTTCTTTAAGACCATCAATTGTGGTAAAGAGCATTCGGATTGATTTTCGTACCAGTTCATTGCCGTATTTAATGCAGTAAACGCATCGGCATGGGATGGTCCAGAATCAAAAGTTTCTTCATCATCACTGCTGTCATCAGATTCATTTTCCTCGGTGACGACGAAAGGAATCTCATCTTCACTATAAATTTGGTATCCTGGTAGCTCTCATTGATAAACAACACATGTAGTTCTCTGTGACAACGGAGAGCGACTGAGCGCGATAACAGTAATGTACACTGTAGTGTCGTGAGTGGGGGAGGGGAGAGTTCGCGCGCATTCCGTTGTAGTTCATTCAACGGCCAACGTTAAACGGCTCCTGCGGCGGCGTTCGGATTAGTGGACGTTCGGATTACGGGGGTTCGGATTAAAGAGGTTCTACTGTATATCGAAGGAGGTTTGGTTAATGTTATGAAGATGTGAAATAAAGAAAAGTATAAACCTATTATTCCATGCCTTGTTTAATAGAGAATTTGTATATTTGAAGCAAGTTCCAAATTAATATTACTTTATTATGAAGTAATTCATTAGTAATTGACTACCTTCTGAAAAAACAGGCTATCTCAAAAAATGAATACAACATTTTTGAGAGGATATATTTGAAGAATACATTTAGATACTTGATATATGTTGTTGTTTTGTAATAATATAAATTTTTAAAAGTTCATAATGGTTACCGTTCACTACAATCTACCAAAATGTACAGATTGGCAAACTAATTGTACTATACCTAAAGATATCTCATAAAAAGGATTCATAATCTTTTGTTGCAGCTGACCTAGTGTCCTTGGCTTTCTTCCATACAGTGTAAGGTGACCTAAGTAAATCACCTGACATAGGTATTCAATCTTTACACATTTTCTACAAGAACATTAAAAATATGTATATATATTTAGGCGCTCTGTATACTTTTTTAACTTCAAAATATTCAAGGGTACAAAATAACTCATCACAAAAAAAACAGAGGCACAACAAATCAATATAAACCTACCTAGAAGGAGAAGCTCATACTAAAATAGCTGAGTCCATCACTAATGTCATCCACTATTTTGGGACCCCTGAAATAGTTCTTTATTCAAGGAACGACATATTTTCTACCCAATTTTCCATAAAGCAGAAACCCGTATTGTACAAAATAGTGCCTTGTTTATGAGTGGTAAATGTAATGCACTTATCTTTGTTGGCAACATCTCTGTGTAATTTCATTGTCATATTCTGTTCCTTACAGTGTTAGCTTATTGGCTTTACAGTTTACTGTCACCAGGCTTTATTAATTGACACCAGTTAAGCTGTACAACTAAATTAACGTAAAATCGTGCAAGAAACTTACCTTCTCTGAGACTGTCGAAATGATGTAATGACAACACCAGCCTTACTGGAGTTCTGTGGAGAGTCATGCTGGAAGCTGGTCCGCTGGGACACGCTGCCCCCTCCTTCCCCATCTCCCACCAGGGATCGCCGAGCACTGTACCCACTGTAGTAGTTCTGTACATACATAACTATGATGGACACCACTTTCTAAATTTATACTATTTGTAAATTTAGTGTAGAGTAAGTGTTATGTGGGAAACCAAGAGAGAAACAATTCTTTTAAGGATTTGGTCCTTTGGTTTGTAGCACCAACAGCAGGATCAAATAGGAATATAACTAGTTTGTTTCGTTATCACTTCCTGTTGCATCGTTAGAAAAAAAATCACTACTCTTGTTGGCACCATGAGGGACAACAGAAGAGACATCCCTCTAGCCTGTTTACTTGATTTTACAAAGATAGAGAGTTTTATTAGTAGTTTTTATGGGTATAAGTGATAGCTAAACATGCCTTATGTACGTAAACAAAACAAAGCTGTTGTTGGAGCATTCTCAACTATGCACTGTATTTGAGAGTTAGACGAAAAAAAGCCTATGATACTAATCACGTGTAACAAGACAAAGTTCAGATCGGATATTTTGGATAAAATTATAAAGCAATATGACACTAGTAGGAATTAGACGTAGGCTATTGGCAGTTAATTTTCATTTACTAAATATTAGAGGGGTTGACTATCTGAATATTGTGACACCTTTCAATAACCATTCAATGTGTATCGTTCTGACTATTTGCAAAACCTAGACTTAGAACTGATGAAGCCACAGTTATTCAGTGACAAATAAATATAAAAACCATTCTTAAGGAGATCCGAATAAGAGGAAATATGCTTTTATGTATTCAGGATAAAGTTTAAGTTCACCGTCAGCCTTCTTATAGGAATAAAGAACTTTTTATTCAATGTGGAAATGGAAATATTAAAAAATGCAAGCAATCTGTAACAAATTAAATGTCATAATTTTCTTTGTCCAGACCATTAAAAAACTGTAAGTGTTGTTAGTACAAAAGTTAACAAAATAAATTAAAAGTTTGCAATGTACCTAACACTTCAGTACAATTCTATGAATTCAAATTCTTTGCTTATTTAAAAAATGCTCAAATACTGTACATGCCAAGACTTTTAAATGTACTGTATACATATTTAAATGTAATTATTCAATCTTCTTAATTTTTACAATAAACATTTTTACCCCTAAAATTACAGTAAATTAGACAAAACTATACAAAAAAATCTGTACTTTACATATGGGGTCTAAATAGACTCCAAACAACTAGCCTTGTCTTACAAAGCAACCACTGAAGTGTTAAGGGAAGAACTTAATAATTTCAATCAAATTTCAAATATCGCATAGATTTGAGTTCGCTAAACTGTTTTATTATTTTGATAACAGCTGATTGATGGATCTTAAATATATATTGGCCATAAATTGATAATGTCAAAATGATATGCCTACACTTTATTGTTATTGCTACCCTTAGGTACAAACTATGAGATCTGATGGAGTTTATGAAGAAATTCGGCACCCATATACACAACCAACTAAACCAGATCTTATAATTTGTAACTAACCGTAGCAAAATCAGACATAAAATACTACTCAAATAAGAATGCTTGTATTTGAATACTACCTGCATGACTATAGAAGCAGATCGGGAAGACGAGGCACTGTAGATTTGAGGAGGGTGTATCTCACCATCATCTGGCCAGTCACATCGATCCTCAGAGAGTCCAACAGAGCTGCTCTTGCGGTGGGTGCTCTCTATGCTGTACCGTTTGCGACTCTGCCGGCTGGTATTCAAATTATACACATCATCTTTACAAGATATTAATTTAAAGTAGTTTATATTATGGCTTTCTAAACTAACCATTTCTAGTACAATTTTGGAATAGACATCTTTTTTAAGTTATAATGATTTAATAAAGAAAAATAAAAGATGAAAACAATATAGTGTAACTTATACGAAAGTTGTCTGTAAATGAAGGTCTCCAATGAGCATATACATACGACAGAGCAAGATAGCATAAATCTGAAAACAATTATGTGTTCCTCACTTCCCCCACCACTCTACAACCCTCAGTCTTGGCTTAGCAGCCGTTAATGATGGATGGAAAATCGACGTTCCTACCAAGTGTGAATTGTAGTATGTGATTAGATTTGTGGTTTAAGGTGTCAACCACTTTTGAAATTCATTGCCAGTTGACCAATGTCTATGAAGAGAAGTGCATATACATAAAAAATATGCGTAAGTAGTATAGGGAGTTTGAAAAAGGCCGAAACAAACATGCACAATAAGGACGGCTACGGCCATCAATCAGTTTCAGAAGAGACAGTAACGAAAGTTGAGGAAATTTTGCTTGCAGATCAGCGTATGACTGGGTGAGAGAAAGCCAAACAGATAGACGAGATCTCTACCATGGACAAGATTTTGTTGGGCTATAAAGAATAAAAGTAGAGGTTGGCTGATAAAGGCATTTGTTTGCACCATGACAACGTCCACCCTCACGTTGCCCGAACCACAGTGGGTCTCATTCACTAAAGTTAGGTGGTAAAGGGTAAATGATTGACCATCCTCCCTACAGCCCTAATTTGATTCCCATTGACTCCATTTTTGTTTATCGATTTTAAACAACAGAGGGAATGAAATTTTCAAGTGATGAAATTTTCCTACGTGAGTTAGCAGGAGGCTGGTATGACACAAGTATGAAAAAGCTCCCAGAACAACTCCAAAAGTGCACTGATCATGACGAGGACTACGTTGAAAAATGCTAAGCTAAATTAAATTACTAAGATTTAAGAATATGTAGTAATTGGAATTTGCATTAAATGGTGTTTACTATGTGAAAAAACATTGGGAGACTCTAATTTTAACGGACAACCCTCGTACAATTTAGAGTCAGTTTGTTTAGATCTCACTAAAACAGTTTGAATCATTAAACACTATATATTGATTAATTGTTATTACTATGAATATACAATATTCATGGATAAATAAGGGTAACTATTTCATTTTTGCTCAGAATTAAAAATACTTTAATGTTTGCATAGATCTAAATAAGGTGGGAAAGACATAATGCAGGTACAACTGAAGTACTAATAATTGGTTGGTTAAAGCCTAAATTTGTGCGCTGAAGGTTTTCACATCAAGAGTCAAAAAAATATTTTGAAAGGGATTAGCTGATAACCACTGGTTGTTCATTTGTCATTGGGCTATTAATTAATAACACTTCATAAGGAATTGTCGACCTTAGTCTGTGACAATGACTACATTCACTCGTATACACTCTAAAGTATATTTTCTCATTCTTGAATATTAGAACCTTAAGAATAAATAAATCATATAAACAAATGATTAAAACAAAATTGGCTTCTATCAAGAATGGGAAGCTCATACTCTGAACATGAAGTGGTTAGAAAATTGTATTAAAAAAAACGTATTTAATATGTCATATTTAAATTATTCTACTAGAACGAAGTCATCAAATACAGCTCATATTTTTATAATTAATTACTTCCGTTTATTAATACATGTAAGTAATTGTAATCGTATGTATGGCACTAAAATAACCAATTTTAATTAATTATAATTAAATCAAATGATAATAGCAAAAACAACAGCATAATGAGTATTCTAGTCAAACTTCTTATCAACCTGCAAGAGTAGTCCTTCCTAATTTCTACCATTCTATTACACCTATCAGCTGCATTTCATAAGAGAGTACATTATCCATATTTTATTTTTAAAATAAAATAAATGTTCTATCCATGTCCAATCAAAAACTTAAATATAGTGGTGACAGCAATAAAAATAGAATAATGGTATTTATTTTTAAAACAAACATCAAGGTTTGTGATCTCTTGCAAAATTTAAATTTCAATGCATACCTTTCAGGTTCTTTCTGACTATAATCATGACTGGGCGTTGTTTTTGATGGCGATGTGATCTTGGAAGGTGATGTCCGAGATGGAGAGGTTTTGGGTGAAGTGCACTTAGAAGGTGACTGGCTGCTGGGATACTCTGTGGTCTCGGTGTGAGGAGGTGAGCTAACGGGAGGATGTGCCTGGGCCTCCTGGCCACTGGAGTCGGAGCCTGACGAGGCCACTAGAGTGTTTGTTGACAAGTTGCTGGGCGATGTCGGAGCACTGATGACAGTCTGATCTGTAACAACCATTACAGTCTACTTGTGGATTTCTTACAAATATTAATGAGCTCTATAAGGGGTTTCCTTGTTTTTGGCAAATCAAAAACAAGGATTATAGTGACTGTAATAAAAAACACGCTGCATACGAAGAGCTAGGTTGTCAAAAAATATACAGAGATTGATCCACTAGCTAATTGGGAAACAATAACAAAGAAAATCAATTCCTTATTCCTTAATCAAGAAACTGGCATGTCTTTTCACCTTAAACGTTAGGATATTTTTGCAGGCGGGCAAGGTTATTACATTTTGTTGGAATAATTGTGCATATTCAGAAAAAAATAAGCTTCGAAAGAATATACGATCTGAGGCCAATAAGTCTATTACCAGCGCTTGCAAAGGTACTTGAAAAAGCAATGAAAAAAAGACTCATAGATTATCTTACTAAAAATTTGTTATTCAGCCCCAATCAAATCGGTTTCATTAAAGGAAAATCAACAGAAAGTGCACTGTCTGGCTTTGTAGAAAATCTATATAAATCATTGAATGACAATATGAAAGTATCGGCTTTATTTATTGACTTTAGGAAAGCATTTGACATGGTAGATCATCACATTCTACTAGACAAAATAGAAAGAATTGGTATAAGAGGAAATGCACTGAATTGGTTTAGGAGCTATTTATGAGAGAGAGATCAAATAGTTAGGTTAAGAAACACGTATAGCAAGCCAGAATTAATTAAAAAGGGAGTACCACAAGGAACAGTATTATCTTCAAACTTATTCTTGATTTGTATAAATGATCTCTTAGATAAACCTTTTAATGGAACCGTAACAGCCTTCGCAGATGATGTAGCATTTACTTATAAACATAAAGATAAAGAGGAGATTTGGAGACAAATGATGCAAGATTTGACTATTCTTAATAACTGGTGCATTGTAAACCACATGACAGTAAACGTATCTAAAACTAAATTTATAAACTGGTTTTAACAGTTCTGTCTTCCAATATCCACTACAATTTCATAAAACAGGCTGTATTAATAAAAACACATGTGAATGTCAACCCATTGAAAAGGTACAAACATTTAAATATTTGGGAATTGTTATTGATGAAAGATTAAACTGGAAGCATAGAACGAATATTAGACTTGTTTACTTCTTAAGACACTTATGTGATTCTGACTTATTGAGATCACTATACTGTGCCCTAATAAGGCTACAATATGGATTACACTGTTGGGGAGGAACATTGAAAAGATATATAGGTAAAATAAGAAAAACTCAAAATCATTTTGTCCGTATATTGCTGTTTAAATAAAGACGTGAATCGTCATTTCATTTATATAAATTTTTAAATGTCCTTCCAATTCAACATTTATATATTTTTAAAGATTCAAGAATGTTTTATACTAGAAGTGGACAGATTAAGAATGAAGACTTACATTATACATGTTACCATACTCGCAATTTAGCTAGAGGTTTTTTGAAAAGACCAAAAGTAAATTTATCATTATTTAAGGTTTCATATCTCTTTCTGGCACCAAAATTGTTTAATTTTTTACAACTTGAAATAAAGAAAATATTAAAAAAAACAATTTTTGAATAAATTAAAAGGGTGGCTATTTAATCAAGAACATATTGAATATATGTTTGAAGTTCTGAATTAAAAGTTTATTGTTTGTAGAGATACAAATAATTAGTGTAAATATGTATAAAGTGAATTTGGACTAGTTTTAAGTGAATTTATATTGTATTAGTTTAGGTGTGAAAATAAGATTTGTTTTTCCTGAAATTAGGTAAGGTTTACCAAAATGTAACAGTGGGCCACGCTTACCAGTAAATTATCAGTGTGACTGTTTGATAAGTCAAGATAGGTGAACCATAGCCATCACTACTGGACTTGATGGTTAAATATTTCCAAGCAATGTATGTTTATTTTGATTTGTATTTGAAAGTGGAAATACATTCATTTATTCATTTTCAAACTTTTAAAAAATAAAGGTTTTATCAATTATTATAGTGTTATGTACTGTTTTTTTAATTTTTTTTAGTTAATTACAGGTAATAACATGGTAAAAGTTTTAAGTCAAAATCTTTATCTATAATTTTTTTACTGGTATAAGTACTTATGTATAAGTTTGTGTTTACATACTGAAACATGTATGGGGATCAAACCTTGAAAATAACGTTCCCCAATGAAAGTGAACAAAGTCAAATAGCCATTTTGTAGCGCATTTAGTCTAGTTTTAAAACATATATGGTTCTTTAGGAATTTGTTATATATTATGTCTCATAAAGGTAAAACTTGGTAAACACAAATCCCACTGCTGACAGTGACTGATACGGAATGTAAACAAGAATTGAAGACAGCTGTGACTAAAATGAAACAACGAACATATGATTGTGTAAACCAAAGACGTGTAACATTATAAATCGATAGATTGAATGTTCACTTTTCTATTGTTATCATGATTATATCGAAAATCAACAACAATAGTACTATAATAAGTATTATACCCATACTTGGGATTAACGATTACAAATAATTAACGATTAAATTTAATCATTACCTTTTCTATTATCTTTTGAACTTATTCGTTAGTTTTGGTAATGTTTAACTTCTAACTTAACTAGTTGAAAATTTGGCTAGCGGTTAAAGTAACTTAATTAGTTTTTCAAATGTGATAAAAGGTGCCATTTGGTCCTAGGAATGTGGTCTGGGGAGAAAGTATCTAAAACTCACATCAAAGACCAATTGTTTTCCTCATCCCCAAATTGTCACCGGCAAGCAAGATCACTGTTTTGAAGACGCACCCCTCCCCATTAGTCACATTTTACTGTCTTATAAATAAAAAAAGGCGGACCAAACGGGTATAACATTGTTGTGGGATTGACTTCTGTCCCTGGGCTGATCATTTCACTTGACTAGTTTATGTTTAGGGATAAATAAATAAATAAAATAATAAATAAATAAATAAAAATGCCTTTATTTACAAGCGTTTCTCAGTACATAACTGTTTTACAGAACAACTCAAGTCAATGGCCTTAATACTAAGAAATAAAAATATTAAAAACTATGAACAGTGCAAGTTAAGATTAAGGTATAATATATATATAGTTTTACAAAGAAACACAAAGACTTAAAATTACAATATACTATTGGGCTACGAAAAGCTCTTTAATTTTACTCTTAAATGAGCGTATAGTACATGATTTGATGGCTGGGGGGAGGCTATTGTACAATTTAGGGCCGAAATAAGAAAAACTCCGTCTCCCAACTTCTAAACGGACCTTAGGGAAATGGAGCAAATTTGCATGGCGTGTACTACGCTGCGAGACCTCTTCCCGGTACAACAGCCTTTCGCTTAAGTACTGTGGCTCACTGTGTGACAGTACCTTGTGAGTCATGCAGCAAGTTAGAATCCTGCATACGGTCTCCATTGGCAGTAAACCAACAGCCTCTCGAAAAGGAGAAACATGATCAAAACGTCTCAAATTGAAAATGAAACGGACTGCAGAGTTTTGAAGCTTTTGAATTCGCTCCATATCTCCACACGAGATGCTGTTACCGTATGCAGGGTAGCAGTAGTAAAATACTGACAAAATCAGTGACTGCATGATGTGAAACTTAGCGGATTCTGGTAGCAGATCTCTAAAACGGTACAGACCTCTCAGCCTACCCAGTGCACGTTGTGCAGAGTAAGTGACATGCTCAGTGAAAGTCAGGTCATTGTCTAGCACGACACCGAGAGTTTTGACTTTGTCGCTTACAGCCAAGCTTACACCACTGAGCATGATCTCAATGCCCCTTGAGCTAAGGGACTGCACCAGAGTCTGAGGGGCAAAATGGAGAACGGTACACTTGTCTATATTGAGTTTTAGGCTATTTTTTACGGACCAGGTGGTAATGCTTTCAAGATCCGAATTAATTAGCATGAAGGCCTCCTCAATTGAGCCAGGCTCGTATGACAAGTGTAGCTGACAATCATCTGCATACAAATGAGCAGTGCAGCTTTGTACACATTCGGGAAGGTCACATGTGTACAAATTGAAAAGTATAGGACCAAGACAGCTACCCTGAGGTACACCTCGATGTCTATTAAGAGGAATGGATGTCTCACATCCCAGCTTTGTAACCTGGCTTCTATTTTCAAGGTATGACTTCACCCACTCGATAGCATCTGCACCAAAGCCACAAAAATTCATTTTCGCAGCCAGCAACTTATGGTTCATGGAATCAAAGGCTTGAGAATAATCAAGCAGAACCAGTGAACTGTATCTTCCATTATCTTTACTATCAAACAGGTCACTAAATAAGTTTACCAGGGCAGTGCATGTGCTGTGGCTTTTCCTGAACCCAGATTGTGTTTTCGGAAAAATATTTTCTTTGTCCATATATTCTACAATCTGTCGAGTTATAACTTTTTCTAATATCTTTGACATCGCAGGCAGTATCGAGATGGGTCTTAATTGTTGGACACCTTTAAGGGCTGTCACTTTCGGTATGGGATGCACAATGCTCGACTTCAAGCTCTGAGGAAACACCCCACTCAACAGGGACTCATTTATGAGGTGTGTAATCGCATCCAGAGCGTAAGGACTCACGGCTTTTATCATTTGTATTGATAGTTTATCGCTACCAACCGATCTTGATGTTATCTCGTTCATGGCTGATTGTACAACTTCATTAGTGACGGACGTTAATGTAAATTCTGTCATCAGACCATTCCTTCTGTTTGTCTTGAAAAAATGTATGTTTTGTTCACTGACTGGTTCTGCCGCCCCCATTTCAACAAAGTATTTATTTATGTCATCTATATTGGTATGGGCAGGAATTGTTTCTCTCTTTCCACTATCAACAATACCACACTGCTTCAGACAACTCCAGAAGTCTTTAGAAGTTTTCTGTGAGCTAAGTTTGTCATTAAAGTAGGTTTTCTTAGCATTCCATATTAATTTATTAACTTCATTCCATGCTTTCTTATATTTTTCCCAATCTGCACTGTCCCTGGTTTTCCAGTATTTGTTTCGTAATTTATTCTTAAACTTAGTTTGCCTTTTTATAATATCATTCCTCCAAGGGGCTTTGTTCTTCGTCACTTTTTTGCACACAATTGGGGCTTGTTCATCAAATATACTTCTGATATGTGTGGTAATAAAAGTTTCAATATTATCTGCCCCTTGCATCTGCATTGCCCTTTGCCAATCCACTTTAGATATTGCTGTCACGGCATCATCAGCATTAAACTTCGAAAAATCTCTATAAATAATCATTTTTTCTTTCTTTCTTTCCTTCATACTTTTAATAGAGCAAAAAACCAGCCTGTGGTCCGTCATCTTCACCCCTCTATGGTCCATAATACTTGATGTATTTATCACGCCGGTCTTGACGATCTCGGCCGACCTGTCCACTATTATGTGGTCTAACAAGGTGGCCGAGTTTCCTTTACCTCTTGTAGGTTCATTTATGACCTGGATTGCGTTGTGATTCTTCATGAGCCGGCGTAAGTAGTTTGAGTCATTACATGTATTTGATAGCAAGTTTATGTTTGTGTCTCCAAGGTAAATAACCGTGTTCACTTCAATAGCCAGGCTAACAAAGAGGGAGTGAAACAGAGCTGAGAGTGAAGTGTACCTGACATAGGAAGGCCTATAAACAACACACAGACCAATCCTCTTTCCCCTTATATGCAAGACAACGCAAAGAAACTCGATACCAGGGTCCACATGGTCTGTAAGAGAGTACTCCTCAAAATGTATACCCTCTCTAATATACAGAGCTACTCCACCACCTGACTCCTTGGGCTTAAGACTCTGTGGATTAGGCTGACGATCACGTCGTAACATAGTATATCCTGGTATCTCATACGTGTCAGATGGGGTACCCGGGTGAAGCCAAGTCTCAGACACTCCAAATATATCAAAGTCAAAGTCGCGCATAATAGATACCATCTCATCGAACCCCGAGTTAAGGGATCTCATGTTAAGATGCGCGACTTTAAGCTGCCTGTCACCTATCTTTTCTTCATGCAGCTAGATGTCAGCAACCTGAGAATCGTCAAAGCTCTCACAAGAATCGTGGTTGCCACTGACAGCAGACTCAGTCACCAACACCAAGCTGTCAGACATAGCTTCACCAGGGAAGGTTGGTGGCTCATTCAGAACCCGCAAAGCCGCAGATATCGCACTGTCAAACAGAGAGCCAAGGCGAGATACACCTCTTCGGTTGAAGTGCACTCCATCTCGGGAGAGGTCTCGCCGGCGAACGCAAGTGTTTGCCTCAACGAATTCAACACCAAAGTTACTGCACATTAGCTCTAACTGGTCGTTAAAGTCACAGAAGGCTTTGTAACCAATATCTCGCCGAATCAAAACACTGTCCAAGAAAAATTTTGAATTTGGGAATTTAGTTTGGGCAGTGAATAGCAAATCCGCCATGCTGTGAAGGGTCTCCCGCTTTCCATGCCCACTGTTGTACCCTGGACCTCCCCTGTAACCTTTACACAAGTTATTAGCCCCAACATGAAAATAAATTACAGGCAGATGTGTTCCTACATAACTTAATAGCCTATTCTTAATGTCTATGATTTTCCCCCCTGGACAGCATTCTAAAAGAGCTCCTTTCATGACACAATTCAAGCTAGAGTATTTCAAGTGGGAGTCCCCAATAAGTAATACATTCTTAAAACTACTAGATGTTATACTATTGACATTGTGGTGGCTTGGTGTAGCATTGAAAGAGGGGTGTTTTGGAGAAGCAGATGATGGAGGGCAGACATTGGGATGGTTGTCGCTGCTGCAGTTAGGCTGGCCGATATCAATGGGGCTGGTCTGCACAGCATCTGAATCCATATTTGTGGTCATCTCTGCTGCCAAAAGCTCCGCCAGTAGGCTGTCATCAGCTGCAGAATTGCGGCGCTGTCTCGCACGTGATTCAGCTCGTCTCAGCTCCGCCCTCAAGGCTGAGACGTCTGCCTCCAACACCTCAATGCTGGTCATAAGACACATCCGGTCCGCTGTTAACGAGGCGATCCGCTCACGACTCTCCAAAATGATCCTATCAGTGTCCACGGCCACACACTGACTCACTGTCTCACGGAGGCGTGAATTGTCTTCCCTACACTTGACAAGCTGACCACTAAGCCTTGATATATCAGCTTCGTATTGTTCCTCAAGGGCCACACACTCAACTGATTTACCCTTATAACTAGTGCTGAGGTCTAAACAGCGAGTTTCAACAGAGGAGACACTCTCACGTAGCTCTTCAACCTCACGCAAAAGCTCACCATTTACTTTGGCAAAGTCATTGAGTTTTGTCATAAGTGAGGTAACGTGTGGAACAAGTTTCTCAATAGCACTCTCCCCAAACGTTGACATTGTTGCCCTCAATTCGCTATACAACAAAGACGCCAGGTCAATAATGTCTTGGTCGATGAAAAACAGGCCATTCATAACACTGAGCAAATCGCTTGACCTAGTTATTGGAGGCATTTTAGTCAAAAAAAATAACTAAAAATAACTATAACTAGAATTAATTATCAATAAATACTTAGATAATATGTCAATAATTTAATAAATAACTTAAAACTAGATCTTAAAACTAAAATAAAAACTACACAAAGATTAACAATAAATAACAGCCACAAAATAAATTATAACAAATACAGAGTGAGACAATAACAATACCAAGACAACTAACACTGCAGGCGATAAATAACAAATATTACAGAAACAATAATTTATTTATAAATATGAGAGGACTAGATTTCAGAGGCCGTGAATCAGTAGTATCGGCAATCAGCAGTGCAGAAAAGTACTATAATGGTATTGTAGCAATTGAAGGCGCAACGCTGTGACGGCCGTAACAGAGTGTCCAGAGCTGAGTAGTGTTGACACAGCGGCCAGGGGAATTAGTGGGACAACAGCGTCTTAGATGTTGGTAGCGTTATCAACTCAGAACAGGTGCGCAGTGACCAAGTTGCTGTTATCAATGTCCGCTCCAACTCTTGCTTCGCTCCAATGTTAGTCACGGCTTTCACAACATTTACTACTTACAGTTGCCTGTTGTAAGCTGTGGCCACGAATATTGTTCCGTCACACTTAGTTAAATGTTCATACATGCATCTAGCAATAAATAAAGTAATAAAAACATTGATTTAGTGAAAAATAATTAGGAGCAATCACTCACTCGACTGTCAAAGGTAGACCAGGTCTACCAACCCAGGGATAAAGTTGAGATAGTCATTTAGTTATCTTGTTTTAAATCAACGTAGTGGGCCTAAGCTTGTTTATCTTTCATAAACTCTAATATTGAATTTTACCTGTTTACCTATCTATCTGTATAATTAATTAGGAAAATCAGTTTCATTTTGACGTTTTGATGTCAATACTTGATTAATTGATCATACAGAATTGCATATCAAAATTGTCCTGTTCAAAAGTAATCGAGAACAAACTATTTAAATGGTTAATCAAACCAACATTTTCTCAAACGTTTACTTTATTTTAAATTAGGCTTACTTGGTAAAATCAATCCATTACATGATACCACGCAACAGAATAAACTATATTCAAGATCACAGAACAAATTTCAAGTAACAATTGCTATATTTAGTTATGTTTTTATTATTTTGCTATCGGCACCGTTGAAAAGAAAAGATAATGATAATACTATTTTAAATATTAATATCAATAATATTATCAATGGTAAATAGTTTTGTATTTTATTATTGATTTAGATAGTTTTCATAATTTTAAATTAACTTATTTCAGATATAATAAAACATGCACTCAGAACGGCAAATTCTTAAACATCTAATAAACGTAATTGCTTATCGAAAATAGTATGAATAGATCTGCTTTCACTCACTTATAGAGTGAGTGTATTTTGTTCAGATTTTGTTTACCGCTAATTGGCCCATACTCTCTTATCACTGACCCTTCCTTATCTTCTCCAGTCTAATAAAAATCACCTGGAGTAAACATTTCAAGATATTATTTGGCCTTTCTTATTATATGTGAAAATTAAAAAAAAAATGTTTTGCTATCGTGAATTTCCTATACGATAGTTATTGATTTTTTAAAGTATGGCTTAATAAGTAAAACTTTAATTTCAAAGGCTTAAGTCAGTTTTTGTTAATAATTAGAAATTAAATTAAATATTTAATTTTTTTTAAGATTTCAGACAGTTATATAACAAAAATTACTGTAGAAATTGCTATAGTTTAGTTAATATTATTATATAATAATGTATAAATAGGCCTATTTATCTAAGATATTATAAATTATAAAAGATCATACAGGTTAAGTATTTGTTTATGTATATTTTACTGTACCAAAACAAACTTTTAACTTTCAATTTCAGTTAATTTTCTAATACTTTAACTTTAATCAGTTAATCTATCCTAACTTTTAACTTCAATTAGTTACTTTTTTATAGTATTAACTTTAATTTTATTCAGTTAAAAAAAATCATTCACTTTTCCAAGTATGAATTTATACCGAACGCTTTCGTGTCGTCGGCGAATCGATGACGCCACTGAAATAATGATCGCTGTCGTCTCTGAGTCAACGACTGCCAGTTTTAGGTTAAGAAGTGTATAAAAAAAAAGAACTGTCAAAAGTAAAAAAATCAGAAACCTCAGGAGCCAGTGAGGACAATTTATACAAGCCAAGTTTATGGTATTTTAAGTTATTTAATTTTTTGGGTCCTAACAAGAGTCAAAATAGTTGAGAATAATATAAGTGCTTCTTCCATTCTAGAACTATAATGTAAACATAGCCTAAATGTTGACTGAATTGAGCTCAGCTAAAACATAAGAAAATATATTGCTGTGTGAATACAGAAGAAAGTGGATGTCTTAACGTATATGTTCTATGAACGTTAAGACATTAAATAAAACATCCTGTGTAAACCTCCCTTTAGACTATGAGCCGACGGACTTGATACCTGTGAGTGTGTCGGAGCTGGAGCTGCCGGCCATTGTACTTGCAGGGATTGTCAGCATGTTGGTGTCCACCTCCTCCACACGAATGCTCACTTTCCGCCGCGGACTCATCACTACCGGGCTGTCTCGTACAATCACAGGCATTATCAACTGCTCCTCTTCAACTGTTTAACAACATTTTTGTATATTGTTTATGAATTTGAAAAGCTACCGTACTCCTGTCAATGTTGATAGTGTTGTTGCAGCATTAAGAAAGCTATAAAATTACAGTTATACTTTTAAAAAATTGGAAATCACTTTTTATATGTGATGTTAAAAATAGCATTCAATAGGAATCATCCAACTTAATGTGTAAGAAAAGTTTGTCATTAGCACAAACACTAAACTAACACTACAAGAGGTGCATAACCATTTTCGTTTTTACAAAAGGAATTACTTGGTAACAATATTTACATAACACTAAGATTTGCTATAAACTTATATTCCTGCTTTTTCTTTATAATATCATACATACAATTCCTATAAATTCTGTAAAAGTTTCAATCCACGGGAGTGAAATCTTGCAACAAGTTCAGCAATAACAAAATACATTTATTTTGTGGAGTGAACAATACATGATGATTTCTGCTAGCTTTGTTTCAACAATTCATTTTCAAACTTTACACTGGAGCAGCATATTCTACAATCACTCTCTCTTCGCATGTCTTTGCTACTCGTCAGTTTTTATAATTTTTTGAGGAAATAACCGGTAGACTATTATTTGTTGAATTTGAAAATTCGTGTTCATTTAAATACACTTAAAAAACATGAGAAAACAACAAACTGTCTTTATTTATCTTTTTAATGATTTAAGAAAAATTAAAACCAAAACACAGCTTTCAAGCTAGAGTAAAACAATTTTTTAAATCCGTTACCATTAATAAATCTATGATGGTTAAATACATATATAAAAAGTTATTTTTACAATATTAAATAATTATGTTTAGTTATGGATGAATACTTGCCCTTATATATTTCTTATTATACTATTTACACAATCATATTATATTTTACGATTCCTAGTAAACTGATTTTCAAAATAATCAGTTATTTTCCGAACTTTTGTGTTGGTTACAATGGTATTTTAGTTTTAAAACCAATTTTTAATATAAAGAGCTATATTTCTTTATTTTTATAAATTTGATAAATGTTTCATAAATTTGTTTACATTTTACTCTATTAATTCGTTGAGTTTACTATATTAAATTTAAATAGTTTCTTCTAGGAAGAAACTATTGTACAAATCATTATGAGAACATTACAAATAGAATCTTATTTTTAGCATCATAAAAATAATATTTCTATTATTTGGACCTTTTCATTATGGAGCATAAGTTTTGAACGATAGAATATTGAATTTATTTATGATAGCAGTGAGTACTCACTGTTCCTGAAGCTACAACGGCGCACGCCTTTCGGATACATGGCTTGTGAATCGTAGCTATGACTTCGATCTCGACAGTCGGACATTTCTGAGCCGTATCCTGCCAACAAAAAATGGACTCAAAACTGATAACTTCACGTGTCTATAACAAGTGACAATGTTAAATGTTTATATTAAAAATACAATGAGAAGTACGCACTGTAGCTTGAACTGCAGGAACAAATAACTACTCTCATACTTTTGATTGGTTCTCTTGATTACAATATTAATGAAAGTAATTTTGAGGAAGGGCATACTAAACTTTTCAGTCAAAGTAACTCTGCGCTTTTATATTTTATGGGGGTAACTTTTATTAATAAAATGAATTTTCTTTTAATGTATTTTAACCTTTGCATGCTAACAAATAATTTACGCAATCATGTATTAAGCCAGACATAATCAAAAATTAAATAAAAATAAACATCTAATGCTAAATTATTTTGTATTTACCAAACTATTTTAAAATGAAATAAAACACCCATATAACATTTAAATATATGTTGTAATGCAAAAAGTAGAAAAAATGCACAAATATCGTAAAATTGTATAGAATCAAAATGAGAAACAAATAATGAGCTAACAATACTTTTAAGTAACAATAGGTTAAAATTAGTTTTGATAAAACTTTTAAATAAAATATACATAGGTTTTTATGAGAAAATGTAGAAATAATTGTAATGTATAAAGAGGGATTAGATTAAAGGGCTCTAGGCCAGGAATTAGTATAATAGGAGATATAGCACATCAGCAAACTTACCTTAGAAGACAAGTCCACTAACACTACAGTAGTAGTAAACAAACCAATACAATAGAATAACGTGTTGTAAACATTTTCTGTGCCACTGGTACTTTCCTCAGGTGAGTATAGAGAGAGAAAGAGACTCTTTATTGTATAAAGATAAATATTGTATTGAATAAATTACACAAAAATCTGTTACAAGTACCAAATCTTGAATGATAAAATTTCATCATTCTTGTCCAGAACACAGAAAAAATTAACCAGTGCTAATGAAAATACATGTCAAGCATTGTTTGTGTCTTTATATATTATGCTGTATATCGACTTAGTAAACTTGTCTTCTCAGGTAGGTTTCCTGATAACCTAACTCTCCTATTATATTAATTTACTTTCACAATAACGTATCATTGAATTTTGCTGTAGTAACAACAGAATATATGTTGTACATTAAAACTGGTAATAACTTTATTCACCAGACCTGACACTGAGCTTGCACCGCTTGTTCTCCGGGGGGAGAAACTGCTTCTGCGTCTCTCTGGATCAAACAACTGCAAAGTGGACGTCAGTTCATCCCTGTGAATACCAAAAAGTGACAGTTGTATTAATCTTGGAATGACTAAAATATAAAAGCAGTAAAATTCTGTATGACTTAATCATATATATATAGCGATTTCCTACTGACACCGTTAACTTGTTGTCAACAAAAGGAACAAAATCTACAAGGCTACTGACAAAGTTTTAACTGGTTGGCTGTAATTGTGAATGGTTAAACTTATTTGACTTGGTCTCATTAATTAAGCAATGAAAATAAAATAACTTTTCTACACATTTTTTACATACCATCAAAAAACACTATAAAAGGAAAGGTTATTGCAAGAATAAAACAAATATATCTTGAAAATCGTGTTTTTATTTTAATTTCACTACTTACTGGCAAACTCAAAATGATGTTTACTCAAATTTGAACAAAACTGCACAGTACCGTACTACTGGGCATAAAAATGATAAAAATAGTATTATTAATATTGTCTTATTAATTTCAACATTGACCTATAAAGGTTTAACATTTTTATCATGTCTTAATTTTTTAAAATCTTTTTTAACTAGAAAAAGTGCCACTTTGACTTTTTGAGATATAAAAAAAATTACCAAATAAAAACTACTTATCAGAGATATGTGAATCTTAGAGATATAATGTTACCTTAGCTGACAACCAGTTTACAAAGTTTCAGAATTTGTTGCATGCATCAAAAAAGGATACTATCAAAACAGTGACATAACTTTTTCTGGACACTGAGTAAACAAACATCAGACAGCGATATTAAGCTGTTGATGTCAATAACGTGAAAATATGTAATGCTGAATGATTTATATCGATTTATTATTCATAAAGGCGTCACTGAGTGGCAGTCCATAATATCACCGCCGGTCCTTGCCTCAGCCCTTGTAAATTGGGCACGATGTTGCCAGGTTGAACAACACAAGCTGGTTTGTATTCTCATATTAATTCTAATAGGGGAACTCACAATTAAAAGTCTTTAATTTTAACATTTTTATAACGTATTGTTTTTTATTTACTTTTTCAGCCAGTAATCCAAATACTTTGATTTAACATGCAGATAGACTGAATAGCATTTATAAGATGAATATAGAGAAGTGGTGTCCAGGATCTTACAGGACTGCATAGTAAGAAAAGTAAGTTTCATTCTTTATGCTACATTGGTAAACACATTTAAGTAAGCCTGCATGAGCAAATCAGTAATGACATAAAATGTTAATTTAGAATAAAATCAACATGCAAAGCCTCAGTTACTCTGTTTTACAATCAAGCTTCACAAAATGAATCACTCAATCTGCAACATAATCTATTATGTACAAACATTCAATGAGAACATGTGGAAACCATATGAAGCCACTTTATCGTATTAAATTTGAAACCCAACATTTTCTAGAGAGGTTGTTAAATCATTATTATTTAATGTCTTAAAACTTATATTAATATAGTTATAATAAAGGGTGTTTATTTTATAACGCAACCCATGATTTTAAATGGGTTGAATTTCAATACAATTGCACATAGAATTAACAATTGGTCTTAATATAGTTAATACAATAGGTTCAGAATACTTGTCGAAAGCATCTTGACATAAAACAAACGATTTTGTTTCAAAATATCACTACACAATAAACACTCTCTGGTCTTTACTCAAAACCATGTTTCTAACCTTAACTCAATGATACTGCACGTAACCCAAATAAAGTGAACAACAATGCAACAATGTAAATCAGCTGATAGCCAAGGAAGGAGAGGAATCAGGGCTATCAACCTATGAACTTGTAATTATCTTAAACCTTAATTTTTTGTACTTGTAAATAGGGCTGCATTTTAAAAGAAACACCCCTGTATGTCACTTATTGTTACTTATGTTGGGCCTGATTAATAAACCCAACATTAACCTATTCAAAGATGAAGATATATATATATATATATATATATATATATATATATTCATTCAACAACTAATTTAAAAGAAGACAAAAAGCAAAATTGTTATTAAATCCAATAAAGCTAAGTAGGTAAAATACTAAGAAAGTTTGGCCTAAACAGAAATAAGAATTTCAACTTGTCAATTTGAATTGTGTTGATGATGCCATTACGGGCGATCTGGTAAAAAGTTTTTTTTATTAGTAATTTGTAAAAATTTATAACAAAAAAAAGAATTAAAACTGTTTGGCTACTGCTGGTAGCAGTGAGTTAATGTATTTTGAACTTCCAAGTTACTAAAAAAATGACAGCCTTACTTACATGAAGGAGCCTGCCGGGAATGACTGTGACTCTGGAGGGTCAGCATTGTAAAATACTTTCTTAAGAGCTTCTAAAACAGTTACGCTGTCAGTGAACACACGATAGGTTAGTAGAAACGTATTCAGGAAGTCAATGGATAAAAAACGCAAGTCTGTTAAACGCTCGAGGAGACGTTCTGGTGTGGCATATCTGATTTGAGGAACCTGAGGGACACAATAGTTTTGTCAGGACTATATGTAATTGCATACCATATTTAAACATATCCAATTAAAGATGAAAAATATAATTTAGTTCATAAGACTACACTAAACATAGTGCTACAGACTCATAGAAATATAACATGTCCTATTGTTCAGATCTAAGTAAAAGATATTTTTAATGCTATAAATGGTAAAAAGTAACTGTACAAAAAAAATTATGAATACTATTAAGATATTAATCATTACTTACACTATGGTAATTAATCATTTTTAAACTATGGTACCTATATACTCCTTAGGGGTACGTAACAACTATCAAGGGGTACTCAATTCAAGGTATACAATTTGCAAATTTTATTTTTTTTAAACGGTGCTGTATTTAACCATTACTAGTAATTACTTAACATCTGGTACCATCACTAAAATATTTTTCTATTTTAGTTTATCTAACATTCTAGTTTTTAGTAAATTTACCCAGATTAAAGAGACTCAAACTTTTCTAGTGATAAAAATACAGGTACAAAACTAGAAAAAGATTGAGAACCACTGACTTAAACAACAAGTTAAACAGGACAACAGCATAAGTTGCTTGAAGTTAAACATAAGTTATTATATTTTTAAAGGATCTTCTTGAGATAACTCACTTCAGGAAGTTTTCTCGTGTATATTTCAGTAAATTTATTTATAATGAGATCGCATTAGTATCAGAAAACTACAATTTTGACACTAATACAGCTTTTTGATTGGCTCACTGTTGCTGCACTATTATAAAACTGTGATTTTTAAAATGTATTTTAAAACCAAACATCTACTAATTTTAGGTATGTGACTGAATACATCTGATAGTTTATAAGGTATGTTGAATACATCTACTATAGTAAAAAAAATAACTTTGGTACTGGCCATGTGCCGCTGGTCTGAAATGACAAAACACTGAGTTAATTTGCTGCCAAACTTAAAATAAGTAATCAATAATTTTCAAACTAATTCTATAGTGTCCACCATGCTAAATTCTTCAAGAAAAAAATATGCTGGAAATTTTTGTTAAACTACTTTGCTTTTTACTGTGATATTTGTGTTTAAGAACACGTTTTTATGAGTGAAACTGCGTGTGAGTTTTCTTTAACCTGTCACTGTAGCGAGAATAATAATAATAAAATAATTTCTTGTGGATGGATGACAGTTTGATTCATTGTGATTAGTTTGGTACAAGACTCATTTAATAATTCAATCAAATTAATGAGAAATTAATTTTTTTGTAATCCCTTCCAAACTAGCTCGGTAGACAAAATTTATTTAAGCATAAATTGTGTCATTTAAGTAACACTAAAATCATACTTTCGTATTAAATTAATTTTTCTTGAACTACGAAGAAAGTTGCATTAGTTTTTAAAACTAGATTGCCAATGCGGCGGTGATACCACACATGCATTGAACAGTCACTTTCATTCTCTTTAGCTCAGGTCTGCCTTCTTCCATTGCAAACACAAGGCCTCCTTCTTAACTAATAATAGACTACTAAGTGAAATTTTAAAGCACCAATAAAAATTAGAATTGTACTAAATACTGATAATTATATTAACACTGAATAACATATAACATTATTGTCACATTTAAATAAAAAACTTTTAATAACACTAAATTAATGTAATAAAAAAACTGGTGGCTAAACTACACCAAGCACTGTTAAATCGATTAACTGAACACAGACACATCTCAAAGTCAACTAATTCATCTTATTTCTCACTGGAGAAACATTTCTTGTTTGGATATATCCTCGATCTATTATTGTTAAGATTATTTTACGCTTGGGATGAATATCTGATCTATATTTTACCTTGAGCAGAGTATATCTTATGCGTTCAACACTGCCTCAATGTAAACAAATTATGAGTTACTTTATCAACTCTTCATAATTTTGCTGCATGTTCGTTCTATCAGTGCTACAGTATTATTTTAGTAATACATAAATAACACAGTTAATGTTTGCTTAATGAAATTTTGTCTAGTGTTTGTCGTTTATAAGTTTGCAAGGTTTTACAAAAAAATTAATTTCTCATTAACTTGTTTGAATTATTATATAACTCTTATACCAAACTAATCACAATAAATCAAATTGTCATCCATCCAAAAGAAATTATTTTATTATTACTATCCTCGCTATAGTGACAGGTTGAAGATGACTCACTTGCAATTTCACTCATAAAAACGTTTTCTTAAATACAAATATTACAATAAAAAGCAAATTAGTTTAAGCAAAATATCCAGAATTATAGAACTTATATTTTAAAAGAAGTTTAAGTTCTTAAAGGACATGGTGGACACTATAGAATTAGTTTGAAAATTATTGATTACTTATTTTAAGTTCAACAGCAAATTTAAACTCAGAGTTTGACTCAACACTTTGGCAACAGAGTTCTCTTCTAGTTATTTCAAAAAGACGTCGGTAAGATAAGACACTTGGAGTTTCCCTCTTTGCATTTATTGAACATATTTTTTGGCTGTACAATAATTCCTGTCATTGGCTAAAAATGCTCATTTATCCAACATTATGTTATTGCTTTAAGGTAAGTCTTACCTTGCACGAGTTCAGAGTTCGGCTAAATCTAATGTCAACGTCATCCTTAAACAATTTTGGATCATTTTTTATCGACTGCGGCATTGTAACGGAGGAGGTATCTGACATACTACTGTGGAGCAGGTCGTTGAAGTGGACATTGTCCATGCACTGGAATCATAATAAAACTCATTTACTTCATTTAATCGAAGTACTCATCGACCTTTTACTAGTCTTACTAAAAGTTACTATGGACCAATTACAATTAAAGATTATTTTAAATGTAACAGTTTTACAAATATATAACTAGTGAGTTTACCTGGCTGATGTCACTGACCCACGCCGCCTTCTCCTGGAGGGTGTGAGCCACCAGGTGGACGGACACTTGAGGTTGGGACCCAGATTTAATGTCCAAGATAATTTTAAAGTCTCTATTTTGGAAACTGCAACTGGTGTTGGAGGCCTCACTGTGACTGCTGGAGTGACTTGACATGGAACAGTCTGCAACAAACACATTACACTTAAATGTACATACATACCTGAGAGTGTATCCTAAAGTGGCTGCCGTCATCACTGAACCTAATGGTTACGGAGATGATTTCTTCAATGTTTCATTTAAAATGGGGCCTTGAGGCCGAGTAGTACACCTCACGGTTTCGGAGCTCGGATTCGATCCTAGGGTGGCGGATGGTAAAAAATTAAACTCAAGTCCCATGTTGTTGACCCCCTAGGCAATTGTGAGGGAATTCGGGAGCTGTGACTTCAGTAGAAATCCTGGTTACGAGTTATATTGAATGTGGTGTGAAAGCAAGAAGAGCAATTAATAATAGGCTGTGTTTTACCTTTTTTAATGCCACGTTTTTTGGCCCATTTAACTAAATTTTCAATATCTAGGTTAATAAGAGCTATTATTTCATATAAGGAACTAATACTGGAGTGGGAATAGATATGCAAATCAGAAGCATACTTGTGATTTTTGGTGGAGATTAAAACTGAGCTTACAGCTTTTATATGCGAGGGTTGTCCGTAAATTAAGGTCTCCAGCCAGCTCCCGTTGTGAGTGTGCGAGCCAACGTAAATCTGACTCCAGAGCATCTTCTTTGCTCCCCACAACACAATTCTGGCTGATAACCATTTTCCTCTGATGTTCAGTCTTGGTTTGGATGCCATTAGCGATGGAAGGGAGAATTGGCACTCACACTAAGTGTGAATTGCAGTTTGTGATAAGTTTGAGAAGACAACCCTTATCGAAATCCATCGCCAGTCAACCGAAGTGTAGAGGTGTATTGACATAAAAATGTAAGTGGTGTAGGGAGTTTGCAGAAGGCCGTACAAGCGTTCATGATGAGGCCAGCCTAGGCTGTCCATCAGGTTCAGATGAGACAGTGACGAAGTTGAAGAACTTTTGCTTGTTGATTGCCGTATTACTGTTCGAGAGATTACTAAACAGTTAGAAGAAGTTGTAAGACTACTGTGGACTAAATTTTATAGATATTTTGAAGTATCACAAGGCGTACACCAGACGGGTGCCATGGATGCTTACCAATGAATAAAAAAAGTGCTTATAAGTTTCTGCGAGGA
This sequence comes from Stictocephala bisonia, assembly GCA_035578905.1. Taxonomy (NCBI): domain Eukaryota; kingdom Metazoa; phylum Arthropoda; class Insecta; order Hemiptera; family Membracidae; genus Stictocephala; species Stictocephala bisonia. The sequence continues at coordinate 133,148 of JAQJVL010001048.1, forward strand.
GGATAATGAATTTTTAGATTTGATTGTTACCAGGAATGAGACATGGGTCCACTACTTCATGACAGAAACTAAGGAACAGTCAAAACAATGACAGCATTTCAAGTTCTCTAAAGTGTCAGAAAGTTCAAGCAAACGCCATTAGCCTGGAAGGTGATGGCCCTGGGACAGGAGAGAGATTTTGGTGCTTGATTACCTGGAAAGAGGTACAATATAGAAAGGAACTGTGAGACACTAACAAAGCTATGCCAGGCTATACAAAAGTAAAGAAGAGGTCGGCCAACAAAGGGCATTAGTTTGTAACATGAAAATGCCCGCCCTCACGTGACAGGAAGTTTGTTGAAAAATAGCTAAAAGTGATTGGGTTTTCAATAAATTGATGTTTACTATGTTAAAACACATCGGATACCATAATTTACAGACAACCCTCGTATAGATAAAATAATAATAGACCCAAAAATGAGCCTTTTGGTACACAAGGTGAAACCGATTTAAAGGTTGATTCCCTGTTGCGCTCTTAGTGAACAATCAGTAAGATAAGATACCATCCAGCTTAAGGTGTTGTCAGAAATATTGTGCTGTTACTGATTGAACCCAGTGGGATTTTAACTCATTGAAACAGCCACACATTGAAACTTCTAAACTATGATTTATTTTTAGTAAATTATATTCTTTAACAAGTTTTTTGTTCTTACCTACCTTGAGAAAAAAAATATATATATATATACAGGGTGATTTTTTTTAAGTTTGCCGCCATTGGGATCTTTTAAACCTGCAGAGATTCAACAAACTTTAAATGGGGAACTTAGCTCATTTTTTATGCTCATTACAATTACGTAGGTCAAATTTTAAAATTTGGTCACTATTTTCCAATATGGTGGTCAAATTTGACATTTCTTATGGGAACCCTTATTTTTTATGGTGGTTTTAGGTTTTACTAGTAATTCTAAACATTTCTGTAATTCCTAGTATATCTGTAATTTCTGTACCAGCTGTTGACCAAATCAGCTGATTGGATTAAAATAGTTATAATCAGCTAATTATTTAAACATGATTTTTTAAATTACGTTTTTATTGTATCTTTAGCTACGCTTAGACAAAAAATAACATCCTATCATGGCTCCCAACAGTTTTCAGCATTTGAGAAGATTGTCAAAATGTCCTCCGTTTACCCTGATACACATGCAAAGTCTTTTTCTGAATTCTCTCACAGACATTTTATCACGTAGAAGTTGAGAAGCAATCAAAATCCTATTCCTTAACGTTTCTACATTTCGAACTCATGTGATATAAACATTTTGCTTGATGTGACCCTCCCCCCCTTCAAATAGTAGTCAATGGGTATCAGGTCTGGAGAACGTAGGGGCCAAGCTATTGTTCCTCCTCTTCCGATCCACATGTTAAAAGTATCACTGATGTGCTTATGGAATTTAGCTTTGAAGTATGGGGGTACTCCATCTGCTTGGAAGACAATGCTCAACGCAAATCCAACAGCAAGTCTTGAATGAGCAATGGTAATGTTTCAGTTAAAAAGTCCAAGTGTTGACTGCCAGTAAGGCTGTTGTAGGTCGAGGTATGGTCCTATGAGCCGGCTTCCAAAGAGTCCAATTCAGACATTTAATTTGAGCCTTACTTGATTTGAAGACTCATGTACAAGGTAAATATTTTCTGCAGCATAGTATTGCTCGTTGTGTATGCTGTAAATACCCTCACGAGTAAATGTTCATCCATCTGTCCAAAGAATGGTCTTGAGGAAATCGGAATGATCATTCTGACGAATCAAATAGCAGAACTGAACTCTTAGGGGAGGATCTCTTGGTTCTAGAGCTTGCACTTAGAAAAAAAATGACAAGGATGTAGCTTTTCTTTACGTACAATTCTACTTAAGCATGATTGGGAAACCCCAAACTCATGAGAAACTGCTCTTGTACTTGTTCAAGGGTCTCTTGCAAAGCGCTGAAGAACCTCTTCTTCAACTCCTACATCTTTAATAACATTCCAACCAAACGATTATTGGTAGGCAACTTTCCACTTTCGTGGGAACAGCGATGAACATTGAAAAAGATCTGTGCATTCGGAAGCCTGCTATTCGGATAGTGGCGACGACTTTCTGCTGCATTATAGTCACAGAACCCTTAAACCTTGACAATGTCAACATATTCTTCATTGGTAAACAGCATGACCACTCAAAAAAACAATTATCTAGCATTAGCGGCATTAATTATGTGTTAGTTGTATTGTACAATTGAAAAGGATATAAATAAACAATTTTATAATACAGTAATAAAAAAAATCATATAATTATAATTATTTTATTTTAAAATCAGCCGATTTAGTCGACATATTCAGCTGGTACATAAATTACTGATATTCAGACATTAGTTTGGTGTTTATAACCAATACTATGAACCCTAATACTGTACCTTATCAATGTTTTAACGAAATTGCAACATTTTCATATATGACCACTTAAAATTTATACACAATTTTAAAGATAAATAAATAAGGCAGTTTTTTTAGTATTTGAATATAAGAATACAAGTATTTTAACTGCTTTAATAGAGCCTTGAATTTTAAAGGAGAAAGTCTGTAACAAAAGTTTGTAACTTTAAATTTATTCCAAAACGTTTTATAAGGGGCTGTTATTTGAGTAATATGTTTAATTGATAGGGAATTTAGTGCCCTTTCAAACTGTTTCCATGTCATAAATAAAAATTTTTTTTTACCGCCAAACAAATAGTAACAGGTCATGTAATCTTTAAAAAACGAAAATACGCCATTACAGCCAAACGGTTGAGAATTGGACTATGGTTTATATGAACTTTTTTGTTCCATTTTGTTAGTGGAAGACCGCAGGTGAAGTTAACGTAGTTAATAGTGACTCACCCTGTATAATGTTTTCACATCTAATTTCTCAGTTAGCCTACAAATCTCATTGATTTAGTAAGGTTTAAAAGTCGAAATCTCTTCTAGAAGTAATTCTAGTTGTACTTTAACTCTCCAACTTATATTTGGATAGCTATTTTAACAATTAGTTTTCATATAATTGTATATTTTTGCATCATGCCTCTTTTGCAGTTTACCTGTATGAGAATATGAAGATTAGTTGGTCAACATTTTTGGCATATGAGATGAGATATCGAACACACTACAAATCATATGCAGAAAAACAAAAGTAGAAAAAAAAATATAATCATTACTTAAAATAAAACAACACATTTGGGGAAGCAGTCAAAACACAAAATAAAGTACACAGTTGCAAACACTATTGACACCAGCAAAGATTAAAAAAACCGAGCCTTAAGAATTTTTTTGCGCTCATAAATTTTGGTTTGGAACAACAAATTAGGGTCAATTAACATAACCAGGGGCAGACTATATTTAGTTTTCCAGTTTATATTCTCATCAACTATTATTCCCAAATATTTTATTTTATCACTCCTCTCAATTATTATACAATCATTACAAGCACTTGTAGTTTCTCTCTCAACACATACATTACATTTATAATATAAGTTATCTATATTTTCATTAGATCCTCCGTAACTGAATGATAAATATCTAGTTTTATTGCTCAATGACATGCAATTATAACCAAACCAGTATTACAAATAATTTAAGTCAATATCTGCTTTATAGTAAATATTATGTGGTTGATTCTGATTCACACAATACGTCAGGACTGTGTCATCAGCAAAAGCAGTTAAATTACCAAATTAATTACAATTACAAAGGTCACTGATATAAATTAAAAAAAGAATTGGCCCCAGGACCGATCCTTGAGGACTCCTTATTTTATTGCTAAAGGGTCGCTTAAACTATCTCCAATTCGAACACATTGTTTCCTTTCGGTAAGATAACTTTTAAACCATTTAAATGGAACCCCGCGAATACCTGACAACCATAATTTTTTTAGCAATATCTTGTGATTCACACAATCAAACGCCTTGGTTATATCAATAAACACACCCAACACATTTTTGTTCACATTTAATCCATTTTGCAGCTGTGAAGTGACTTTCAGTAAAGCATCTTCAGTACTTTTACCTTCCATAAACCCGAATTGATTTTTACTAAAAAAAGAAACCTTAGTATAGAAGGAGAGTAATCGCTTTTTTACTATTTTCTCAAAGATTTTGGTTATGATTTATAAGAGTGAAATGGGTCTATAGTTACCAGGTAATTTAGGATCTTCTTTCTTAAAAATTGGCACTACTAGTGCATTCTTAAGTTTATCAGGAAAAACACCAGATTGCATGCTTAAATTTACGATGTAAACTAAGACAGGACTAATAACAGTAAAAAAAAAAATTACTAAAAAAAATTACGAAAATATTGTATTTTTTACTATTAACAATATTTTCGTAATTTTAATTGTAACTAAACTTTACATAAATCGTGTCTTCCATCTATAGGCCGATCTCCCTCACGAGGCGACCTGCCAAGACCCGAAAATGGGACTGTAGCAGAGTGCCTTGGTGAGGTTGCAGGTTGAACTTTCCACCGCAAGGTCAAAGGCCGAGCTTACTTCACGAGCGTAGCGAGTGACGGGGTTGGCACGTGAAGCGTGTGAGGGTTACCCCTAGTCTAGTCAGAATAAAATAACTTTGGTACTGGCGGAACGGCCTCACCCACACACGTACAGTGGTATTGACCCACCCGCCCACCCATACACATACAGTGGTATTGACCCTCATCTACACTCATCACTCTCATTCAAAATCCATATTTGCCCATATCTTGAGGATCGGTATCTTATGAATAAAATAACTGTTAAAGATCTTTAAATTACTATTAAGCATTTTTTATTCTTAGCGCAGATCCGTATAGAAACTCTTATTACTTAAATGTTGTTCACTAAATATGATGAAAAAAAAAATTAAATTAGCTGTAACAAAAATGCTTGAATACACAAATAAAACTACATAAAATAACCAAACAAATCCTGAGTAGACCTACAGAAATATTATTACAATAACAAATTATGCTTCTTTGATTCCTTCATAATAGCAAATTCGTTATCACCTTTTCTTCATCCACATTTATGTCCTGATAGATGTGCAACATCGCCAGTCCTTTAAGCCAACTTTCATCACATTTAGATCTTAAATATGTTTTGAGAGATGGAAAAGTGCAGAAAGATCTTTCAGCACTGGCTTTACTGAAGGGCAATGTTAGCATATTATACAATAAGCGTTTTATCAGCAGAAACACTACTAGATAGCATTGATTATAAAAATGCTGTAGAAGGGATGTCAATTAGTCTATTCCATTTTAGCAGCCATTGTTCATTCTCCAACACTGCAAACACACTGGTATGATGATGATCCGCAGCGGCCCACCATCACCCACTCAGTGGAGGAAACGTGAAGCTCAGTGTTGTAAGTTGCAGCGCCGTTCCGCTGCAGTAGCAGGCAAATAATAGTGCCAGTGATAGAGGTGCGGTCCTTTGCTGCTAGTGGAAGCAATGGTCTTTCTATCACTTATGTCATTAATACTATATTTAATACTTATTGTATATTTTAATAATATTAGTAGTATCTATCTATATTAGTGATGAGTCAGACTTTGAACAGAGCGGTCAAACAGCCCGTGAGCTCCCTTATATCATCTAGTGATTATCGACATGTGGAATCGTGAGTTATTGTGTAATGTGCCTTTAGAACTGTGTACCTTTGATTATTCAGAGTGTTCCTTTCTTGATATTACAGTTATTTTAAACAGTTATTTCAGCTTTTGTATTTTTGTCAGAATTATGGCTAGTTGTTTAGTTTGTAAAGCTGTTGTCTCCAGGAATGAGTCAAAAATCGCTTGTACTGCTTGTAATGGAATATGTCATGCAAACTGCTGTCAAGCTTGCACTAAAGAGCGAAAGCAAAGCATGGCTATTGCTACACAGTCTCAAGAAGAAAATGCTGACCTGTCTCAGATCATATGAATGTTACAAGAAGCCAAAGAGGAAAGACTACTTCCTCATTTTACATGAAGAGAGAATTGGGCAATTCTTTGGAGCTTTGTCATAACAAAATTGATGACAATAAAAACATTATGGAAGAGCAAGAAAAGAAATTTGAAAATTGCCTGAAAATGATAACTGATCTAGCTAAAGAAAATTCAGATTTGAAAAAGAGAATTAAAAACCTGGAGGAAAGGCTAGATGCCAGAGAGCAATATTCTAGGGTGAATACGGTTGAAATGTATGGAATACCTGAGAAACCAAATGAAAATGTCATGGAAACAATCAAGAATCTTGGGTCTGGCCTTGACATGAGCATTACTGATGACATGGTGGACGCTTGTCATTGCTTAGGGAAAACACAAGACAGAAAGCGACCACCAGGAATAATAGTAAAATTCGTACGTAGATCTGACAAGCAGACGCTATTAAAGAAGAAGAAAGAGAGGAAGGATTTGAAAACCGATTCGTTGGGCTATAGTGTGAAAAATGTTGTCTACATATATACAAGCTTAAGTCCCAAAAGGAGGCGTTTTACTTGCAGCGACTAAACTGAAGAAAAGTGATAACCGTTGGGTGTATGTTTAGACTTCTGATGACAGAAAAATCCTTGTACGGAAAGAAGAAAGAGGGCCTGTAACGTGGATTAAATGCTTGGATGACTTGGACAAGTTATTGTGAGTTAGAACTAAAATGTTAATCTTGCATGGTCAGTTTAAGTAATGATACTTTATTTTATAGTTTGTTAAGAAAAGTAAATGGCCCTAGTATTACAGTATTAAATTACAATTTACATAGTATGAGGGAAAGTTTTGAGTTGTTTATGTTACAGTTTAGTGCTCAAATTATCTTGACAGAAATATGGATTTTTGAAAATGAAGTAAATAATTATAAAATACCTGGTTATAAAAACTTCTATCATTGTAATCAGTTATATCGTTCAGGAGGTGTGATATTATATATATTAGAGAGTCTCCCTTGCAGCGTAACGTCTGTTAGTGCAGATACAGCTGACATGGTTCAAGTTGATATTAAGTTAGAACAATACTCTTTGACAATACTTGCAGTTTATAGGTTACACAGATTTGCTGTTAAAGATGGTTTAAATGAATTATAAAATGTTTTGCAAAAAATTAAAGCTAGAAACTTTTTAATGTTAGGAGACTTAAATATCTGTATTCTGGAAAATACCTCATCAAATTTTGATTTTTTAGCCACATTAGCAAGATTTGGATTAGAAAGTTTGATGAATTCACCAACTAGAATAGCTCAAGAAACTAAATCCTGTATAGATCATGCATTTTATAGGAGTAGAGATATCTTGGCTTGTATTACAGATAAATTAGATTTTGGTATAACAGATCATTTAGCTGTATTTTGCTCAATTTCTCTACCAAGTATTAATAAGGAAAAACCTAGCAGTAAAGTTGTTAAGAGGATTGATTATAAAATGTTATTTGATATACTTTTGGACTATGACTATTCTTCTCTGTATAAAAATTTAGATGTAAACATTGCTTATGATGAATTTTGTGATATTGTACAAATGGCTATATTACAATCATCATCTGTTAATACGTTATCGAATAGGTATAAGAAGTTAAAACCATGAATGATCAAATGTCTTATAAAGCGTATTGAACAAAGAAAACAGTTGTACAAAAAAACTCTTAAATATCCTGATAATCAAAATTCTAAAAGTCATTACAATAGATTTCATGCTAAACTCATCGCTGATTTGAAATTGCAAAAGGAAAATTACTCTAATAACTTGTTTGAAATGAATAAAAATAATTCAGCAGCCCAATGGAAAATTGTAAATGACTTAACTGGCCAAAAGAAGGATAAAAATGTTGAAGTTAAATTATATAGCAATGAAGGTTGTACGGCAATCAAATCTCAACCTCAGAAGGTTTCTAATATATTAGATGAATATTATGTAAGTTTAGTTGATAAGTTAATAGTTAATAATAATGTACCTAGGCCATTAGATTATGAACAATGGTTTCCATCTACAAACCGGCTTGAGTCTATGTTTCTGTTTCCAACTGATAAAGAGGTGATAGAATCTATTATATCATCTCTAAAGAATAAAAAATCACCTGGAATTGATGGCTGGTCAGTTGAGATGGTAAAATACATATCTACTGTTATTAGTCCTGTCTTAGTTTACATCGTAAATTTAAGCATGCAATCTGGTGTTGAATTAACAATATTTTGTAGGATTTAAAATAGCAAAAATAAAACAAGTTTGCAGAAGCCACGTTTGTTTATTGCAACCCTATTATTATTACTAGATATTTTGCTATAGGTGAAAGTTATTTACTTTTTTTTACGATTTTGAAGACTTCAAACCTGATTACGGCCCCTAAGCCAAAAAGGCTTATTGTGCACCCTCCTTTACAGGACTTCAAACCTCATCCAATCTAAGTCCTCCTTAGAGAACCTTGAGATTGCCTTGATGAGGTTTTCTTATGCTACACCTCGGCCACGTTCTAAATCGCCGCTTAAGGTGAGAGCCCGCTTCCTAGCTAGGGCTGGGCAGTGAAAGAGGATGTGCCGTCCAGACTCCTCCTCCTCCCCACATTTCCTACACAAGAGAATGGGGGTTGGGAACCCCATCTTGTTCATGTGTGCCCGAAACGTCCAGTTTCCGATAAAACCAACCATCCTTCGGAGTTCTGATCTTGCAAGAGAAAGAGCTTCAGCCATGTTGGAGTACGACGGGCCCAACAGGACCTCCTTGGCTTGCCTGTTACCTGGCGTTACCTCTCAGTTCTCCTGGTACTTGCCGGCGACACATGTAGAGGCAACCCTCTCTTGGTGAGGCTGTAAGCCACCTCTTATGCTGGCTCTGGGTCAACGAGACTTTCCTCAGTGCCTCTCCTGGCACAGTGGTCTGCCCACTCATTTCCCAGTACCCTAGTGTGACCTGGCACCCATGACAGTATTACCTTATTGGAACGCGCAAGCGTTTTAAGAACCCCGTGACAGTCCCAAAATAGACTCGAAGTGAAGTCAAACAACGCAAGTGACCTTATTGCTGCTTGGCTGTCTGAGTTCAGATAGATTGTTTTTCCCTTGAAGGACCAAATCTATGTTTGCCTGCCTGAAAAACCGTAGCCAGTTTGCCAAGGCTACAACTGAGCTCAGTTTTTGACCTGGCACCATAGACCTCATAACCAGACCCAAGGATGGTTCGTGAGCCATCTGTGTACCACAATGTGATTGATTCAGCTTGTTCCCAATCTTGTCTGTCACCAATGACGACATGATAGGGTTTGTCAAAGTCGGTTAGTCTAGGCATCTTATTCGAACACATCTCTAGAATGTCCAATTGTAGGATGCTAGATATTTCGGTATGCTTACTGGCATAGTGAGCTTGCCAGCATATCCTGGTCTGGAGCCTATTTGCCGCAAGCCTTGCCTCTCCCATGGTAAAAATGTCCATTGCAGCGGTGCGTGTACCCTTAAAAAAAGTAACTAGGTTTTTTGAGGTTAACTAATCCAATGTTATTTGCAGTGGTTACATTTCTGTTATTTACAATACACCCCGTGATAACTAACACTTTCATCCAGTAGGCCTACAAATGAAATTTCTTAAGAACACGGCTACAGTACTAAATACAATCACAGATGTTATTTTAGTCCCAGTACTAATAATTAGTTCTAGGATTTTATGGACTTTTTAGAGTAAGAAAACAGATGTTTTTCGATAAAAAATTATTTAAGTTTGTTTAACTGTCTATATGTTTATTTTCACAGTCAACCATTAGACACTTTGCAAGAAAAAGTATTTCCGAACGTGAAATTCAAAAGCAATTTCAACTTTTGAATTCTTATGCTCAAATGGTCATGATATGGTATGTTAATGCAAGAACATTCTGATGTAAAAAAAATTGTCTGATATTTTGGTAGAAATGTTCGAAGTCAATCCATAGTTTTTAACCTCTAAACTCTCGTTATTTAAGAGTTAAAAACTGTCTAAAAATGCGTAACTTGACACTTAAATTTTAAAAGCCCTGGATCCCCCTTCTGACTGGGGAGTATTCCATACCCTCCAGACCCCCGGTATTACAACCAACCCCCCCTCCAAATAACATCCTTAATCCGCCCCTGAACTTAACGTCATAAATTATTTAAATAAATGCAGGCATTACAAATTTTATTTTTATTAATAACTAAACTATTTATTTTATTGTTGTTTTAAGCTTATGATTAATAACAGCTTGATAAATATTAAAGTCAATTTATTTCTAAATTGTAAAAAAATTGGAAAATTATATAAAATATTACTCAAATTACAATATGAAAACTGCTTACTGGTTACCATTAAATATTCATAAATAAGTCTTTCCCTCACTCTTAACTTGTTAATATATAGTTTACACTATGTTTAGACTGATAAAAAACTTCTCTTATTGTCAAATGATAGGTAATCTTAACACACTCAACAAATAAATAAATAAGACTGAATTTCTTTTCTTAAAAATGCATTGTTATTGAAACATACACGTTCAAACGGAATACAAACAATACATAAAAACTCACACTGGAAAAAAGTATCACTCCACTATTAGATAAATTCATTTCCAATAAATATGATGATTCCAAAAACAAATTTTAAAACATAAATTTAACAAAATAATAATCTTCTTGCCAAGCAAGTAATAACAGTTGTTGACGAAAATACTACTACAGCAATGCTACATCAAACACAACTAAGTACTGTACAATATTATAAAATCGATGTATATGTAAAAATGAAAATTTAATAATTCTTGCAATTTAAATTAGTTTACTCTTGTATCCAGAGTGCAAGGTCATCTAAACCCTCAGTGGCTAAGTTCAAGGTTGCATGTTTCTAGTCATACCGCAATAGTTTTCTAGACTGTAGCGTAGTATATATATTATATCAATGCCAGTCAGTTAGTTCAATGGAAGAGTTCAGTTAGTGGAAGTATTTTATAAACTTCAGCTGATATAGTGAGTTAAAACTAATTACTACGGTAACTTGTGTTGACTGTATTTTATAAACTTCAGCTGATATAGTGAGTTAAAACTAATTACTACGGTAACTTGTGTTGACTGTATTTTATAAACTTCAGCTGATATAGTGAGTTAAAACTAATTACTACGGTAACTTGTGTTGACTGTATTTTATAAACTTCAGCTGATATAGTGAGTTAAAACTAATTACTACGGTAACTTGTGTTGACTGTATTTTATAAACTTCAGCTGATATAGTGAGTTAAAACTAATTACTACGGCAACTTGTGTTGACTGTATTTTATAAACTTCAGCTGATATAGTGAGTTAAAACTAATTACTACGGTAACTTGTGTTGACTGTATTTTATAAACTTCAGCTGATATAGTGAGTTAAAACTAATTACTACGGTACCGTAACTTGTGTTGACTGTATTTTATATATTGCTTCTTATCTCTACAGAGTACAGCTTTTTTTATTTATTTATTTTTTTGAGCAGCCGATCACCTTCTTAACTTTATTCTACCCATTCCCCATAGACTATTGATCTGTGTGGTGAACTTATCAGATAAACTAAGTGGGAGAACACCAGTACAAGGTGAACATTACTGATAAAAACTAACAGTCATATTAGATCCTGCGCAATAATCTCTAACTCAGGTACTAAGTCCAGATGCTTTAAGAGTCTGCAGAGGCTGTCGGCCATGTTGATTTTAATCCGATAAGAACAATGTAATTTGCAAATCCATATTTTTGTCTTTATTTACTGACCAAAAGTTGTGTATGAGTAGGTTTGCTTTTGATATTAACCCTTTAACAAGTAGGTTTCCGAAAAGAAATCACATTTTACCAGGTATCGACCTTACATTGACGTCTGCCCATCTTAGTGCCAATACAGGGAATGACATTACATTGACGTCACCCAGTTTTACTCTCACCAGTATTGCTGCTTATGTCATATCTGTATTTTAATTGTTATAGGTGTGTCCTGCCATCAATGAGGTACGATGAGAATTATCAGTGATGGTTCTTGCGCTGTCCGATAGGTAGCATAAGCTGCTCCATTATGCAGCTTGTGGCACTCGGATAAGCTATTGGCGGGAACGCCTAGGGCGGCAGACACTCTGACCCTGTGCTAGCGTCTGCTTTGTTGTTTTATATCTAATATTTTTATGAGTGAGTATTATTTAGTAACATTATGTAGTAAAGGAAGTGCCACCATTGTAAATGGTCGACAATCGAACCACAAAAGTGGCAAGAGACACTGTTTATGTGCAAGGATTGTGACGAACGCATTGGTTCCTGAGTATTTTCAATCTTACCACACAAAGCGCAACTTTTGAACACATAAAATAACTTGTTGTCTTTTTTATATATAATAAATCTTCTTTCATATGTAAAATGATGATTTACCTTATATAGTTTTTTTTATTTTTTTTAATAAGTAAATTTCAAAGTAGTAAATTATTTTTTGACAAAACATGTTTAATTTTTTTTAGTTTATATTCATTTATTTTGTATTAAAAATGAACATATTAAATGAAATAACTTCATTAGACACCTTAACAACAATTTTAAAAACTCACTTTTTGGTGCACATTTAAATTTGAAAAACTCACATGTAGGTTTTAGATACTGGATGACTATGTGATGTCAATACCTGTCAAAGGGTTAAGACTACATGCGCCTAGTTTTGAAAAATAGATGAAAATAAAAATTTCATTCAAATATTAAGGAATACCTCTGAGTAGTAGGATGAGATATTATTATCCAAATAAACTAGACAAGAATCATCTGAATTACACCCAGCAACAGTGAAAGACAGATGGACAGACAGATACATGCAGTCACACAGATGAGGTGAAGCATCACCTGTATTACATCCGGCAACATTGATGGACAGGTACATGCAGGCACGCAGATGAGCTGAAGTGTCGCCTGTATTACATCCAGCAACAGTGACAGAGGAACAATTGGGGTGTAGTGTCATCTGAATTACACCCAGCAACAGTGAAAGACAGATGGACAGACAGATACATGCAGTCACACAGATGAGGTGAAGTGTCATCTGTATTACACCCGGCAACAGTGATGGACAGATACATCCAGGCACACAGATGAGCTGAAGTGTCACCTGAATTACATCCAGCAACAGTGACAGAGGAACAATTGGGGTGTAGTGTCATCTGAATTACACCCAGTAACAGTGATGGATAGATACATGCAGGCACACAGATAGGGTGAAGTGTCACCTGTATTACATCCATCAACAGTGACAGAGGAACAATTGAGGTGAAGTGTCACCTGTATTACACCCAGCAACAGTGATAGATAAATGGACAGACAGATACATGCAGCCACACAGATGAAGTGAAGTGTCACCTGAATTACACCAGCAACAGTGATGGACATATACATGCAGGCACACAGATGGTGGGAATTGTCACCTAAAGTACATCCAGTGCACAGTGCAACAGTGACAGACAGACACATGCAGTACACAGATTGGGTGAAGTGTCACCTGAATTACACTCAGCAACACTGATGGACAGATGGACAGACAGATACATGCAACCACACAGATGAGGTGAAGTATCACCTGAATTACATCCAGCAACAGTGACAGACAGATACATACAGGCACACAATTGGGGTGAAGTGTCACCTGAAGCAACTAGAAGTAAGCCTAAGCCGGAGTAGAGAAGGCACTAGAGTAATTATAAGTAATGTTACCGTCATCATCATTCACACCATGATCAGTGGGATCTTCAATCAGTACTGCGTCTGCGAGTGGAATCTTGCCGACATCTGGCACCAGATGCAGCCTCCCCCCGGACGTCCTGTTGAATAAAAAATAAAATGTACCCAATTAAACCTGCGTATCCAGAATTCTTGTTTTGTAAAAAGAACTTATGTAACTAAGGTAAATAAGTAATATTTTGTTTTGACTAAACAGAGAAAAAAGCAATTTTTTCGGCTATCCCAAGATTTTTATATGTTACTGGTTAAAAGTTAGCTGAAAACATTACACATTACATTGATGATTACTATTCCACAATATAGTAGATCATCAAAAATATAAATAAACCATAAAAATAGAAGAAATACTTCAACACTTCAAAAAAATTATCAGAGATAATGCCTCTGCGGTTGTAATACACTAAAAATTACTCCAAAGAGCTGAAATCATTACTAAAATAAATAAGAACAATAGAATAAGAAAGTTTTGGTAACTTAATATGATCAGTAAGCCAAATACAAAAAGTTTGACACAGGTTACTGCATAAATAAACAATATGCTCATAATGTCCCGTACTTAGTAATAAATATTGTACATATAGTTAATTTATTTATTTATTTATTTATTACATCGCATACATCTCTTATAGGGAATTTCCCTTAGACAGGCGAATTGTCACATTATTCTTATGCTAATCACATTACATCCTAAATCCATATTATAGTCAAAGTTTAAAAATAAATATGACAACATGAAAAATTTAAAAAAATTAAGAAGGCTACCGGTTAAAGCAAAGTTATGTCTCCAAAATCATGTTAAGTATTCATTGGTGCTATAAAATAACTTTGTTTTCAAATATTTAGTTACTTCAGCTTTGAACTTTGTGTCTGAAGTAATGGCTTTTATGTTCTGGGGGAGTATATTGTAAAATTTACTTCCTGTGTATAACACCGATTTTTCAAAAGATGATGTCTTGTGTGCTGGTATTTGTTGTAAATGTTTGTGTCTCGTATTGTAACTGTGGTCGTCTAATTTGGAACTAAAGTGTGAAGCATTCAATCTCACAAAAATCACAATATTTAGGATGAAGATACAAGGTAAAGGCAGTATTTCAAATCTACTGAATATGTTACGACATGAACATGTGGTCGGAGCACCAGCCGTTGCTCTTAGAATTCTTTTCTGAACGCGGAATATTTTTAAACTTTCAGAGGAACAACCCCAGAAAACAATTCCATATGACAAATGGGAATATACATAAGCGTAATATACAGCTTTAAGAGAAGATAAATCAATTGAACTTGAAAGTGTTAGTAAAACATAAAAAGCTTTGTTGAGTTTAGAATGAAGCTTGGTTATGTGTTCGGACCAGGTAAGTGATTTGTCAACTGTGATACCAAGAAAATTTACGGATGTGGATAGATTCATTGAAGAATTAATATATTTAGCCTGAGCCCTGATACTGTTGCTATAATTTGGATGAAAATTTATAATAAAAGTTTTCCCCCTATTCAGCACCAAACCATTCGAACCAAACCATGTGTCCATGTCCTCCAGGGCGTCATCCAGCATATGTCCAGGATTGATTCCAACGCTACTTCTAAAAAATGCTGTGGTGTCATCAGCAAATAGAATTACACTAGAATTCCTTACATTGACAGTCAGATCATTAATATACAAGAGGAACAACAAAGGCCCAAGAATGGAACCCTGAGGAACTCCGGCCACAACTTGCTGATAAGACGATTGATGATTCGAAATATATGTGCAGTGAAATCTATTGACAATATAAGAATGAAGTAACTGGTGGGTCTTTTCCTGTAATCCATAATACTCTAATTTTTTTAGTAACAGATTGTGATTAACAGAATCAAATGCTTTTGTGAGATCGCAGAATACTCCAGCTGAAAATAATTTCTCATCGAAAGCTTCAAAAATTTGTTTAGTTAACTGAAAAATAGCATCTGTTGTAGATTTATTTTTTTGAAAGCCAAACTGATTGCAGCGTATTATATTGGAGTTTAATAGATAATACTGAAGTCTATTGTATATAGCTCGCTCAAAAAGCTTGGAAAAGGCAGGAAGAATTGCAATAGGTCTGTAATTGTCGGCAGACGATGAATCACCTTTCTTTTTATACAGAGGCGTTATACGAGAAAATTTTAAAAGATGAGGGAAAACACCCGATTTAAATGAAGTGTTTTAATTAAGTGTCATAATTAAGTAATTTAATAGTTTGTTTCTCTTCTCTGTTATAAATTGTTACTCATAACATATTCACCTGTTACTAAATTTAAATAATAATACTGGCCTTGCCAAAAGTGAAATATCAGGTGACATTGCTAACCCTTGTAACCGGTGGTGTGAACCACGCCAACACGCTCCCCCCTCTACCTAAAATTAAAAACACCAGTTGAACTCATGCGGTGACGCAGAACGGTTCTCTCGGTTTGCACGTCCCGATTGTCGTGACCCTCTCTCACACTGTCTAATTTCATTAACCAGTGATTGTGTCTTTTCTCACTCTCTCGATCTACCCAGCATTGTATTCAAAACTCTTTAAGAGTGTGGACATTCAATAGTGTTGTGTTGTGCTCCGACCTGACCGCTAGACAACACTGACATCTCAGACCTGGTGGATCCATCTCTACGGTCATCTCTCATCCTCTCAGCCCTTCGTTCCAAAATATGCAATATATCCTCTAAAGGTACAGTTGGTTCTTTTCATTAATTCTTATATATAAAACAAATATCCCTGTGATCGTTCGTGGTAGCGTCTTTTGTACAATTTATTTTACTAACGTGGATGTTAGTTGGTCCTCCGAAAAGGGATTAAATTTAACTATATCTCAACACGCCCTTATCACATAGGCATAACCTTTAATGAACTAACTGCTCATAGACATTCTGAAATATCTGCCAAAGACAGTTACCACATTTAAATCTTGGAATGGATGAAATCCTGAGATTTTTACTGCACAGTACGGTATTTTATCATTTTAACAGCTCATCAGGGAGAACTCTTGAATAGCTCACTGTCGTTTGCCACACATATTCGATAAATGAAGTTGTGTTGTGAAGTTTTTATAATTTATTTAACCAAAGAAATGTACCTGGCAAGATAACTATTTATTTTACCAGCCATCTGTACACTTGGCAGCTGAACCATTCTGCATACACATCTCTTCATACACAGTAGTTCAATGGAAGATGCTGTCAACATCATGATTTACAATGTCACTAAAGTAATGAGAGAACAGTAGATGTCCTATTACGGATCCTTGAGGACTTCGAGAGAGATAGGCCTCCAATCAGATAGGTCCACCATTAACATAACATCTACATTCACACAGATGAGATTCGACCCAGTCTGTCTGTCTAACAATCAACATCTCTTTAACATTGTTGCAAGAAGAGGGCAGTAAGTAGACCAAAATACAGGAAACAAGGTGAGCCTATGTCAAAAACTTGGAAAACAGAGGCAAAGGTGTTCATGTAGAGGGTTGGTAGGAGGATAGTAAGTGGGTGTGTTTATAAGAAGGAAGGGTTGGTGGGAGGGCAGTCAGTAGAGGTGTTCATATGAAGGGTGGGTGAGAAAGCAATAAGTGGATGTAGTCCATATTAAGGTGGGTGAGAGAGCAAAAAGTGGATGTGGTCCATATGAAAGGTGACTGAGAGAGCAATAAGTGGATGTGGTCCATGTGAAGGGTGGGCGAGAGAGCAATAAGTGGATGTAGTCCATATGAAGGTGGGTGAGAGAGCAATAAGTGGATGTGGTCCATATGAAAGATGACTGAGAGAGCATTGAGTGGATGTAGTTCATATGAAGGTGGCTGTGAGAGCAATAAGGGGATGTGGTCCATATGAAAGATGACAGAGAGCAATAAGTTGATGTGGTCCATATGAAAGGTGACTGAAATAGCAATGTGGATGTGGTCCATATGAAAGGTGACTGAAATAGCAATGTGGATGTGGTCCATATGAAAGGTGACTGAAATAGCAATGTGGATGTGGTCCATATGAAGCTTAGGTGAGATAGCAATAAGTGAATGTGGTCCATATGAAAAGTAACTGAGAGAGCAATAAGTGGACGTGGTCTATATGAAAGGTGACAGAGAGCAATAAGTTGATGTGGTTCATATAAAGGGTGGGTGAGAGAGCAATAAGTGAATGTAGTCCATATGAATGGTGGCTGAGAGAGCAATGAGTGGCTGTGGTCTATACGAAGGTGGCTGAGAGAGCAATAAGGGGATGTGGTCCATATGAAAGATGACTGAGAGAGCAATAAGTGAATGTAGTCCATATGAATGGTGGCTGAGAGAGCAATGAGTGGCTGTGGTCTATACGAAGGTGGCTGAGAGAGCAATAAGGGGATGTGGTCCATATGAAAGATGACAGAGAGCAATAAGTGGATATGGTCCATATGAAGGTGGGTGAGAAAGCAATAAGTGGATGTGGTCCATATGAAAAGTAACTGAGAGAGCAATAAGTGAATGTAGTCCATATGAATGGTGGCTGAGAGAGCAATGAGTGGCTGTGGTCTATACGAAGGTGGCTGAGAGAGCAATAAGGGGATGTGGTCCATATGAAAGATGACAGAGAGCAATAAGTGGATATGGTCCATATGAAGGTGGGTGAGAAAGCAATAAGTGGATGTGGTCCATATGAAAGGTGACTGAAATAGCAATGTGGATGTGGTCCATATGAAGCTTAGGTGAGATAGCAATAAGTGAATGTGGTCCATATGAAAAGTAACTGAGAGAGCAATAAGTGGATATGGTCTATATGAAGGTGGGTGAGAGAGCATTAAGTGGATGTGGTCCATATGAGTGATAACTGAGAGAGCAATAAGTGGATATGGTCCATATGAAGGTGGGTGAGAGAGTAATAAGTGGATGTGGTCCATATGAAAGGTGACTGAAATAGCAATAAGTGGATGTGGTCCATATGAAGGTTAGGTGAGATAGCAATAAGTGGATGTGGTCCATATGAAAGGTGACTGAAATAGCAATAAGAAAGAAAGAAAGTTTATCACCATAAATCTCAATACATTTTAATGTACTTTACATAAAAACCAGTTTGAATAAACAAATACACAAATAACCAAATACAGTATTAAGCTTATAAAAAACATAAACACAATTTAAGATATTTTAAAAACACTATTTTAGCTTGATTTGAAAGTAACTGTAAACAAATTAATCTATTTAACTTATTTGTGTGATATATGGCTAGGTACCTCTGAGCATGAAAAGCTGTTTTGAGGATACCTTCTCAAAATATAACAAATTCAAGTACATCAGTTGCAGAAAATAAAAACTTTTTAACAGCAAAACTTTGTATTAAAATCAAGATATATTTTTAATTATTATTTTACCTACTCATTAATGCTTTCTTATCTCTAAGGACCAACCTTAGGCTCAATTTACCAAATAAAAAATTAAAAGACACAATATAAACACAAATAATATAAAAATGTTATAGGAAGGAGAGTCAAAAAAAAAAAAAACAGATTGATTTAAAACAAAAAGGTTTCAAGTTCATCCTGATTGAAAGTAAATAACCATTCTTTTAAACGTTTAGAAAAATTTCCTATGGTATAAGCAGTACTAATTTGGTAAGGAAGTTTATTGAAAAAAATCAAAGAACTGTAACTATAGAATTTCTTAAAAGCTTCACACGACGGTTTCAACAAAGCTACCTAATTTAAATTTCTTAGTCTTATTGAATGAACTGCAGCATTTGCTATTTTTTGACTTCCAAAAAAAAAAAAAAAAAAAAAGCAACTCTATATATACATATAAATGCCTAATGGGAAGTACACCTAAATATTTAAAAAAAAGGAAAAGACTCTTCCCTTCTTTGCACTCGAAATATTTGTTGTATATTGCAGTTTTGTGACACAAGAATTGGTTTTAAAAAGGATTAATACGCTCCCCCCCAACAACTTAACCCATATTCTAACTTACTATTTACCAAAGCAAAATATACTAATCTTAAAACTTCTGTCGGACAAATGAATTTCAAAAGATAAAATTTTCTTAAGGACATATAAACTTAGTTTTTTACTGACTGAATGTGCTCTCTCCAAGAACAATTATTGTCTAATATTAACCCTAAATATTTGATTTTTTCTACTTGTTCTATTGACATACAATTCTCACAAGACACCTCAAATGAATCATTCAGACAACTTTTACATTTGAAATATACATTACCACTTATACCATCTTTTGTTCTTAATGAAAAATAAACCAACTTAGTTTTAGTACTTAAAACAAGTTTGTTAACAGTAAACCAAATTTTAAAATAATTTAAATCTGATTGGACATTTCTCTGAAGTGAAATATGGTCACTAGCAGAGTAACTTAGTGCAGTATCATCAGCAAAACAATTAATGCTGCCTTTGAAATTTCCTAAACACAATTTATTAATATATAAAATTGGTCCAAGGACCGAACCTTGTGGTACTCCACAAGTTATTGGTAAAAGAGTGCTTGTACAATTTTTTATCCTAACACATTGGTTTCTTCCACTTAAATAACTCTCAAACCACTTATAAGCAACACCCCTCACTCCCACCTCCTGTAAGCATGATAGTAAAAATTATGGTCAACAGAGTCCAACGCTTTTGTGATATCAATAAACAGACCTGCAACATATAGCTTTGAGTTTAAACCGTCGTATATACCAGTAAGAAATGATAGCAAAGCATCTTCTGTAGATTTATTATTGACAAAACCATACTGATTTTCACTTAAAACATTAATTAAATTTAAGAAAGTTAATAGCCTAGATTTTACTAATTTCTCCAAGATTTTGGAAAAATTTGACAACAAAGAAATGAGCCTGTAGTTATTTAACTCCGTTATTTCCCCTTTCTTATGCAATGGTATTACAACAACTGTTTTCAAGCTACAAAGGAACTCACCTGTCTCAAAACTTAAATTAAAGTCAAAGGACAGAACAGAACTTATATATTTGTTAGCAGTCTTTATAATGAAAGAAGAAATTCCATCTATACCAGAAGATTTGTTTGAGTTTAAACTATTTATAATAGAAGAAACTTCATCACAACAAGTGTGCAGAAGAAAAAAAGAATTTAAAATGTTTGCTGTAGGAAAAATTTCATTAAAATCATTTAACTCTAAGCCATCCACAGAATCAAAATTATCCAATAATCTATCGATAATAATAGTAGTAAAAAATTAATTAAATTCATTTGCAATGTCCATAAAATCAAAAATTAACCCACCCGACTCTGATTTCTTAATACATTCAATGCTCTTCCCCTCTTTAACTTGACCCAAAACAGTATTTATAGTTTCCCACTGTTTATTTGCATTCCCCTTATTGCTATCAAACAAGTTCAAATAATAATTATTTTTTTTGAAGTTGTAAGTCATGTTTTAACCTCATTGAAAAAGAAAAGAAATAGCGTTTTAATTTGGTATTATTTGGATTTTTCTTTACCTTCTTATATAAGATATTTCTATGCTTCTGACTTTTACAAAGTTCAAATGTCATCCATGGCTTTAAGATCGTTACATTAATTTTTTTTGATTTAGTATAAATAGATTTTTTATAATACTTTTAAATTAAAATAAAAAATTTCAAATGCCTCTGATGCATTGACACTATAAAAAACAGACTTCCACTCCTCCTTACTTAATAAATGCTCAAATAGCCTGATATCTATTTTGTCTGTAGTTTTACTCTCATTATTATTTTTGCTAACATTTTCAAGTTTATCAAATAATAAATTACAAACAATAACATCATGGTCACTCCTACCAAATTTTAAAACATATGATTCATACAAAAAAATATCTCTAGTTCTTAAGTAAATATGGTCTAAGCAACGTTTTCCTTTAGTTGGTTTATCAATCAGCTGAACCAAACCATTGCTATTCATTAATACCTGATAGTCATCTACAGCTGGAGATTGTTCAAATATACAAAGATTGACATCACCGATAAATAATAAGTTTTTTTCTCTGGAATTGGTTTAAAAATACTGATACCGAAAAAGAGTGGAGTCGATAGATCGCGATAACAGAGAGAGCAGTGCTACGGTCAAGGTCCACTGTTATCTTAATTGTGTCAGCCGCCGAAATTGTCAAGGAACTGGTCCTAGCTATATATTGTTTGACACGAACATCACAACTCCACCTGCTCTATAGTTTTCATTGCAGTTAGCGAATTGATTATAATTTTTCAAAACAAATAAACCCAATTCTGATTCTGAAATCCAAATTTCTGTCAATATTATGACTTCTGGATGTTTTTTTAATGAATCTAAATATATAAGAAACTTATCAAAAATTTCCCTTAAACTACATACATTTTGATGAAAAATAGAAAAATGTTTCGAAATCTCACACACAGCATTGAACTCTACAAAAGAATCATTACTAACCAAATTTAACAAAATGATTTACAAAATTTAATTTAAAAGGTAAAACTTTTGACTCATAGAAACGGCAAAAAATTAGGTGCTTAAAAATATTAGCACTTACAAATTTTGTAAATTGTCAATTTTTGAGATTCGTACAACAACTGATCCTTGTTCGTTCCTCATGAGAATTCGTCCATTTTGAGTCCATAAATAAGTGTAGCTATTTGCCCTCTTTGCCTCCCTTTTTTTTAGAGGAGTTTCCCCTTTGCCCACTTTTGTGTAGAGTTTCCTTCGTTCGGGGCATAGACTTTCATTAACGTACACAGGAACGCATGCTGCTGATACCCAAGTGTTGTGTAGAGAGATTCCGCTTCACCTTTCTCTTAGCAATCATTTTCAGCTTATCTTCCCTCCTCACAAATCTGACGATTATTCCAGCTGACTGTCCCGTGCCTTCCCTAGTCAGTTGCACATATCAATTTGTTCCCTATTTATATTCATGTCCAAGGAAACACCAACTTTCCTCACTAACTCATACACATCATCTTCCTTTTCCTCTGGAGTACCGAAAATCTCAACTGAATTTGCTCTTGTATACTGTTCCACATCCTCAATTCTCGTTTCCAACTTACTTATTTTTTCCTTTAATTGCAAATTTTCCTTAGACAAATCTTCAATGACCTTCAAACAATCTCAATTTTTTGTGATTGTTCTTCAATCAATGTTTTTTGATCATCTATTTTTCCGTGAGAAAATTCAAAAGATGCATTAAACTCTTTTTCAAGTCTCTTCCTGTCTTCCCTAGCTTCTTCCAGCATGAATATTATTTCTGAGAGGCTAGCTGTTCCTTCTTCTGCGGCCGAAACTGCCGCCATACTCTTCCTTCTTACTTTAGAGCATGGAGGACATCGCCAAATTTGATTTTCCTTGGTCAAACACTCAATATCCGCTTCAGTCATGTTTACACAGCTACCATGACAAAACTGTTTGCAATATGAACAAGCTATCTTCGTTCTTGTCTGAATAGGAGCAGAACACACTTTACAGTTTGACATTTTAATTAATCCAAATTAAAAATACAGGGGATATTATAACTTCAATGTGAAATCCAATTAGTACGGGAAACGTATAACAAAACACAAGAAAGCACTCACAGAGTAAAATTAAATACTCACTAAAGCTTAACACGGTACAAAGTACAACTGATAAGAGAGCGATTGGAATAGACGTCCGTTCTCTGCAACAACTGACTCATCACTGTAAGTGGATGTGGTCCATATGAAGGTTAGGTGAGATAGCAATAAGTGGATGTGGTCTACATGAAAGGTGACTGAGAGAGCAATTAGTGGATGTGGTCCATATGAAAGGTGGGCAAAAGAACAATAAGTGGACATAGTCCTTATGAAAGATGACTGATAGAGCAATAAGTGGATATGGTCCATATGAAAGATGACTGAGAGAGCAATAAGTGGACGTGGTCCATATGAAAGTGGGTGAGAGAAAAATAAGTACATATGAAAGGTCCATATGAAAGGTGGCTGATAGAGCAATGAGTGGATGTGGTCCATATAAGTGATGACTGAGAGAGCAATAAGTGGATGTGGTTCATATGAAGGTTAGGTGAGATAGCAATTAGTGGATGTGGTCTATGTGAAAGATGGCTGAGACAGCAAAAAGTGGATGTGGTCTATATGAAAGTGGGTGAGAAAAAAATAAGTGCATATGAAAGGTCCATATGAAAGGTGGCTGATAGAGCAATGAGTGGATGTGGTCAATTTGAAAGATGACAGAGAGCAATAAGTGGATGTAGTCCATATGATGGTGGGTGAGAGAAAAATAAGTCCATGTGGTCCATATGAAAGGTGGCTGAGAGAGCAATGAGTGGATGTGGTCCATATGAAGGTGGGTGAGAGAGCAATAAGTGAATGTGGTCCATATGAAAGGTGACTGAAATAGCAATAAGTGGATGTGGTCCATATGAAGGTTAGGTGGATAGCAATAAGTGGATGTGGTCCATATGAAAGGTGACTGAGAGAGCAATTAGTGGATGTGGTCCATATGAAAGATGACAGAGAGCAATAAGTTGATGTGTTCCATATGAGGGTGGATCTAAGAGCAATAAGTGGATGTGGTTCATATGAAAGGTGACTGAAATAGCAATAAGTTGATGTGGTCCATATGAGTAATGACTGAGAGAGCAATAAGTGGATGTGGTCCATATGAAAGATGCCTGAGAGAGCAATAAGTGGACGTGGTCTATATGAAGGGTGGGTGAGAGAGCAATAAGTGAAGGTGTTCATATGAAGGGTGGATAAGAGTGTAATACGTGGAAGGTGTTCATAAGAAGGGTGTCTGAGAGAGCAATTTGGATTTGTTCATATGAGATTAGGATTAAAAGCCTGAAGTTTTTCGTCACAATTTGTAATGCTGCGATAGTGGGATGTCCTTTAGTGCAGGTGGTCTCTCAAATATTTAAACATGCTATTTAAAAATTAGTTGTGGAAAATTAGTTTGGTTATGGATCACTGTTTATTTGCACAAAAGATAAGTTTTATGCATACATATATTTCTGTATGTATAGTACATGTAATTTCTGTAATTATGGCAACAGTTCAATATAGTTAGTATTTCTACTAGCAATTAAAACTAGTAAGAGAAATCATCCCTTTTTCAATGAGAGTTATCCATTAATGGGTATGTACCTTGTTGCAATAATGAGGTGGTTGGAGAACAAAAAACACTGGCGAAGAGTATCTTTCTCGGACTTGAAATTAGTGAAGCGACTCCTCTGGGACTTGAGCTTGTCTGTTGGGATCTGTATCAGGCTTCCTGCAACAACACATCATTTTCACACACATACGATAGAAACCTATTTTATTAAATTATTCATTCATTTTAAATAAAACAAAATAATTTTACAACATTTCTATTGAAATTATGATCTGGCAAAGAATTAACGTAGAATGTTTAGTTCTTAGTGAAAAATCATAAGTGTATATTTTGGTAGTAAATATACGAGGCATGTTTTTAAAGTAAGTACGTTTTGGAATCTCGCCGTTGTAGTGCTGCGGTTGGCGTTCAGCGCATGCACGCTGGGTACTACTATCTGTTGGCAAGCCACAGCCGTCGTTACGGATCAATTCGATATAATTTCAATCAGTTATAAGAGACCTTATATGCAGTCAAATTGTTCCATAACGGCGGCTGTGGCTTGCCAACAGATAGTAGTACCCAGCGTGCATGCGTTGAATGCCGACTGCAGCACTACAACGGCGGGAATGGTACTTACTTTAAAAACATGCCTCATATTATATTAACGTATCTGATCTTGAGGAACTTTATAGAAATCTACTAATATTAACTTGATTCTCAATCAAAGTGCTCTAAATACTCTTGACTCGTACTGAACCATAACACAGAAATATAATTGAATACTTGTGTATTCATGTTTTATAAATTTAGCTAAGCACCCCTCTCTCGGGTTTGTTTGTTGCTGTTAAATATCTCCCGTTGAATTAAACTCTAACATAATATCTCTAACTTGTTTTTAACACGTTAGCTGCCGTGCCGGTCATATCTGACCGGCTCCGAGCCTACCCAAAATGCCGGTCAATAGCCCAGTACAACCCTGTAATTGCCAAACTAAAGAAAACAATATTTTTACAATATAATTATAATATGGGGTTTTTATTTACTTGTGTACCCCAATATAATAAAAAATACACACAGAATGCGCTTAATAAAATGTCGGTCATATCTGACCGGCAAAGCTTTTTTCGTTGACGTATTTCACCAAACAAATCACTGCCGGCTAGATCTGACCACAAGGGTCTTCAACTTTTCGTGAGTAATTTCGACTGTTTCCGTGAAATCCATAAATAGATAGTGACGACATGATTTTGTAACATTATTTTGTATATTTGTTTTGTGTAAATAACGGATTTATATGTATATATATTAGATTGTTATAAATATTAGTACTGTAAGTATTAACAAAAATTATGTATTTTGAATTTAAATGTATTTTTATTATTTTATAATGTTATACATATTAAGTGTGAAAACTTAAAAATAGTATAACACAGATGAAACACAGTTAGTGTTTCATCTTGATTTTTTAAAAATATTTTATATTGTTTTGAATGTTATACAAGTGTTAAAAAAAGATTATTTTAATGTACTTTTTTCATATTTTTACAATTTTGTTCATATTACGTGTTATATTCCATATTTTTATGGAGTTTTATTTCATATTTTGAATTTATATAAAGTAGATAAGTGTTTAATACGAATTATTATGTATTAAACACTTACGATTTAACAATGTAATAATATACCATTCTTATGTTCAGTAATGTGTATAATTTGAATTTTCCTATAATTAATTTATAGTAGGCCTGTAACGTTCACATTTGACAAGAAAACTTGATTATTTGCAATAAAAAATAGGCAACAAATTGAAATAATTACTGCCGGCCAGGTATGGCCGGCACTAGAGCTCATAAACTAGCCCGAATCCAAAGCATTTGTTTGACTACTAAAGGAAGGCGTAGAGCAATAAAAACCATACTGTATGTAGCAGTGGTAATCTACATTGATAGTAGTTCATTGTTTGGCCACAAGAACGCAGCACTTTATGGAACACATAACCTCAAAAATAACAACGCAATTGGCTACTGCCGGTCATATATGACCGGCATAACACTGGTCAAAAATTTACGTGCCGGCTAGATATGACCTACACGGCAGTTCTGTAAAAGTCAAAAATTTTAATGGCAGCTAACGTGTTAATGACGGAAAAATGCAAACAAAAATTGAGTGTTTTAGTAAAAGTAAACGTAACAATATATGTCAAGCAATTTTGTTTACTTCAGAAAAAAATAAATACAATAATACAAATGCTGTGGATTATTAGAGTTTCCAAAAGCATTTGATCTAGTAGATCATGAATACTTTAAAAAAACTCATATTTGCTGAAATAAAAGGAGTAGCATTAAACTGATTAGACAGTTTTTTAGTTGACAGGCCCCAGCAAGAAAATATCTTGAACGTATCCAGTAATTCAAAACCTTCAGTACAAATCTCTTTGGTAAGTGATAGTTATTGTTAGCTTAGTATTTACCAATGGTTTATTGTGTGTCCCTTCAATGTAAAGGCTGAATTCTTTGTTGATAGCATTATTTTCAATACATAAATGTAACTTTCATAACATTTTGGAAGCTATGCCGTTAAAACCTGGTACTACAGCAATAAAATGGTAGTAAATAGGCCTACCAATAAAACTGAATAGTACAGTCATTGAAGCAAAAAATAAGCTTTAACCTGGAAATTTGTTCGGATGGCATGGATTTTCCTAAAAATTTGCATACAAGCTAATCTGTTCCTATACTTCAAAAGTAAAAATGTCTCAGTGTGTGCTTTTTGATATTTGGGGGTAAAAACTACCCTTGTATGTAAAAAATTCGAGAATTCTAGATTTACGTATTTCAAAGTTTTGATTCGTATTCAAAAATGTTGGAAACACTTACTTTTAAGTTTTCATGAAATAATTTATGAAATCAAATTATTTTGTACCCTTAAAATTCTCAAAAACTACCCCTTCATTCTCGAAAAAAAAGGAACAAAGTTTTTAGCAGCTTAAAAGTAATGCATTAGTACATTGACTATGTATTATATTTATTATTATTCATTAAAAATGAGCAACCCTTAAAAAATAAACCACCCCTCACGATTATATAAAGAAAAAGTTTATGAAAGGCTTGAGATATTTTATTGAAATGTATATATACGATGATTTATGACTTCTTAAAAGTTTCCAAATTTTTTTTGATTGTATTCTATTTTTTAAACCTCCAAAAACCATTATAAAAGATCTACCTCTCATAAAAAAATCTTACCTTTTATGGGAAAATTATATAAAAATTATATTTATGGAAAAAATAGCGTATGAATTATACATTACATGATGAAAATTGTTTTTTCATTTTATTTAATTTATTTGTATTATTTTTTTAATTCAATTATAAAGAAGAAAAAAATTTATATATATATATTATGTATAATAAATATTTTATTTTCATCGCTTTCTTCAGCCTCGTCTTGATCCGCGACTGGAGGACAATTGTTGCAGTTGTCACCAGAACATGTACCACATAATGAGTTGCAAAAAGTCCAACTTTTCTGCAACCACAAGTTGAGCCACATCCTTTTGTGCAGTTGCAAAATATGACTTGGAGAAGCTCATCTGGTGCAGGCTTCTTTTGCATTTTTATTGGTTGGAATGTAATTTTAATTGGGTGCGATTGTTCTTTAACTATCTTCCATCCCCAATTGTTTGGATTAATATTTTTATTCCCGAGCCAAATTTGAGTTTGTAAATAAACTCTTTTTAAGTGTTCATTTAAAGAATCAACTGTGGGGACTAAGGAAGACAATTTAACAGCAGAATTTTCTAGTAATTAGAATTAATTACATTGATTTAATATCTTAGTTACTTTGAATCGATGATTTTTCAAAAAATATGAAACCAAAGTGGATTATAAAAAAAAGTTAATTTTGTTTAAACTTTTACGTATTCATAAACAAACAAAATAATAAAAAATTCTTGAAGTACTCACATTGCTGCAATTGCACAATTCAATGAAACTATTTTTAAAAAGAAGTGAAGTACCAGAAAATATCCTGTAATTACACTAGTAACTACACGTATTCTAATCTTTTAATCCAAAATCCATGACTATGTATATAAGAAACATGATTTCTAGAAATATAATATTATAATATAGTTGTTAATAAAATTCAGGAATATGATATTATAAATTAATAAAACTTTTTGTGACACACTACTTGAAAACACTTACATTATAAAGTATTCGATAAATTAATAGTTTTATTCAATTTATAAGTGAGAGACACGTGTTTATATATTCAGTTTTGGAAATATACTGGCTATATATCAATATGTATTCTCAACGAACTTTCACTTTGCCTGCCATGTGGTCTCTGCTCTCCCTCCAAATTCTCCTTGGTCTAACTATTGTGTTATTATATATAGCTTATATACATAGTATACGCGTAAACTAGTATAAGTATGTACACGTATGTTATAAAGATACTTATCCAATTCACAAATGCTTCAAAATACAGAAAGATGATGATAATTTACCTGCTCCAAACATTTTACCGAAAAATGCTATTGGTTTTTTTACTATAACTTTTTTAATTTTTAAGTTATCAATTCGCTTAAAAAACCATTTTGTAGGAAATTTGAAGCCCTGTAAAATATGTGAAATGCAATATTTTTCATCCCCTCAAAAGTTAGATTTGTAAGTATAAAAAGCTTAGAAAAGGTAGTTTTCGTCTTCAGTTTTGAGCTTCTAATCGTCATAACTCAGTCAAATTTTGTCGTACAAAAATAAAAAAGCAAATTTTTTAGAAAAAAAAATCTAAAACTTTTGTCTTATTATAATTTTCATAGCTCGGTTAGTATTTGAAATATTTTGAAAAAACATGGATTTTTTTAAAAATTAATTTTTTTTCTCAAAATTAAATCGGTCATTTTTTTAAATTTAAGCTTCTAAACCCGTTCAAACTCCCAGAAATTATTATTTGTGTATAAACAAAGTAAATTGGTGATGAATTATGCTTAATTTCAATGTTTGTCGTCAAATAACTAATTTTTAATGCCGATTTTTTTTCTCAAAATTCAAGTCGACCATTTTGTTTTGACTGTAACTCCGTTAATTTTCACTCTAATCACTTTTATCTGCAACCAAATGAAAGGCCTTTTTGAGTACTTTAAAAAATGTCTTTTGAGTTTTTTTCGAGAAACCTTTCATTTTCCCGCTACATAACATTAAAAGTTTCAATTTTAGCTATCTTCAAAATCTAGTCCAACTTCAAGGTGTCATAAGTCCGGTTCTATACCACCTATAAAATTTTTTAAAAGAGCAATCTCTTTGTTATTTAATTACCTTTATTTTTGCTCTTTTACATTTTTTGTGTAAAACCTGTAGTTTTTTGGATATTTGCAAAAATTCGCACAAAAATATGCATTTTTGGAGCTAAAATCAACCACCTTTAGGCGCTAATATCTCAAAAAGTATTGATTGGAGTAAAATTTGTTATAGAATGTTTTTGGTTTAGAATTAGTTCCTCTACCGAATGGTGAAGTTATTTTTCATAAAAATATTGCCAACCCCTAGAAGGGGTTACTTCCACCCCTAGTGAAAAAGCACACATCAACACTATTTTACTTTTGTTTCTTGGGCTACTCCCTAGCTACAGTTAAAATTTCAAGCGAATTCATCACATCCGAAAATATTTCTAGCCAAAATGCTTCAGTGACTGTATTAGAATTATTTATCAATTTTGTATTGAATAGATTGTTTTAACAATATATTAAATTTCGTGCAAACATATCCTGTGAAAGCAGAAACAAACGTAGACGTCCTATATACCTAAAACAAGTAAATTATATAAAGTATATTTCGGTTTAGTAGTTGATGAAACACTATCCTGAAAACTACACATAGCCCAATTACGGAAAAATTAGTAAAACATACAGGAATTTTATTTTTTAAGAACTCATTACCTGATATTATTGTGTGCTCTATACTTTGCTTTAATTCTCTTGAGATCTTTTTAGTACATTGAATCTTTGGGCGGTAGTAAAAATGTATTTAAAACCTTACACTTATTATGTTAAAAAAAATTAAGATTTTATTATAATTATACTTTGAGAGGTGCAACTAATCCATGTCCCTTCCTCATTTCAAATAATTAAGAATACCGCCATTTAAAATTGAAAGGAAAGGGAACGGTGTTCCTTAGTAAAACTAGAGATAGAAACCACACAAACAGATAAAAATTGAGAAATGTTTTGGGGCCTGTGGAAGAAGAGAAATCTTCTTCAGTCACTAGATGACTGGATGCACAGTCACATGTGGAAGAGGTGTTGCCAACTGTGAAGCTCTTGAACACTGGAATTATATAGATCTGCTTGTACTGTACAAAGTGTTGTAATTTTTCTACTTGGGTTGGAGAAGGAAGACCCAAGGTTTATACTGAACTAGCACAGTAGCTTACCCCTTTGTACGGGGTTTACGTGAGATTTATACTGTGTTTATTGCATTCATTTAGTAATACAAAACATGTACTTACTGGCATCTGTATAATGCAAAAGTGTGTTGTGGTCAAAGTACCCCTAGGAAAGAAGACAGTAGATATCACGTGCATCTCCTATGACGTCACATGGCAAAATGGCAACAACAAATACAAAAATAGTGTAGTTTACAATTCCAGCTGATTAGTGATAAATAACTTACCTACTATTTAGCTAAATGCTTCCATGCGATTGGTAGATTTAGTTACCAGTTTTTTATCGAATAATCAAACCTGGTTATTCTGCCCATGTGGTGTCAAGTCTACTGCGCAGCCTCGTCGTGATACCTACTGTCTTTTCTAGTTACTGTGATTGTGGTTAGGTTTGGTCCATTATTTACTTCAGAACTATGTAAATTGTTTGTTTATTCCAACAGCTGGTTAATGAAATTATCATAAACAATTGATTGTCAAATTAGTATTGCCATAGGGGTTGCATTGATAATTCTTAGAACCCCTGGGGCAGTTCCCTGATGGAATTTCAAAATAAAGATAGGCCTATGTGTTAACCAGAGACCATAAGAATGTCCATGCACAATTTCAGATGAATGGGTTCAGTAGTTTTTGGGTGATTGAGTAACACACACACACACACACAGACATCATTAGATTTTTATATAATAGTAAGATCGAAATAAGGTGAGACTCTAGATTTTGTAATCCAATGATGGACAATATCTATCCTTCTGAGCTAAGAACTTTGCCAGTGAAACACTTATAAATATCTATATTGTACGTTGAAATATTTTTTTTAGATTTGAGTCCTACCTCTGTCAATTCATACATTTACGGAGGAGTTTACTGGTTAGGTCTTAAGGAGAGATTACATTGGAGCTGACACATAATGTTGCTTGAATACCATTTCTACAGTCTCGTCTCCCAAAGACCACAATCTTGAAAATAAGGTAGTTTTTTCAAGATTTAACTTGACGGGATTTAAAGAATTTTTACTACCATATCTTAAAGTTTGTGTTCTTAAAATTGAGAATTATTTATAAAATAATTTTTTAAATGAATATTGTATCGACCAGTCCAAAATATTTTGTAAGCAGACTTGGTTTGAGCTCTTGGTTTGTAAGAACTCTTGGTTTGACTTACAACAATATTACATCAGTATTGGTGTTAAATATGTGAATGTGTAATCATTACTTTAATTTGTTGTAATAATTGTAATGAACTATTAACATTACGATAACATTTTCTTGTATGTCCTGAGGGCATATGGCCAGAGAACTTTTAAAGTAGTACAATAGGCAAATTCGTATTATAGTTTTATTAAAAATCACAATTTTATAAGAAATGAATTTTGGCTAGAAGATCTGAGTTTGTTGATCCACATGTGTATAATCCTTGGAAACACCGAGACAGTCAACATTCAACAATGAACATCAAGTGAATAAACACCAAATCAACAATAAGCAACGGCCAGATATGGACATATAAAGCACAGCCCATTAATACTGCCAAACAAGAAAGTTAGCAACAACTGTATTGAACAAATAAATATTCAAAATTCAATATGAAAGAATCTTTGTGGCAGGTTTACAACTAGACGTTTTGAATTAAGAATAAAAGGATGAATATATTTACTAATTTATATTTGATTTTGATACCGTGACCATGTCCATCAAAATACATGGTGAATGAATTCCATAATTAATTGCAATAAATATTTTTTATCAATTTAAATCAATTTATTCTTAGTATGTTTTAGTAATAATTTAGTAATGTCAAAACAGTTTAATAATTTCATGAGCTTTAAGCAAACGTAAAGTTCTTTTTAAAACACAGTTACAAGCTCTAATAAACACAAATGCGTATCACTAGATTGGTGTTCGGTACAGGAGAACACCATCAGATTTAGTGTTTAATTAATTACGGCTCTACTCTCAATCAATTATAACAGCTAGTTTTTTTTCCTATACTACGGCAATAGCACATTGTTTTTTTTTTATTGTACAAATAAAAGCATAAACTTGACTGAATGCTTGTAATATTTGATATAAAACACTTTCTGAGTTTAATTCAGACAATTTTGTGATAGAATTCTATTTATTTGCAGAAAACTTAAATATATTGCATAGGAGGGAATACTGTAACATTTCTAGTATCCTCATCAGTATATTTCATCTTGGATTGGAGCAACGGTAACAAGTAAACCTACCACAAGACATGCAACCAGAATGTCCGTTAAATACCGACTGTTCATGAAAGTAACAACTTATAAATCTCCCAAATAATCCTAACCTCACTTAAATGAAAGAGTAACAATGAATTAACAGGATCACACAGAACGTACAACATAGGATTTTAAAACTTACTTATTTGGTGCGACAGGTCCTTATATTCCAAAAACAATATTGTGACAAAACAAATTAAATTTCCGATTAATGTCTAAATCTTTTTTAAATGAGGAGAACCATTAAAACAGAGAAGAACTTACATATAATCCTTCTCTGATTTGTGAAAAACAGCATTCAAAATTAAACTTCCTCTTTAGAAACCTGGATCCATCCTTAATCATTTTCATATTGGATCTGTCTTTCGCCTACACTCGTCTCACAACAAACATACATTCAGTGTGTCTCTAAAATCTGCCAATGCATTTATTCAGAAACACAAAAAAATCCTTCAAACTTAACAAAGATAGAATTAACGAAGTCGACAAACGCTATTGATCGAACTGAAAGAACAAATATTACAACTCTGAAAAAAATACAGTTTAGCCATTTGTAGTAAAGAAAATTGTAGTTCAATTTTCGTTAGAGACTCTTTCTTTTCAATGAGGAACTATTCCTAAAGAGATAGATGTACAAGCCACATAACTGATTTGTGACTGATAAACTAACTAGCACCAATGGATTTATAACAGTTAGCGTCAACTGACTAGCCCTACACAAGTACAACAGTGGTAACAGAATGAGACAAATATTAGCACCGGAGGTTTCTAAATGCACAAGCAGACTGAATCACAAAATTTAATCACTAAAAAGACGTTTTTATCTCCAAACTCTCGGGAAAAAGACTAGCCATGCACCAATATCATCAAACTATAAGCTGATATTATTATAAAAACTAAGTTTCTAACCGTCTACAGATAATTCTACATGAGCTTGCAGATATAATGAAGATACTAAACAAAGAAAACTACATCAAAAATCAATCTTAAGCGATTTTAAAACTGCATATCAGACAAAATGTGCCAACGTTTTCATGCAAAGATACTTTTGAATGTGAGAATGGGTGAAGCATTCATTTAAGATGGAATTCATCGTCTCATTGTAGAATATTTAAATCAAAGAAATGAGAAAATCTCTTCAGAATCCCAAAAAGAGAAAATAGAATGAGATGAGGATGTAAGTAGTTAACAATAAACATAGATGCAGACAGACAGAACCATGAACCAAGCAGCCTACCTTGTCTAACAAACACCTGATTGACATCAAGTAGAATGTCACAGCCTTCTACGATCATTCTCTCTACTGCCAAGTTTTTTCTCAAGTTTTCTGTTTCACTAACCTGAAATGAGATGTATGGCTTAGTTATGTTCATGTAAACTTGTCTCATTTGTGTGGTTTGTATACTGTCATGATTTATCACTCAGCCACATTTCAGTATATGTAAACAATTTCTGTCTGCATCTAACTATTTAACTAATAGACAAACATTAAAATCAGTATATCTGCAACACTTTCTTGATCAAAGAACTTTTCCCAAACATGAGCTTAGTTTGGAGTACTTCTCTTGATTTAATTTTTTTATTTTAAGGTATGCATTTTATATAATATTCACCTACAAAGCAAATTAACAATGTTATGCATTAGATTCTGTAGTAAAATATAGTTGGTGTTGAAAGTATGAAAATTGAGTTCAAATCTGAGAGTGCGAAATTGAAAACATCCACACGATGCTGGTGCCCATAGTCTTAATGAAGTTAACCCCTTTCATTGACTTCATCTAAACCCTTATTTCTCCTTTCATCACCATCAACACTAGTGATAGTCAGACGTCTTTTTGACTTAACAATAAGACTGAATATTAACAGCATTTATTATCTTCTTTCAGCCAATTGGTTTGGTTTACATATTGATTGTTTTGTTTTCCTAGTTGAGCTCCAAACTCAAAACCTTAAAAGTAAAAAATAGGAGTAATGTGAAGGACTCAGGACTGAAGCTAGGTCTTGACACATATGTTGACGGTTGTTTTGAAATAGTAATTCAATAGAAAGGGTGGGTATTAGGTATTTGAACATATTTTCATAAATATGCTACTAATTATATTCGTTAGTGAACAAAAACCAAATACTTGTCATTTCTTATGGTAAAAAATAACACCTTTAATGGAGTTGTACAATTTCAATAATATAAATAAGATGTTAGTTTATTAGAAAATATTGAATAACTTGAATGTCACCTCATCGTGCATCTGACGAGAAAGGTCTTCTAACTGTTGGCGAGCATTCTGCAGACTCTTCCGTTCAACGTGATCATGAGGCGTGTGAGCAAGTAACTCGTGCAGGGTGATGATGTAACGGGGGATCTGGCACATACATGACATAATGTTGTACAGAACCCAAGACATCACTCCTGATATGCGACAAAATAATTGCAAGATAATTTAGAGTAGATCCATCCTTTTAAAATAATACAATAATAAGAATGCTGGTAACTAATGTTGTCTTTCTAGAATACCGTTTCCACAGCAAACTTCATCACATTGTACCTAAACAATCTTCAGCCATATTTAAAAAGAATCCATATTTTTTTTAATTTACACTTCACTTGCTAGTTCATGTAGGCCTGTTTGAGAACTTTATTCAATGAAGAGACTTCACAATCCAAGGCTTGGCCACGGAGCCTTAGTCAAATTACTTTTACCGCTGTACATGTTTAGGAGGGTGGGTGGGCCTATACCACTACATGTATAGGGAGAGGGCGATATAAACTTTACCTAATTAGCATCAAGCTTTTACAGCTTGAACATTTAAATGTCAAATTATAGGTTAGCAGATTTTGAGTGAAACAAAAAATGAACTTTAAAATTTGATACTACACTAAGTTAATTGTTTATTCATAAAATTGGTCTGTAGTATAGTAGGAAGAGAGAATATTTATTTCATACGTTACAGATACAGAAAATTGAGCTTTTTTGTGGGAATTCTCTCAAAAAGACATTCAACACATATAAAAATAAAAGGAAAATGGAAAATAAAGGTTCATGTGATTGTAAAAATATTTTTTAAACCCTTATTTCCCCATTGCCCCCTTTTTTAAGTTTGAATATAAACTGATATATTTTTGTTTTCATAATTCCAAATATTTACAGATTAAATTCAATATGGATTCACCACTAAACACTATTTGTAATAAAGAAAGCTATAATGAAATACATATCACTTGGCTTTTTTTTGCTATCCACAAAAAAAAAAAGGATAAGCTAAATAAAAAATGAAGAAATTCTGCAACCAAATATACAGAAAAAATTCTACTTCTATCTTAGTTCCATGTAGGCCAGGGAAAGATTCAACAACTAAAACCTGAACCTCCGATATTAAAACAGGCCTGTGCTCTAAATGGGGAAAAGCACCGAGAATACTCCTCCTAATTGTTAGGAATCTTTGAAATCATTCACATGCACAAAAGCATATAAGTCTGGAAAATTTATCATGAAGCTAATGAGTTGAGAAGTACTTGTTATTTGTCTTTGTTTCAGCTCAGTTGGTTAGACTTCTGCCACTGTAGTCATACAATGGCAATTAGTGTTACCAACTTATAGCGTCTGACCACTGAGTATTAGCTGGTTTATATACACTCTCTATGTTAGTTTCAGAGACATTTACTGCATTAATGAAAATATAATCATCACAGCTTTTGTGAACTTTTTTAACCTCATCACAGCCAAACTTCATGTACATTGTCACACCTTAAGCTCTATGTCCGATAGCTTCCATTATTATACTAGGTAAAAGCCTCTTGCATTATTTTCTAGTACTTCAATATGTATTTCTTGGTGAGCAAGGTCATACATATTTTTAAAGAGGACTACAGAGGTCCTACTGTACGTAGGATTGGTCTGGACTGGATGGGCAGGTGGGTTGGTCAGTGCCATTGTACGTGTACGGGCGGGCGGGTGGGTCAGTGCCACTAAACGTGTATGGGAGGGAGGATGGGTCAGTGCCACTGTACGTGTATGGACGGGTGGGTGGGTCAGTGCCACTGAACTTGTATGGGAGAGAGGATGGGTCAGTGCCACTGAACGTGTATGGGCGGGTGGGTGGGTCAGTGCCAATGTAGGTGTATGGGCGGGTGGGTGGGTCAGTGCCAGTCAATCATCACCATAAGTTTATAGTATTTCGGGTGGTTCGGGTGAATGGGAGGTACTCAACATTCAGATTTTAGAATTTCATGACAGAATCTACTTCTTTAAAATTTTGCCAGGGACAGATTTTTTGGCTGACAGCTGATGTCAACGGGAGATCAATGTGATAATCCAGCTGCCAAAATTGTGGTTTATTCAGCACCCTACAGGGACATGTGAAGCTTAAGGATTGCTGTAGACACAAAAATAATCATGTGAACAAATAACAATATATGTAAACGCCTATATCCATGAACAAACGTTGTGGTTTTAAGAGGTAACATAAATATAAATTAATTATTTGTCCTATAATGTAGTTTGGTTAAACTCAGTTCCTAGTTCATAAAAAAAGAGATCACTAAAGTTTCTCCAATTAATAACAAACATAACATAAAGTGATTTAGACTGGGCCTCCTCATTTAATGTGCAAATCGAGATGGACTAGTTGTTAGTCCGTAGATCTTAGTAGTGGAGTAAGTTTAAGAACATTGAGTTTATTCTCCGTCATCCACTCTAATGGAACTGTATGTCAATAATTACTTCTAGAAAATGAAGATAATTATATGACATCAACTCAGTTCGCTGTAATGGCTTTTGGACTCACAAGCATGATACTCGCTACCATGAGAGGGCGAACCTCTAACCAATGGTTGCTAAGACATCAATTATTACACATGGTTGCAGTTTTCCGAATGACACAAGTCTACGGGTTACTCTGCGTTAACAAAAGTTAACCGCCCCTTGGGTACTGCTAAGGTGCCAACTAACAACAGTTGGTTACTATGCATTAGGCCACACCGAAAGGATGTTGGTACGTGGACCAGATGGTCTCCATGTGTGCTGTTTAGACGTTGTTTCGTCTCTTCAGGTGTAAATAGGTGAGAGTTTCCTACTCACCATTACACTACAGCGAACTGAGTTGATGTCATATAATTAATTATCTTCATTTTCTTGAAGTAATTATTGACATACAGTTCAATTAGAGTGGATGACGTAGAATAAACTCAACGTTCTTAAAGTGCAAACTTAAATTAATGCTACTTGAAAGACATTTGGCGCAATTATTATAAAACCTAGTTTTGCACTTCAAGGCATGTGTCTGTTTTGTACATTCTTTGATCATTATTAAGACGTCAATCGTCATGATATGTGGAAATATGAGGGGCGAATGAATGTGATGAATGTAGATGAACGTGTGTAGTCATTGTTACTAACTAAGGTTGACTGTTCCTCATGATATGGTAAACATATGTTATATTTTAAAGTGAAAATCAAACATACCTCAAACTTGTTCATCTAGGATTAACACATTCTAGATCTGTTCAACCAAACTGGTTTCACTGATTTACTAATTAGTGTGAAGAATATTAAGTGAAACTGAATTAACATGATTAGTGAACAGTCACATACGTTTTTGTAGTACAATACAAATAAAGTTACTACCTGGTGCATGGGATAGGTAAGGAATGTCTCAAGTGATCTTCCTTGACATGCTGGTTTGTTTTCCAGCCGAGCGAGTAGAGCAGCAAAAGGCGGCGACTGTTTACACTCTGTCAATACTTGCAGGCTGTAGTGGTGATTACGTACATATTCTTGATAAATGCTCAGCATCGGAAGTAACATGTCAAACAGGTCACCTAAGTAACAAACAAACAAAAAACGCTTAGTACAGGTACTTCAAAATATAGATGTTGAAGTTATAATTCATTGCACGGTAGGGGTTTAGTTGTCGGTCAATATTAAAATTATTACTGTGCAATAATATAGATACCAGGTTAATTTTTTAAAATAACAAAATGATGATCTTATAAACAAGGCTTGTCTTTTATAGATCTTTCACATTATAAAAAAATTAATAATAATAAGTTACAAATGTTGCAACAACTTTTATAGTCCTAAATAAATTGTCTAATGCTACTGCTTTCTAAACATATCAACTGTCTCGCATTATACAAGTATATATTTTTTAATAAACAATAATTTATTTCCATTTTGTTTTCTTAGATTTTGAGATACCTTTTGACAGTATGGGTCTTATTAAAATCTTAGAATCAGTGTAGCATTTTGAAATTAATAACAAAAATATATAAATATCATAACAACGTAGGCTATGTTTAACAGTCACCACAGAGAAGAATGAAACAGAGGTTGCATCCAGTAATGTGCTAAATGTGTGTTGAATAGTTATTCCTCCACTGTGCCAAGCGATAGCTACAGGTATATCACCTTGTCAGGTTCTCTTTTATTTACCCCAAATCCTCAAGGATTAACATAGTAAGTATTACTACAGATGTATAATGATGTACATTAGTAACATGTCAAACAGGTCACCTAAGTAACAACAACAACAAAAACGCTTAGGTAATGTACTTATAACTGACACTTAGGTGTTTGCTACAGCTATAGGAAGCGATCTCTGTTTATTTAACTCTGTGCAATCACACAAGGTATGGTGCATGTATGAAATCTGTTAAAGTCATTGGAAATTCACTCTGGGGTGAAACAAGGATGATTGTTTCCTCCATATTATTTCTTATGGTTTTTAATGGTGTATTAAGGAATACATAAAGAGTAGACTAGGAGAACGATTAAAGGTCCTCTACATGCTTTAAAGGTGATGATACATGCTTTCTTCAGAGGTAACAACTTTATGAATGTGGGTGGGTCCAACACCATCGTACGGGTATCGGTGATTGAGAAGGTTATTACCATCATATGCACATTGGGGTCGTTGTATTGCTTAAAACGACTTTATAGATACATTAAAATTCAACTTATTGTTACTGACTTCAAGTACAATGCTGAAGAAGTAGACCTGCAGTTGAATGAAATAAAATTAAAGAAATCAGAGTTAATAGCCAAAACCAATCATTATTACAGTCAATAATGGTCCAATGAAAGGGTGGTCAATTCTTGCTATCTTGGAAACATTATGACAATAGGGGATCGAGCTGAAGAAAAGCTCAACAGACCTCCTCAAAACCACAGCCAGTTTGGAGATCTAGTAAACTTAAAAGAATGGCTAGATTGAAGATTTTCAAAAATGATTTAAATTCTGTTTTGTTGTACGTGTGTAAAACACGAAGAGTGACCAGACAGTCAATTAAGAGGCAGCAAACCTTAATTAACTGATGTCTTCATAGAGTAATGAGAATTTAGTGGCCAGAAACCTTTTCTAACTAGTATCTGTGGGGAGTAACCAACAATGAGCCTACAAATATCGCTACTGAAGGTGAAAATGAATAAAGGATACTATAAAGAAGACTTACAAAACAGAGCTTGGATTGGAATCCTCAAGAAAGGTGGAGAAGAGGAAGACCAAGGGAGATTTGGGTTACTCTCGTTGTATAAGGAGACAAGAAGGATGGCTAAAACTTGGCAAAATATAACAGACCTAGCAAACTGACAGAGAGTAATAGCAAACTTTTTATGGCTCAATGTTCCATCTATGGAATTGAAGAATTAAGTCATTAAATCAGTGAGACTGTTGTGTGTTAGTTTTATATGCAACATTCTATAAAAAAACAACAATAAATTGCTAGAAACATGCTCACTTGTATTCTTATTGCAATGATTGATAAAC
Organism: Stictocephala bisonia; assembly: GCA_035578905.1. NCBI lineage: Eukaryota > Metazoa > Arthropoda > Insecta > Hemiptera > Membracidae > Stictocephala > Stictocephala bisonia. The sequence continues at coordinate 174,330 of JAQJVL010001048.1, forward strand.
ATTTTATTCTTATGTCAATGCAAAACTAACTTGACTAAAGGAAATTTTATGTCATAATACTGTTTTATAGTTTTTTGTACTTTTTTGTAGTTGGGCAGGTCCCAGTCATTGAAAGGCCGATCAACTTGAAAATTTTATAATATCCCTACTACAATTTGAAATTATGTTTTTGCCTACAGAAACATGAAATGAAGCAGTCATTCTACTAAGTTTTATAAAGTGAGATTTTTAATTATAATTATTTGATAATTACCAAGCACAAGTGTAGGCCAGCTCTCCATTCTGGACGTTAGACCTTTTAGAAATATCTGGTGCAGAAACAGGACTGTCTCACTGTTTAGGAAAATGGAGTTAACATCCTCATGAGAGCAAGGGGGTTTCTTACTGGAGGCAGCCATTTTAAAAGGCCGTAGAAAACATGATACCAGCACCTCCATCTGTTCCATGTACTCTTCTTCTGCCTCGACCATACGAAACACCAGGCTGAAAATACATAACTTCCTTAAATGTTTCTTTTAACTATCTTCTCAGGTACAGTATGTTTTGTGGATCTAAAATGAAACACTTTTTGATAACATTTAAAAACCTTTTTAATAATAGTCTATCTGATAGGTAATCTGTAATTAGCCCTATTCACTTCAAATGATATAAAATATACTTCGGCATTACTAATATTACAAGTTGTAACACAATATGAACAAAATCTGTCCACAACTGCTTCTTTGAACACACACTGATGAAAACATTATAGAAAAGGAATTTAACACTTTAGCTGCCGTGTCAGTCCAGTACGCCCGACGGCTCTTTATCTCAGCTAGATACTGTCAAGCCACTATGCCCGACATTGTTGCTAAGCAACCTTTTGGTTATTTTATTGTTACTCGACTGGTCCTGCTTTCTTAAAGAAACCGATCACACTTTATTGTACTGCAAGCATCACACTATTTACAGAGCGAATTTCTAAGTATTTAGTTTTATACAAAGTTGTTCATAAAACTTTAAATGTTGGCATGTTCTACAAGCAAGTTGTCGGGAGTATAGGCTCGACAGACTTATTTAGTGAATGTTGGTATTGAAATAACGTAATACATATTGAATACTGGATTACTTTCATCATGCAGTCAGTGTAGCCAAACCATGAAAACAAATTTACCTCAAAATGTGTCAGGCCGATATGCTCGACAGAGTTTTTTATGTGCCGTATACGCTACTAAAAAAACTGTGTCGGGCCAATACTCCCGACATATTTATATAGATATAATGCCTATGTATGTACTATTTCTATACTCAGAAATGGTGGCATAGTAAGTATAATGCATCATTGTTTTAAATATTTGCATAACAGTTTTTGGCAATTTAGAGTAAAAATACTCATTTTAAGGATGGCAGCTAACGTGTTAATAGTATCTAGAAATGTGTTACCTATATGTTACCTAGGAAGATAATACTTAAAATATAATTACATTGCTTACCTCACTTAGTTATCTTAAATGGTCTCAAAATACTTAAACCTTATTTTAAATAGTCTTAAAATATTTAAACATATATTCACCCTCATAGCAATTTGACTGAAGTGAAATGATTCTCCATTATGAAATCTAATTTGTTACTGATGTTGTCTTCTTACTAAAAAAAGGAATCAATAACCAAGATTTAATGATTGGATATTCTCCATATGAAAATATGTTAATGAAGAAGTTCACACTACCATACATATCTTATATTATTATTCATTACTTACACACTGATCGTAGAGATATAGCCGAACATCAGGAGCTAATGAGTGTAGATGAACTAGTGTAGTCATTGTTACAAACTTAGGTCAACTGTTCTTTAGAAAGAGCCATTTATTAATATCCCAATAGTCAGGGCAACTAAGGGATCTACAGCTTTACATGGAGTCTGAACCACATAGTATTGGTCTGATTTTAAGCTAACTGACAAAACTAATACTCAGATCTCTTACTCACACAACATCCGGACCTTGTCTAACACCTAACATGAACACCTCAGACACTTCTAGTAGTGTCCTTGCCTGTGGCAATCATTAAGTGGACACAATGTTGGTATTAAGCGGAGCATAGAAATTATCATCTACATCTCCTACAATAGGCACAAAAAATGGTGTTTTATTAAACTTTTTTGAGTGTTTATACTTTTTTGAGGGTCTATAACTGCTGTTATAAGAGAATAACAGAGCTTTTATATACAGATATGTTTAAAATAATCGATACAACAATTAATTACTGTAACATATTCAATGTTATATGTTGAGGTAAACTCCTAACTCCTCATGGGCCTACGAGCGCGACAAGTGAAATACCCTGAACCATGTATAGTGTAGTCTGAAACCTTAGGCATTGTGGCAGCGATCTATAATCAATATGTTCAGAGATTTATTTCATTAAAAATAATTTAAAATTCACAATTTAACTCAGTTTAACTTGAAATTTATTATAAAAGCAACCAACAGACTGACGTTTTATTATTTATGTTGGTTTGCAATAGATTTTTAGATACAATAGTTATTTTACTAATAAAATCAAAAAGGAAATATTTAAAACGAAGCTAGTGGCAAGATTCTTATCATACCTACTTAAATTAAAATAATGGCTTTGTTATTATTAAAGCATAACATTAAAAATAACGTTTTATCAAGCAGTAATCATTATTATATTAATAATGAGTTATGAGTTTGGTTTTAAATATTATTTTCCTATAGTTATATACAGTTCCATATTCTAAAGAAATGGTAATTGGCGACACAAACCTACTTCATTTCTGCAAATACCTAAGAAAAACAGTTGTGATTGGCAAAACAAACCTGTTTCGTTTTCGCATACTCTCTGCATGGGGACTTTTTATGTATTGCTCGACAATTTGTTTCCACCGTCGCCGGCACAGCCAGCCACGGAAGAAGCTCTGCACCTTTTTTATCTTGCGAAGTTCCAAAGTCTCTTGTGCGGTGGCAGCAGTGGGTGGTGACGGACCAGCCGACACACCCACTGTTGAGGCACTGGTGGCAGGACTGCCAGTTGCATTGTACGTTGAAGGAACTGGGCGCCATTCCTTTTTCAGCGCACAAAGCTATAATCAGTATTTTAGTTGATTATACCTATAGTTATAATGCTATAAAATAATAGTATAGTTCAAAAATTACTTTTTTTATGATTCTTTTATTATTTTTTAATACTACTGGAAAAAAGACACAATTCCTAATATTGTGCATTATTTTCAAATGAATAGGTGTACTTTTGAAAACCAATTTTCCGTTACATTAGAATTGTTGTAAAACCTAGTACCATCAAGATACAGCTTTAGAAACCAGTCTTAATCAATTTACAGTAAAATGTGTCTAATACATCCATAGAAATAATTCACCATAATTACTACAACAACAAAAATCCAACAGAAAGATATACTCAAAAACGTACAATAATATGAAATACATGTGTAGAATAGTGTACATTTTATACAACAGAGAATCCCAAACAAACCTTTCCTCAGTTTATGTCTGTAGGTAACGCTCTGGTTTCATGAGATGAAGAGAGTACTGTTTGTTTTCATTGAACTTTCTTTCTTTACTCTATGCACGTGTGAGAAGGCTGTATGATAGTTAGGAAGCTACTCTCAAAATCCCCAAATTTAACGTGTTTTAATGCCATTATGTTATGTAGTATCTATTAGTATCGGCAATATTCCATTAAGTTTGTCAGTTGAAGTTCACGTATACTAAAACGTATTATCTAGATAAAGCAGAATCTAAACATAACCAAATTTATATTTTGATCAAATAGTTAAGCACTGGTAAACTAGTTTGTGACTAAAGATCTTCTCGGATAGCAGCAAATGATTGAACAGTATGTTGCTGCAGTACACAGTTATAACAATAAAGTGTTATTGTTACTTTATTATTACATAATGATTGAACAGTATGTTGCTGCAGTACACAGTTATAACAATAAAGTGTTATTGTTACTTTATTATTACATAATGATTGAACAGTATGTTGCTGCAGTACACAGTTATAACAATAAAGTGTTATTGTTACTTTATTATTACATAATGATTGAACAGTATGTTGCTGCAGTACACAGTTATAACAATAAAGTGTTATTGTTACTTTATTATTACATAATGATTGAACAGTATGTTGCTGCAGTACACAGTTATAACAATAAAGTGTTATTGTTACTTTATTATTACATAATGATTGAACAGTATGTTGCTGCAGTACACAGTTATAACAATAAAGTGTTATTGTTACTTTATTATTACATAATGATTGAACAGTATGTTGCTGCAGTACACAGTTATAACAATAAAGTGTTATTGTTACTTTATTATTACATAATGATTGAACAGTATGTTGCTGCAGTACACAGTTATAACAATAAAGTGTTATTGTTACTTTATTATTACATAATGATTGAACAGTATGTTGCTGCAGTACACAGTTATAACAATAAAGTGTTATTGTTACTTTATTATTACATAATGATTGAACAGTATGTTGCTGCAGTACACAGTTATAACAATAAAGTGTTATTGTTACTTTATTATTACATAATGATTGAACAGTATGTTGCTGCAGTACACAGTTATAACAATAAAGTGTTATTGTTCCTTTATTATTACATAATGATTGAACAGTATGTTGCTGCAGTACACAGTTATAACAATAAAGTGTTATTGTTACTTTATTATTACATAATGATTGAACAGTATGTTGCTGCAGTACACAGTTATAACAATAAAGTGTTATTGTTACTTTATTATTACATAATGATTGAACAGTATGTTGCTGCAGTACACAGTTATAACAATAAAGTGTTATTGTTACTTTAAATGATTGTACAGTATGTTGCTGCAGTACACAGTTATAACAATAAAGTGTTATTGTTACTTTATTATTACATAATCTAAAGAGTATACATACTTTCCATTTTGAAATATATTATTTTAAGTGTAGATTTTGAAAGAAAATACAGCCCGAAATTGTGTAGAAGCAGTAACAATACTGACCTCAGCCCTTAGTTTCTTGATTTCCGAAGCAAGTTCTTCACACTGCTGCGTATACTGCCACTTGGCTGTCTTCTCACTTTCAACTATCTGTAGCAAGTGTAAATGTTTTTGCTCCAACTCTTCTTTCTGAAGCAGCAACTTGTTGAAACTGAATAGTAAAATTACTTGAGTTAAAAATGAGTGACAATTTCCAGATGAATTACTACAAAGAATGAACATAAAAATTTCATCAGTAATTTTTCAATATTGTTTTAGATAAGTTTCACTAACCATGTTTATAAAATCCTATGTTTCTCACACAGGCTAATGAGCCCTGTCCGCTGAGATGCCCTATCCAGCCAAGTTTACCGGACAACTTTGCTCTCAATAGACTTAGAAATCATAAAGATGCTGGGATCCCATTCCCAAGATATTTAATACAGTGGATTATCATATGCAGTTGATATGAATGCTGAAAGATGTTGAATACCCCAGCAACCTAAATTCCTGTACCAGAGCTAGTGTAGTTAGCCACACAGTTTTGTGTTAATTTTGTACCCTTTTTGAACATCTATAGAATTTCTATATCAAGCTCTTTACCCATATTTACATTGTTGATAGCAGTAACTATACTTTTCTGTGAAGAGTAGCCAAGTTTCTCCCATGAACCGCCCAAGGCAACAATTATAGCCCCTACTAAATAGTCCAAAGGCCAACCTGTCTGAAGAAACAGCCAGAAAAGGTCTCACATGCACACTGAAAATAGCCATCGAAACAGTCAAAAGTGCCAACAAACTATCAGAGTCCTGGAGAGACAATACATACAAGAAATCCTCCAAAACCCATGCACTTAACCTGAGGTTAAGTGGTAGAGAGGGCTTTGCAGCCCTAACTTCGTCTTTGTAATATGAAAAAGACGTTTTTCATTTCATTTCATTTCAACCATGGAAGTCAACTTCGCCGTAAAAGAACTCAGGAACTTCACTCTAGCTTCTACCCAAGAGATCAATCAGTAAAATCATAAGAGCAACCAAACTTTCTTCTTCAGCTGGAGTTGATGATACTTTCTCGAAAATTATGAAACTTTGTGAGTTAGAACTGCTTACTCCTATTACAGACATATCAATAAGTCTCAAGCTCAGGGTGAATTTCCATTACAAATGAAAATGTCAAATGTCTACCTCCTCCACAAGAAAGGGGGAAAAGATGACATCAAGAACTACAGACCAGTCTCACTAGTCCCGACCTTTTTCAAGGTTCTAGAGAGAGTGGTCTTAAGTAGGCTCCGAATCCACCTTCAACAAAACAATATCAGTCTTAGAGAGCAATACGGCTTCATCCCAGGTCGGTCCGCAGTAACAGCTCTTGGAGAAATCATTGAGCATCTAATCAACAACTTGGATGCTGAAAGCACAATTATTAGTACATACCTCAACCTCAGCAAAGCATTTGACAGCCTTGATCACAACCTAGTTCTTTAGATGCTCAAGCTCCTTGGAATCGCCAGGACAGCGCCACTCTTGGTTATCAAGCTATTTAAGCAGTTGATTGCAGATGGTGGAGTTGAAAGAGACCATTGGCAATACAACAATAGCAGTCAGGTCCAAACCATTCAATTTAAAAAGAGGTTTCCCCAAGACTCTGTCCTGGGACCAGAGCTTTATGCTCTATTAACAGCCGATTTCCCCAGTCATATCAGCCAGTTTAGTAAAGCCACCATGTTTGCTGATGATATCATACTTCTACCCAGCAACAAAGCAGAGAGGTACTGGAGATTGATAACTTCATTGCCGTAAGCCTAGCACAGGACTACTGTGTCAATAACAACTTGGTTTTCAATGAAAAGAAAACAACTCAGCTAGTCCAGTGAAAACTAAAGAATGAAGTTACTGGTACTCCATATTTACGAAGTCTAACATAAAATAAGCATCTGAGAGTGGTTCTTGATGACAAACTATCATGAAGAAGATGGAATTACCATGTCAACACCCTATGCTTAAAACTCAGCTCTGCAATTTTCACACAGCCTGTGAGATTATGTATTACAAGAAAAAATTCATCAACACTGTAAATAGCAGGTTTTAACAACCAATATTTTATGGTTTATTTAAAATTAGACCTGCTCATGATCTTTACTTGCATGGGTAGAGCATTGAAAAGCTTGATACCCTGGTATTGAAAGCTGCATTGAGTACTGGTAAAGTTACATCTAGGAGTTATTACGTTATTTCTATTGCGTGTAAAATAATTGTGTACATCTCTTTGGTTGCTAAGACTAGATAAGTTATCTTTAACATACAACAAGACATTTAAAACATAGATGGACGGAAGGGTCAAAATATTAAAATTTACAAAAAGAGGTTTACAATGTTCCCTACTATGTACATTGCCAATTATCCTAATTGCTTTCTTCTGCAGCACAAAAAGTTTATTTGCTAAATGAGAATAGCCCCACAAAGTAACTCCATAGGTTAAAAAACTATTTATGTATGCATAATAAATACACAGCTTTAATTTCAATAGCTATTTATTTCATCTTAATTTTGCTTTAGCTGATCTACAATATTATGCTCTGTGGTACAGTAACTACATTATGAAGATATTACCAATAGTATAAACAAAGGAGAGTTATGAGAAACTTGAAATAGGAACCCATATATTTGGCAGCGGAGTGGATCACCATGTTATAATTACCTTCGACCAAAGTTTAACCATATTGATATTTTAGTTTATTCAGCCAGATACCAATACAATTAAAAACGTGCACTCTGCATTGCAATGTTCAGGGGGAGGGCTCCACCTCTTGATAAAATTGACTTCCATAAACCGACTTTTTTAGCACAAATCTTCTGCCCGAATTCACCTATTTTTGTGATAATTTTATACAATGGCATATCAAATTTGTTTCAAAATATATTTGATCAAGTAAAGAGTCCATTAGATAACACGTTTAGTTGATAACACATTAATCTGTGACATTACAGAAGACTTATTGAAGATTATATTTTTTAATAGGACATGTTTTATGTAAAATATTTATTCTAAGTTTGTAATTCAATTGTCAAAATATGGAATCAAACTTTATTTTAGAAAAATGATTTAGTAAAGAATTTGTTTATAAATGTTGCCTGATCTTAAAGACTTTCATTTCATATATATAGTAGTTTTGTAACTTACACGTTGTTTTGTTATAATCAGAGCAATATACCATAAACAACTACAGTATACCTAATGACTGTGGGCCTAGTATAACCGATAATTAATTTATTATTACTACGAAGTAATTATTAGTTTAGTCAAAGTAAAGTATTTTATATATATAAAATGGTCCAAGTTAAAAACATCTGCAAATAGAGTAGATTCCTGCTCTATGTAAAATAGTAAAAACTAAACTTTTAAAGTAGCTTTCCAAAAATTAAAAGTAATTTACCTAGCTTCCCGAATGGCTTCAATCCACATTTTACAGTCACTTTCTGTGCTGGCCCGCAACTCATACTGGCGCTGATTCTCTCTTCGGTATGAGATGGCAAAACAATACTGTAATAAATAAATAAGAAATTTGCAAATAGTTTAGTATAATTGTATGGTAGCAAGCACAGTATAATATAGTGATTATAAATTCATTTTAGAGTAATCAACTACCTACCTTTTATTGATTGAGTACAGAGCACAACTCACAAGGTGATTATGATTCCTGTGTAACATCAACTTAGACTAGACCTCTTTCAAGTATTGGCAGTAAGGAAAGATTCACAGTTTTTACATAATATATTGCACCCATCTTGTAATAAAACACTCTAAATATGGGTAAATAATTAAATACAGTACAACTTTCTGAAGTCAATTGTTATTTGACCGAATGCTCTTGGTCCTAGTTATGATTCGCTCCTGAACCGATATTTATATGAAAATATTATTTTTAAATGTTATGTTTATGTCATAGTGTAGTTTTTCTGAATGACTCCGTACAAAATTATCAGTTGACTACAGATGCTGCAGAGAGTATTGGCTTAGGAAATAATAAAAATATGGACTAGTATTAGCAATTTCATTGAAACATTAACATAGCATATTTAAAAATTTTTTAATTTGTTTTGTAGCTTGGCCACAAATATCAGTAAAAGTGACCAGTGAATAATCCTAAGATTTCTTATTGTAAATAAATGTTTATATACTGAATGAAATAAACAAGTAGTGTATTATTAAATGGTTATTATTTTGCAGATAGAGTTGTTTATGCATTCTGTCTATATTGCACATAGATATGTGACTAGTGCCTTTTCACAGGTGACTGAGTTTCAAAAGTGCCGTAAACAGAAAATAGTTTTAACATTTCAGATGATTTAGCCTCCTCCACACAAATAAAGCGGATAATATTAGTATAAAGCATTCATCGTTGACTTAATCATTAGATTTGAATTACATCCAATCCAGCCTCAACAAGTACAAAAAAATAAAAAGATATTTAAATGTCTTATGATCCATAATTAAAAAGTAAATATTGTATATGGATGATTGAGAAGTCAAACGGTAACCAAGGGTCTAAAGAATTGTTTCAGTAAATTTTCTTAAAACAATTATATTCCTTTAAGAATAATAGAATAAATTATTATAAGTAATGTTAAAGTCTTAATGTAAATTTTAAATATCTATCTGTTTTCAAAACAAAAATGATTTACTTTATTTGTGTGGAGGAGGGTAAATTATCTGAGATGTTAAAATCTCTTTCTTAAGAATAAAAAAAGTATGTCTAAGTGGCACTTATGAAATCTTTGTAAGGGTCATTACAAGAATGTGTAGCTTTAATGGGCCAAAAGTTCTGAACTTCCGCTAAATGATTTTCATCCATTTAATGGTGGCGATATATCAGCTGATGAAACCTTTGTTAGTGATTTTATGACTAAGTAGCTTCTCGCGTTAGTGTTCAGTGAATGACACTATATAACTTTGGAGACTATAAAACGGTTGCTATACCTATAAGTTCTGCATTCTATATGTTTTTTTTTTTTTTTTTTTTAATTTGAATTTATCTTAGGATTGATATTAATAATTTTTATGCAAGAAAACTTCAATATGGTATTGATCCTACATAAAAATGCCCTCTAATAAGTGTCTGTAACAATAAATCTAAATTAACCTCTTATAGTACAAGAAAGTGATGTGAATTTAGTAGTTGTGGTAGGTACAGTGTGTCTCATCAAGCTTACAACTTACGACTGTGCACCCTTCAACAACAACTCTTGTATTCTGTGTTTTTTGTAAAATTCTTATTTGATTTTGTTTAAGTTAGGACTCTCTTGTTTGAACATTATGAGGTTTTCATTATCTAACATTGTTCCCTGTTTAAATAAAAACGTATAGTATTGTGCTAATTATCTATTTCAAACAAAAAAGGGCAGATATTAGTCATTTTTTAAGGATTTGACAGGAAAAGTAGTCTTGCCTTGTTTATGAGTATGAAATAAACACTTCATCAACACAAAGTAAAACGTTTAAACTCTGTGTCTGTGTGTTTATTTGGGAAATTGACTTACAAGGAATTGTTTTCCTAAGAGCTAATTATTTTTTTCATAAAAGTCACATATTTATTTAATTTATTCATTTTTCCTTGGTGTAGGATTTTTAGTTAGTTAAACCATTAAGGTTTACAATGAATTATTTTGTTAGTGACACAAAAAGTTATCAACGACAAGTAACTCATAAATTACCTGATATATTTCAAAATTTACTTTTATGCTATTGGTGAACTACACATTTTCAGACACATATCAAAGATTGTTGACCATGGACTGTGTACCATGTTGAATTAGAATAAGGGAATGTTGTGTTTGTAACTTTATAATAATGATTTTATTGTTATCAATCAAAAACATGTGGAAATAACCAACTACAGTAATCCCATATTGAACATTTTAAGCTGGAACGGCATTGGATCTCTTGATAGTCAAGCTGATTAAGTATCCTGCTGGTCAATTTTAACTTTATGTTACCTAATGGAAAAAGTTAAAACATTAACAAAACTGGAGAGAAATGTTGTTTATTTTTTATTAACTCTAATGTGTTTATTTAATTACTAACACATTAGAGCAATTTATGACTTGCCAAACTTCACAGGAAATTGCAACTCATTTAAATGCATTATTTGGACAGAATACATTATTGATGTACTTAGTAATACAACTCTCTAAACTATGATTTTATAATCTATTGTTAAATACAACCAATCAGGATAATACCGATAGCATAATAATGAACTGTGATTTGATTGGATAGTCAAAGATCACAAAATTATAGCTGCATATTAAGAGAAGAAGAATATATTTGGATATCTCTATAACTTATACTGATACCTTCAATATTCATCAAATCAAATCAGAATCTCTGTACTCATTAACATACACATGATGAAAGGGATCAGCTGATAACCTCTGGCTGTTCATTTGTCATTGGGCTGTTCATTAATGACACTTTCTAAGGAATAGTCGGCCTTAGTTTGTAAGAATGATTGCATTTGCTCATTTAGATAAATTTCAAAACCATATTCGCCCATATCTTGACAATCTGCATCTTAAGAATAAATAAACAAATGTAACAAATTGACGCATTAAATAGAGCCATAGAATAATTGTACTACAACTAGACAATTAAGTCTTAAAAGAAAAACAATTATTATTGTTTGCTACAATATTAGGGGAGTTATGTTTTTAGTACGTTAGTAAAAAAAGGCATTGAAGTTAAATTAAATTAATTGATGGAAAATGATGTGACACAGTCTAAAGTGCCAGTGTTGTGAGGGAGCTGGTATGGGATAGTACATGAAGACCTATTATTGGAGCAAAAAAATTCATTAAGTTATTCAGATTGCTAAATAACATAATGCACCTAATACTCCATGAAATTAAATGTATTTTGTGTATCTTTGAGTACAGCGGGTTGATTTAGACAAAATCTAAAAAAATAAGAACATTCCTTAAAAAATAGCGTTTTCATTTTTACCACACCAAAATGGATGTACATTATTTTCATATATGCCTAACGGACACAATTCTAAGATTCATAAAATTGATAAAAACAGCATCAATATTTTCAATTATACAGGCAAAGTTATCTTCAAAATATAACACTTTGTTACAAGGAAAACTTTAGGTAATTTTTTTCAGATGCGTTGTTTTTAATACAAAAAAAAAAAAAAAAAATCATTTGTAAGATCACAAAGCTTATTTTAGGACCTTACACAATGAATACGTACAGTATTAATAAATAGACAGATACGAAAACAAATTTGTTGAAACCACTCCAAATATGTAGAACTCTAAAGCAGACAAACTGATGTTATAAGAGGCTTAAGAGCTAGCCGTGGTGACAGGTCATTTTCAACAAACCATATTTATGCTAAATGGAGTGCCAAAATGAGATTACAGTGTTCAGTTCTAATGTAGTTGTATACTTTTGTTGTTTTAATGGACTGAACTTGTCCTTAACATTGTCTGATGGAAGTGCTGTAATTAATTCTGACCAACACAACTGCTGTAAAAGTGGAGCAGAGATAATTTGTTACTCAGACAGCTGTTTTTGTTGTGGTCCAGGCACATGCAATTCAGAAGAGACAATCTAATTTTCTATTTGTCTTATGAATATTCTCTACAATAACTGCTTTGTAATAAATACTATTAGACTCTAAGCCTTTTTAATGTTAATTGAAAATATAAAACTTTTATCATAATATAATTAATATAATTCTTTAGTTATTTCTCAGAAAATATGCAGCTTGTAAAAAAGTATTTTACTCATAAAAGCTAATCCTGTTAATTAATAAGAATTAAAGGATAACACAATATGTTTAAGTAAGATTTATTGTAAACGCAGGAAAAGTTTATTTAAATATTTATAAATAAAACACTTGTAAATATAATTTATAAATGTACCTACAGGTAATAAATTTGCTATGATATTGTTTAGGTTATAAATCTTGTCAAAGAACTTTTTAAACTTTAGATTTGATATTTTAGGTAGTTTTCAAATACAACAAGTTAAAATTGACAACTACTGACATTTTGAAAAGAAACAAACACGAGTATGTATAGGCTGCATGCTACTGGTTGCATGTGAACTAATTTTTGTACCATACAATTGAAGCCCACACAACTATAGGCATTTCTGGGATCGTGTCTTGTTTCTAGCGCACGTGTTAGAAGCGCACAAGGATCAAAGCATGTTAGGAGCGCACAGCACTTCTACCTGAGGCCTGGAGGGTCCAATCTGATCTGCCAGCGGTCTGGTATAATCCCCCGGCTATAAATGGATTAAACAAGGTTTGAGTGCACATCCTGGCTCAAATTAAAATATTTGTGGATTGAACATTTCTTTAAAAATAAACAGAAAGGAAGTAAAAGTAACATTATTTAATTATATTTTAGTTTTTTTGCCAGTTCAATACGACAATTTTAAGTGTTTTAAGCTAAACACATGCTAAGGAGTACATGTTTAGTAACATTTAATTCCAGGTATTGAGTGTAATTATCAGCAACAAGTAATAACTTAGTTTATATATAACATAGCAAGCGTAAGGTACAATAAATATTAACTTAGTAGATATTAATGCAATCCTAATTTTAATGTAGTTTGATTTGTTATTGTTAGAACATAAAAAAATGAATTTGCAAGATTAAAAGTTTATTCTTAAGATACAACTTGAATATAGTTTTAATTGTTATATACATACTTGAAAATAGTATCTTGCAGTAAATAAAATGTATACAGATGCATGCATTAATAGTATTGTTGCCATACGTTGCGCGGATATCGTAGGCAATAGGTTATGTTCTTAGTCCTCTTATACCGATATTGTGTCCACACATTGCTTCTCATCGGCGTGGGGACAACTAGAGAAGCCTGGAGTGTCTTTGTTTGATGGTGGCAAGCGTTCAGATGTTGCACAGGGAAGAGAATACAACAAGCCAAGTACTTGGCGTAGCTGAAAGCAAAATCAATACTATGTGGTTCAGATTCCACGTTAATCTGCAACTTAGTTTCCTGGCTATTGGGCAGTTAATAAATGGCCTTCTGAGCGTAAGTCAATTTCAGTTTTTAGCCAGACTACATGTCACTCACATTCATTCTACACTTATGTAATACTTAATATTGTTCATAAAATACACCTTAGCTGTGTTGGCGTCTCAAATCTGAATAATTCTCTGAATAGTTAGGTAAAACAGTTTATATTACAGAAAAAATAGTACAACACGTCTTGTAACACAGTATTTATTAAATATAACAGACATACTGTACAATTCATTAATATAGCTACTTTTTTTGTATAATTGCATTTGTTATTCTCAAATAAAATTATAATAAAACTTATTTGACATTTTGATAGCTATACCAACAATGAATTCTGTTAGAATATTATATTGTATCTAGACTTGGAAGTAGCGTTCAATTGAATAACTGAAACCAATGCTGCTAAATTCCCACCCTTATACTATTTCATTGATTCATATTTACAGGAATACTCTTACCAGGTAATTGTCAGGTAAGTCTGAAGGATGATGACACCTTTGGTGTCCCCATGGGTTTAAACAAATTCGGCAACTTTTACCTGATTCGGTGGAAGGAGGAGTATGGATTCGGTAACTTTCATAAAACTGACTCCAACAGAAAGGCATGAACTCGGCAATTGTAGTGAAAGGAGTGGCAGCCAGTAACACTCGCGTTCAATACAGCGTAATTCTCTCAGTAAGGAGTTATAGAAAAATGTACAGACATAAAGTACAAACATATTCCATATCAGTTATTTTTTGTTAAAATTTCTTTTGGCACAATCCAAATGCATATGTATCTAATTTAAAATATGATCTAATTCTTTCACAAAACTATCACAATAGTTACAAATTTAAAGGTACCGTGGGAGGTAAAAGCTCTAAAATAAAACCAAAACTGTTAACAGTAAAATAAAGTAAACCTCACTAAGTGAAAAACCAAGATTCTGTATAGTCTAACAATGATAAAGGTTTACGTTCTTTGAAATCTGTATGTGTTCGCTGTTGCAGTGCTTCATAAGTTCACTTTCAATGCGTTATTAGATTTAAGGTAAAGAAAAAAGTGAACTTAAACTTATTTAATTATTATTAAAAGCAATTTTGTTCAATAAGCATTTTAAGTCCAAAACGTGCATAAAAAATATACATATAAAATTTTCAAGTAGAAAAAGAATCATGAAAATCACAAATAAAATAAGTATGATATTTTTAAACCTAGTAACAAAGAGGCTATACTGTAGACTAGATAAACTAATTTAACACAGGCAAATTCGATTATTATGTTTTATAATGTTATTCATAATACAATAAAAAATAATTGACTCATTATAAAACCAATTTCAAAATTAAAGTAATTGAGAATTTTGCTGTACAGTTCTTAATGAAGAAAACTATTCATAAAACTACTAAACATATCACACAAACTTTAAAACAGTTTTGAAATCTCAGAGTTTTTAAACGTTTGCTAATAAACAACATCAACATCGTGGCCGTACAACAAATTTACTTGTTATTTGCACCCAAACAATTCTAGTTTTAATATTACCATTTCTCAGATGGCTTACTTTGTTTTGTATGAACATGATGACTTCTTTTTGTGTTGTAGACAGTTTTATTTTATTGCCCTTATCTACACTGTTCATTCTGCACGTAAATATCGATTTGTTCATTCTTCTGAATTTTGATTAATCTATTAATATTGAAGGTGGAATATTCAGTATTCGCAGCAATTGTATGACTGATGGTCGCGTGGAAGAATTTGTCCAAACCATCCACCAATCCCACCCCCTCGCCCCTACCTTTCAAAGAAATTTGCCAAGTTTGTGATTGGGATTAACTGACCCTTTTTAAAACCCTATTTTATGCTACTTTGAGTTGCTGAGTTCATGTCTGCCCGTCCCCAGTACTTTTAAATAACAAACTTCCTTTGAAAAACTCCAATAGATAAATTTGGCGAATATGTGCCTAAGTGATATTGGCCAACATCCGTACCCATGCCTTTTCATATTATAATATAGAGAAAATGGTCTACAACCATATGGGCAATAGAAGAACCACATTTTTAATATATACTCGTAGTCAGAGTCAAGCAAAACTAAATTATTAAATCACACCTTCTAAACATTGATAATGTAAATGACTAAAATAAGTAGTTATTATTAACAAACACATCTAATATTGTACTTAGGCAATAACATTTTGCCAATAATTTAATTTAAAAAATCTTCAAAATACTCTCCAAAAATATCCCCCAAAATTATTGTATGCTATAAGATATAAAAAATTGGATGTGAACAGGCCGAAAGGCAAGATATATCACAGGATGTCATAGGATCTGTAAATTTGAGGTAGATACTAATGGATCTAATTTGTATATTATTATAACTAATTCCAGTAATAATCAAGCGGCTGGCACAAGAGATGTTAATTTTGAAAACAAAATAAATAGTCAACAATACTTTCTAAATATTGTTCTACTGTTCAAAAGTTTTTAATCCTAAATTAAAAACAGCACAATGCATTTTTTATTATAGTCTTTCTATAATAAATAACATATTTAACATTAACAAAAATAACAGATACAATTATAAGTAAAATGAAAAAAAAATAATATTTGAAATTAGAATTATATATAATACCAACTAAGTTCAAATAACCTTACACTTGCTGTCTTGTAGTAAGTACGTTATTATTTGTTGCTGATAATTACACTCAATGCCTGGATATAATGTTACTAAACATGTACTCCTTAACTTGAGCTTAAAACACTCAAAATTGTCGTATTTAACTGAGACAAAAACTTACATTATGATTAAGTAATGTTACTTTTACTTCCTTTGTGTTTATTTTTAAAGAAATTTTCAATCCACAAATATATAAATTTGAGGTAGGATGGGAACTCAACCTTGTTTAATCAATTTATGGCCAGGGGATTATACCAGACCGCCGGCAGATCAGATTGGACCCTCCGGACCCCAGGTAGAAGGGCTGTGCGCTCCTAACACGCTTTGACCCTTGTGCGCTTCTAACACGTGCGCTAGTAACACGGAATCTCTGGGATTAGTGTGAAATATGAATACTGCATATAATAATGGAAAAAAGGGTTCAGGTTAGATTGGGTTGGGTTAGGTTGAAGAGAAATTCAGTTTAGTTCTGTAAGTTAATCTGCCAACTTATCAATTAAAATGTAACAAATTTTACTCCTAGGCCATTACTATTGGAATATGTAACATTAACTAGACTGAAGAGATGTGTGTTGATCAACAGAAATATATAACGGCGTAAATGTGATAAAGGTACAGTTGTGTATTGCGGGTGTTGGCTCAGAGAAAGTGAAGGCGCTATCAATACTACAACATTTTTTAAAATTTTTTTATTATTTGCCGGACATGCTTACATATCCTAAACGTTATCTCAAAACACTGTAGGGTGATTATTAAGGTCGAAATCAGCTGGCTTCAGTTCCAAAAATATATACTCAATTTTACGTTCGTTTAGTTAAGTTACGGTTAATTCTACGTTCAGAGCATTTTCTTAAAACACTTTTTTTTACCAATACGTATAATTGTTTTGATTTTGCATTTTTAGCTGCATAGAAATATTTATTAAATAAATCAATAACACAGCCTATATACAGGTTTTGTATTTCCCTTCAATTGTATTTATTTTCAAATACATGGCATCAGTTTATAATATATTGTATTATTTATTATATATTATACAGTATTATCTTTGTATACATTATTTATATATTTAGTGTAGTTATTATGGGATTCGTAGTGTGTAAGAGAATTTATATTGAAATTAAATAATTCGATTCTTTTACTAATTCTTATTTACATTTTTGATTCTTCTGGTTCATATGGGAACTTTTATACATTAGTTAAAATATTCGAAGGCTAATAAACAAAAATATGAGACATTATTGTTATATGTTTGACAATTTTTTTTTATGTTAAGTAATATAGTGTATTAAATGATAAACAATTACACTCATGCACAATATTTTAAAAAGTATAGGTATTAATTTTCTAAGGAAATAAATATTGTTAATCATTAATTGTGTAATATTTTGAGCCGAAGTAAAACTATGTATTTATTTAAACGTTAGAACTTTTCTTTAAGTAATTTAATTAAATATTAATCAAATTTCTTTTAAAAATGGGACTTACTCAGAAAATCGAGAAGAGTGAGTGAACTCAAATTGGTAGCTCGAATGACAGCCAGATTTATCGATCACTTAAACCATTATTGTTTTAAAATTTCAGTTTATTAAATTCTCATTGAAATTAAATTTTCTTCAAACTTTTATCATACAAATATAATTTAGGGGACGATGTTCGATGGAAATACGACGTAATCAGATTTTACAGAGTCCACAGAGAGGAAAGACGGAACGATCCATTTCCAGCGTTCCTGACTGTTTCACTGGATACCTAATACCTCCCGTTATTTGTATTTGGTTTCGCCCATTAGTGGCCAATGACAGTTCATTTCAACATGCTACCATATCGTGTCTAAATGATTAGCAGCATCAACATATTCTAAACCTAAAAATAAATAAACAAAGAGGAACATAGAACAGTTTCACAAGAAATCCACGACCTTCTCACAAGGTGTAGTAAATGAGTTGATGGATGTATATATTTATTTATAATCAACATATTGATTAGGTTGTGAATGATATACTAAAAATAAAATTGTCAAACCATGTGATGTTAACATTTTAGTTAAAAGCCCAACAATTTAAATTAAAGAAATTATTGTTTCTTTAAAGTCTAACAGCAGTATAATTATTTGAGGGGGAAATAAAAGAAACCCTTTAATTTGGTAAAATACAGGGTTGATCGACTTTGAGGGAAGTGTTTAGCTCGTGTGGTAGGGGTCTGACGTCACGGTTGCCATGACGACCGCAGATACCTGTTGCAACCTGCACACTCATCGCCTCGGCTTGTCTTCATTTAACTATTTAACACTTTTTGGAGGATTTATAAAGTTGGAAATAATTATGAGTCGATAGTTCCACTTTCTGGGATTGTTAAACTCTTTTTAGGTATGTGTAAATATAGATAATATGGCGTCAGCCACGATTGACGCAGTGGAATCAGCTGTAGGCCTAATTGTTTGTGACACAGATGGACAAATGTATGAAAGAAAATCTCTTAGAATTTCTAATATTGCTAGCAGCAGTAAAATACATTAATAACGAAAATAGATATTTCAGCTTTTCATTAGATTTTGCAAGTTTACGAAAAATAAAAAAATATATTTTTATATAGTCAGTTAATTATGTATAGTGCAGTTTTCTACGATTACATAAATTATTGCTTTGCCATTTCGTTAGTTAGTGTATAATTTTTATTACGATTCTGTTAAAATAACCATTTTGATCTCGGGTTTTTTGTTGATGTACACAATTTTTTTAATTTTTTTGTTCAAGTTTTATTGTTTCTTCCCCGACCGACAAAGATCAGATAAACAAACATACGTAGTGATTAACGATAGGTGACCAGTCAACTATTGTTAAGAATTATCCTTCTAAAAAATCTTTGGCTTAATACAAAATTAATAAGTTAAATATAATTCGGAATAACACTTCGCTCATTGGGATTTCACAAGCAGCAATCACAAGAGAACAAACTTTCATTCTTTTATGTTCAACTTGTTATGGAATGAAACTTTACAATTATATGTCAATTGAGTAATTAATATTATTTGTCATATTGTAACTAAATATCAACTGGTATATTGACAAATAAATTTAATTCCACTCTGAGGATATAAACACAAGTACTGGGAAGTATACGTTAATTCAGTCGTAATTAAGTTAACTCAGTTTAGTAAAAGTTAAAGGAAAGTCCGGTTAAAACATAAGCGTTAAGAACAAAGTCCTAAAACTTCAACTTTCTTAAAATTTTATACATTTACGGTGTCAATTAAACTATACAAACGAACCCGATGTATCATACTATTTTAACACCATAAATGACTTGGAAGTGTTTTTTTTTTCAGTAATTTTCTTCTGAATAATGTGCTTTAATTACTGGTTTTATAAGGTAATGATGTTCACACACATATACGACCAATATAACAATAAAAGTATTACTATGATTATCTGTTACAGAATATTTAGGCACTTTATTTTATTTAGAAAATATCTGAAAACACCGAACCCTGAGTTTGAAACACCATATTGGATTTTATTATCCATAAGGTCAGTGTTAAAATTTACATAAACATTACAGCTTTATTTTTGTAGATACAATTTTTAAATTATTGACCCTTTTTAAGAGAAGAGACTTGTCGAGAGCAGAGCTTCTGAAGATGAAATAATGACATTTATTCCTTCCATACAACATGCAATAAAAAACAATTTATAATTTTATGAATATCACTGCCACAGTAACAAGTTGTGTGACAGTGATACTGATAAGTTCAGAATTCAGTTCACATGATAAGCCGCATCTGCAAGTGATAAATGACCATAAACCATAGTTTATCATTTTTAATAACTAAATACTTATTTATATACATACAGAGTGTCAAAACGTAACCATTAACCTATAGATCTAAATTAATATATTTGATATAAAATTAATATCTTCAAATTGAAGTAACCATGTTTTGACATTTAGTACGAATTTTTATAGAGGACTGGTTACAAAATTTTGATTCATGACTGCCAAACGTGGTTTTCTTACCATAGGGACTTTGAAACTTCTATTTTGAGCACTTCTTGTGTCATATGCAAAAATATCTCTCCTTCTAATTCCACTGGATAGTATAAACAATTCTTAACACTTTGAAAATGAATAAATGTTGAATAGGTAATAATTTCAGAAGACAGAACAAAGGAACAGAACTTTCTAATTTTGTTTTGTTTAAATTGATTCGTAAAAAGTGATTTTGTATGACTCGCAATCTGTCAAACAGATAAATATGCACCTCAACAACAAGCCGTGCCACAATACAGTGCCCTCAACAATCTGGCGTCACAAATATTTCTAGGAAAGTAGACTTTTCTAATTGAGAATTTCAGCTTATTGTGAAGAAAATTTATATGTGAGTCCCACTTTAACTTTTCATAAAAAATTGCACACAATTATTTGAAATTACTGACTTTTTATATTCTTTCACAACTGCAGTTAATAATGTTGCAATTACTTTCGTGATAAATTAAAGGTACCGAAGAGTCAAAACCCCTCAAATCAAAATGTAAAATTTAGGTTTGTTAACATTTAAGGTTATTTTATTAATATTTCGCCAATTGTTCAGTGTTTGAAGATCCCTGTTAGCTAACTGATACATTACATTAGTATTCTGACGAGAGTAAAAAAGAGCGATATCATCAGCAAACGCACTCATATCTCCGTGAAGATGTGTCATCGATAAATCATTTAGAATATCAGGAACAAAGTAGCAGCAATAACCGAGCCCTGAGGTGACAGCTAAAGGGGAACTCAAGTGGCCTCCCAACCTCACTTACTAAGTTCTTCCTGTAAGCAAACTGCGAAACCATTTTAAGGGAATTCCTCTTATACCAGCTGCTTCTATTTTGTTTGGTAAAATACTATGGTCAACATAATCAAACGCACGTTTAAAATACATAAAAATTCAAGTTCTTTTTTTATTTTCATTTAGACTGTTGTAGAGTTGTTGAAGGACACTAATAAATGCAACCTCTGTACTTTTACCTCTCATGAAACCAAATTGACGATTAATACAAACATTCGTCAAGTTAAACAAATGTATAAGTCTGACTTTAATAAGTTTCCCGAATATTTTATTATGATTTATAAAATAACATGTTTTTATTTTATCCTGATTTCTTTTCAAATTACAAATAATTATCATTTAAATTTAATTATTTTGTTAAATAAACCAAAACTAGTTAGAAAAATAATCTTTGGGGGCTCTAGTCATATTTATCCGATACATTTTAAATGCATTTAAAAATATTATTGTAAAAAGTATGTAAGTGAAGTAATGTTCGCTGCAAAATGCATGTACGCGTATATTTTACAAACGAAAGCAACCGGTTTAAATTTGGGAATCCAAGTACTATACATTATCTTAGTTGGGAAAACCAGTGGTCGAGCGGTCAGCACTTTGGAAGTTTTCCAGTTAGATTCACTCGTAGTGCATTGCATCCCGTCAGCTGTCGAAAAGTTCTTCACTTAAACTGATAGTTTATGGGGAATGGGCATAGTAAAGTTAAAAAAGAACAGGTTCTCCTTAAAAAAAAGTAGGATTCCTTTAAGAGTGTAAAATATATAATCAAATCAAATGAAAATATAAGAGAATAAGTAAAATGATATTTGAACAGATCAATAAAGTAAGATATTAGTTGATGCCTGAAGTCCAAGTCAGGGAGTTAGGGCTGGATAGATATACAGAAGTAAACTGGCTCACACCGAGGACTGGAGACACTCCGTCTGGCGTGGCATGCAACCCTAAGTTATTGATAAGAACAGCATACAAAATAACTTATTATAGTCATTGATGTCTCTTCACTGAGAAAGTTATTGAAGATAATTGAACGTGGATCAATTTGCATCTTAGTTATTTATGAGATAGACCGTGAAGCCTTTGATATTTACCGTAGGTATTGATTTTTTTTTATAAGTTTTTGCTGAATCCCGTAACGCAGAGAATGACAGGAAATTTTTTAAGTGAAAAATAAATAGACCGAAATTGTTTAATTGTGATGAAAGAATGGTGTTTTAGAGACTGTTATTTAATATAAAAGCAAAATAATTATATTAGTTCTTAACAAATTTCAGGATAGATATTAAACGCTATATTAATACTAAAAGGATCTAAACATCCAGCCGAAGGATTTTAGCCAAATTAACAAGTGTGTTTAATCAATTTTATTTTAAGCAAAAAAACTTAGATATTAAAATATTTGTAAAATACAGTATTATAAAAGCAGCAATTACGAAGAATCAAAACTCTCGGTCCCGTAGTACTTGCACTTATGACTATACAGTGGGTCATGGGATGCTTACTATCTAGAAAATCACATGTCCATCTTTTTACGTATTGTAAACATTGATAACAGATTGTAGGCTTGCTTTTCTTAGTGGCTGGATCAAGAAAAGCAAATATGTTCCCGCCACTATGTACGCTTTATGACAGTGACGGGGTTGGCACGCGTAGCGTGCAGAGGTGTCCCCTAGTTTTGAATAAACCATCTCACGTGTCATTCAATTCTACTACTTTTCAAATTTTGTTAACTTGTCTCAAATTGAAAGATATTAGCTGTAAAATTAAATTGAAATGTGATAAGAAACTTTCAATAATTAGTTTTATTTTTAAATATTTCTTAAATAAGAACTTAAAAACTGTAAAATATTAAAAAGTTATATCATTTACAACAGTAATTCACACAATCCGAATTTTTTAAAGCTGTAACTTTAGAACGTTATTAAAACTTCAGTAACAGTATAACTATGTTGATAGTTGAAGTATCAAAGCAACTTGCTGGATGCATCACTAGTGAACAATACAAGTGCAATAAAAGCTAGTTTCCTAGTTTAAAAGAGCTTCTTTTGAAAAATTGTTCGAAATACAAACCGAACAATTATAAATAAATGACTTTTGACAAGTGGAACATATCTGGCTTCTCTAGGGCTTCGGGTCCTTACTCAAGTGTGACAGCTATCCTGTTAAGCCACGGCCAACTACTAGCATTGGTCTTACATGTAGTTATTGTTGATAAGCAACAGATAATATCGTTAAGTATAAGAATTTGTGTGCAGCTCAGAGTCACTTGTGAAGGTAGTGGGACCTTTCTATTCTATTTTGCGGATGAGGTCTTGGGATTGTTATGAGTAGGCCTGAATTGTGTAAATATAGAGGTTAGGCGGACCGTTGAATATTTTGTTTACGGAATTTTGATCCACTTAGATTGATTTATGGTCCACAAAAGTCATTTGTGCAGGAGCTAGGTAAATGTGTAGTGTATAATATGTTCTGTAGGGGAATGTGTATGTGTGAGACGAGGAGAATATGACGTGTTACAATCATTGGGTGCAAGCAAGTGGGTGGGTCGATCTCAGATATTGTTCCACTAACGATGGAGGTGATGTCACAACACGTTTGAGTAGTCATTCACGAGACAGCGAGGCTTAATGTATGAAGACAGTGAGGCTGAATAGAATACGACGGTGAGGTTGAATGTATAAAGACATTGAGGCTCAATATATAAAGATAGTGAGGCTGAATGTATAAAGACAGTAGGTATGCATGTATGAGACATCGAGGCTGAGTGTATAAAAACAGTGAGGTTGAATGTATAAGACATCGAGGCTGAATTTATAAAGGCAGTAAGGCTGAATGTATAAAGACAGTGATACTGAATGTATAAAGACAGTAAGGCTGAATGTATAAAGACAGTAAGGCTGAATGTATAAAGACAGTGAGGCTGAATGTATAAAGACAGAGAGGATGAATAAAATGTATATAAGCGTGGCATTTTAGGGGACAAGAAAGTGTTTTACCAGTATCCTGTAACGACGTGGTTCTAAGCAACACCCGGAGGAACTCTTCAGTGATTCTCTCTCTCTCAAAAATGAATCTTCATAACAACACGCAGACTTTAACATTTTATAATGAGTACTGTGGGCATTTTTCTTTTAATGACAAACAATTATAGGAGGTACATCAAAATGTTTTAAAATAGGAAGATTAAAAAGTCATTAGTCCTTAATGTTTGTTTTCTTGAACATGTGTAAAATGTTTCATAGAATAATCACCGTACTAACTGTAAGTATTATGTTTAGTTCTAGAGAACTCAGGGAAACAGAAGGACCTGATTATAATTTTCTGGCTAAAGAAAATTATTTCTAAAGACAGGAGTATTAGATTTATGTTACACACAATCTTGTTCATAGCTTGTTGAAAACGTGTGATATTTCACAAAATGAGTTGCAAACTCAATATTTTCATTTACATTGGCCATTTACGTAGATATATTTTTAGACATAGCTGGCTTGTCAGAATTACTTCACACACAATCAGGAAAAAAAATACAAAACCCCTTTTAAGTAAAATGTCTGTTTATACTAGTCTAATAGTTGGTTCGTCATTTTAGCCCGTTTTAAAAATATCTATATTCTGTTCAAAATTCTAGACTATCGCTGACAAAAGGGCGCCGGCAAATTAAAAGAGGGTGTCCACATGGACCCTTGATTTACAATAAGACTGATTAACTGGCACCTCCAATCTGCAGTAAAGTCAAGCAGAAAGGAAAGTTCATCACTACAGCAACATGTGAATCGGCCTTGCGCCTACGTCACAACGATGGGCGACAATTCTTAACTCTCGCTGAATATAATATAAACTACAGAATTACGCCATACGTGTCACAACTTCTTTAGTGAGAAGTTATTTAGTATTGAGTATTGTTACACAATAATTTGCTTAGCAACAAGTCCTTTTCAATTTAATTTATTAGATTGCAAGAGAAATCCCAACATTTGAAGTGAGATGTAAGTGAAACTATTTCAAGAGCAATGCGGGGAATACATTGGATTGTCTTGAGAATAAACCTATGCAGTGGGTATTCTAGAATCAAGTATTAAGAAGAATTTATTGTAGTATTAAAACAAATTGTTACCTTTTTATATACATAGTGTAATATACCAGATAGTTTCTAGGAAGTACTATCTATAGCACACTAGTTCTACAACTCATTTTTGATACACTACACTAATACAGTAAATCGTGGGTTTCTGAAGTACGCTAGTCACTATATTGTTTTAATTATTTTTTAGTACTATTTATGAGGTACACAAGTATTAAACACCTTTACAAGCACCATCGTGTTCTCGACTTAAATACAATACACGATTAATAAGAAGCAATAATACTACACGTAAATATTACTGTGTTTACGTCATATTTGTGTAATGCTACTTTATTTGGCCAAAATTGAAAGCAGTTTTTTGGTGTTTCAGACGTATATGATCTCTTTGTATTCGGTTTATAATTTAAGAATCGATATACGTATTTGCAAAATACCTTAATTATTTCAAACTATACCATAGCCTAATACTTTAACATTTATTTACACCTGCCACCATATTGGATGTAATTCTCCCTAAGGCCAAGGTTACCCCTTTATTTATGAATGTACAATTGTAAACTAGCCCATTGTACAGTAATAACAAAATTTACCTCTTTAAGTAAAAAACCAAGTAATTGCGTTTTTGCCAAAGGTTATCAAGCTAAAAATGTTTTTTTTTATTTTTTCAGTCAGTTGAATGAAACGTTTTGGCCCCGAATAGCTAAAAGAGTGACGAACGTTTTCAGGAATCGGACATTTTTATTAGAGACAAATCGAGTGTATTATAGTTTAATGTTGTTTCCCAAGTTTCCACTTCTAAAAAAATAATCTTAATACTTAAAAAATGATAAGATGTTGGACTGATATTCAATCGCGGGACGCCGCCACTTGGGCAGACACGTCCATCTTCCCTCGGTCCGAACAAAAGGAAATGAACTTTATTTATTCAGTTTTTTATTTATTTATACACAAAAAGTAATTTTGAGTGTTTTTAGTTTATCCACTAAATATTTATAAGTACCACCCCAACACTAGTAATCCATACTGTAATCAAGTTGAAGTGGCAAACATTTCTTTAAAAAATAAAGCTTTCTGATGACTATCCTTAAAATGTTATGAATGTGCTGTTCGAAAATAAATTATTTCGTCACGTGTGATGCCTAAATATTTAAAACTACTTACTTTTTCTGAAGACAACATTTTTGTGTCTTCTAACTCTTAATTATATTAACAAATAAATCAAAGCAGCCCTACACATTTTAACAGATATAAAACTACCCCGAGTTACCGAGTATGAGTGGACATCTAAATTATAGTTTTGACCAAATAGGACTTTAATGTGGTAAATATCGAAATTCGGCCATCTGACCTGTTGCCTACAAGAAGGGAGAGATGCAGCTACAGAGGGTGGGAGGGGGGTAGATCGAAACTCACCTGAAGGGCCTTGACCCCTACAGCTGCCTGCGTCATCCCCCCGCCCCGCGGCCGCAACATCCCGTACACACCTAGCGATGGACCAGTCAATTCACTGATTACAGGGAATATTTGACAACTCCAACCCCCGACAATATTATCAGCAGTATTAGGGGTTGATAGAAACCGAATCATTTTTACGTATAGATTTTATAATTTTAAAATTAAAAACACTATTAAAAAAAAACCCCTTCTTTTTCTGTATAACATGATTAATCGATTTAATAAATGAACACCTTTAAATACCTGATGTAGAGTATAAACCGATCTGCCGCTAACCTCGTCAGTTCGTTTATTATTGGGTTATTAATAAATTAGATATTCCGATAAAACTTAATAAACTAAATTCACTTAATCAAACTCACTTTATGCTCATCTTTACCAATACATTGACATCTAAATAATACCAGAAACAGTCCCAAAGCTAACTTTCAAAGCTATTTCTTAGTAAATCAAAAAAAATCAATATTTGAAGCCATCCTAGCCTAATTCTGTTTATGTGGTTTTGTTGTTAGGCGTGGGTACAGTATGTATTTCTGTTAGGGGTGGCTTTAATATCAATAGACCTCTTGGGGATGGGCATATTATCAATATAACCTCTTTTCCTTCCTCACATGAACAGATGAGATATATTAGACAACTTTCCTGTCACTATATTATTTTAATCTTAATTTTGAAATCTGTTTTGGGTGTGTGAAGAGTGGTTATAGGGCATGCGGCTGTATATTTTTTCTCTGGTTGAATGCGTTGGTCACACCTGATTCAAAGGCAACTAAACAGTTTTAAATTTTATTTAATGCAACATTGAAAGTTCTCACAAAAGTATGATATTGAAACTATATAGTAGGTATATGTAAGTTTTCTTTTACATAGCTTTTAGTTAGAGGTGATAAAAACAATATTGTAGACTGCTAAAAAACATAAAAATAAAAAATTATTTGTCAACTTTGTACTACAGGGAATGATATAAGTAACGAAAACTTGTTTCAATTCGTTGAACCTTAAAATGTTACTTTATAAGAATTAGTGTAAAAATTATCATTATTAAAAAAAGGATAATTTAAACTTCTTTTATATATTTACACTAGTAGTTTCTTATTTGAACTAGAACAAGCCGATTGATGGATGTTATGTTATTTATTTATTTTTCAATTGACCGTAATTTTGTCTCTGTTTGTTTGTCTTAGGCTGGTTTTATACAACGCGTTCGGCGCCGCGCGTTCCGTTGAAAAGTTGAACACACGTTTTCATGGTGTTGACTGTCGCGCGATCACTCGACACGCGCTTATGAAAATTTGGTAAATTTTTACTGCCACGTATCCAAACTGAATTGGTGGACGGGCGGGGATGGGATTATACTGTACGGTTCTTTGTGAAGTTGTGCTCGTGTAGTGCTGACTGCTGGATCACAATTTGATATATGTAGGGACCCCATCGAGAATTTAGTTAGTAAGAAACCCTATAAACGAGGGCGCTTACGGGTTACATACCATAAGTAACATTTCAGAGATGAGTGTTTCATACGAGTTACATACAAAGGAACTCATGTAAAATTTTATAAATGATAAAAATAGCCAGTCTGAGTGTTCGGGTGCTGTATATGGAAGAGCTGGCTTGTGAGTTTAAAAACAAAACAAAAACAGTCTATTACTACGTGGTTCGGATTCCGTGTTAAGGTATAGCCCAATTAATTTCCCTGGCTGTTGAAAAGTTAACAAAAATTTACTCTTTCCAAGGAACAGCCCTTAGTTAGTAACAGTGACTACACTCGTTCATCTACACTCATCACACTAGTTTCCAACTCATATTCGCCTATAACTTAACGAACTGCGTGTTATTAATAAATAAAACAATATTGTTTTTAAATCGAAAATAATCTTATAGTACAAATAATGACGCAGTTTAAAATCCAACATTACAATTAAACACATGTCACATTTATAGCCAAAAAATAGAGAAAATAAGGAAAGTGTGAATATGGTAATTAATGAATGTAAAATACGTTCAATGACCTTTCTGTCATCAGTAAGCCCAATGGCCTGAGCTGTAAATACTGTAACGACAGTTAATCATTGCACTCCAATGACTTGTTTACGTCTCATTTTATTGGATCTGCTGAAATATTTGAGTTTCTCTCGAACAATGTATACCTCATAACAACTATAGACGTTATGATCTAATGATGATGTTGATGATGGTGATGAACGAAACGATCATCCATATTGATAACACTATTATCATACCTCTTCCATCAAAAATCGCTTCCAAGTATCTGTGTTACGCTGTAAGTCAACCGTAGACGCAGTACATGTGGGGAGGGTTGGCAGGGTGGAGCTACCCCCTGCTGATCTCACTCTAATTATTTACGGTTACAATCACTACGATGTGTTGCTGTTACAATATTAGGGTGATTTAATTACAAGTCCAATATTTACCTTGGTTGAAAAAGTTTATTCATTTAGTAATGGGTTCCCAATAAGTGCAGCGACCCCAGTGTGATTATTGGGTAGGTATGGCTTCAACGTCGAGAGTGTTCTTTATAATGGAAGTTTACGTTTGCGATATAACCACGAGGGTGCGTCATGGGGTCGACAACTGACTGCCTGTGATAGGACCATCAGGATGCGTCATGGGATCGACAACTGACTGCCTGCGATAGGACCATCAAGGTGCGTCATGGGGTCGACAACTGACTGCCTGTGATAGGACCATCAGGATGCGTCATGGGATCGACAACTGACTGCCTGCGATAGGACCATCAAGGTGCGTTATGGTGTCGACAACTGACTGCCTGCAATAGAACCATCACGGTGCGTCATGGGGTCGACAACTGACTATCTGCGGTAAGGCGCTACAGTCGCCCGTGTGTGACACATTAAATTCCGACTTTTGGTAATGAAATTTAACAGCGATTGTCACTCATTATTTATTTTCCATTCCTATCCTTGGTGTCTCGTGCGAAGGGATTTACACATTTGAACATGTTTAGCGATAAATTATTGTGCTAGCTGCGCAGTGGGAAAATACACTTTGCTCTTCTAGTTGGAAGATACTGTTCCCTGCACAGAGAGTCAACTTGCTATATCCTGTCCTGAAAACATGATGGATAGATGTTTTGTCAGCTTATTACCGTCACAGCAGAATGTTTAAAAAATGTTTTCTCAGTGTCCCGATGTGATACAAAACATTTTTAAGTGCTACCTTGTAAGAAACTTCCATGTAATATGAACAACTAATGTAACATGGGATTTTTTTGGCACCCATCTGCCTTGCATTTTTTTACCTATGGTGGTATATGTTCTTAAGCACGTTTAATGTTTTGGTTTCTACCAGATTACCTTAGGTATATAAATACGGCATCACATATACAGGGTGGTTGGCTCTTGGTGTGAAAGTGTTTAAGGGGTTATAATATAATGTAAATGTAACACAATGGTGTACATACAAAAGTCTAACTCTCAAAATTGGCTTAAAAATGAATTAATTTCAGTTTTTCTGAAAAACCAGTGTTTTTGTAAAGAAATTAGCAATTCCTTGGCAACCCGAAATCATATGACCAAAAATTACACCATTATCAGATTCTCCATTAAGTGTTTTATGTGAAAAAATAATTATTTTAAATGGTCATATTATAAAATTGATCCTTAGGCCAAGTCGAACTATAACATTGCTAAGTTTAAAAAAACGATCAAAGATAGTTGAACCAATTATTTTCATAAAGCCCTGTATACAAGAAGGGGTCAAGTTACATTAGAAACTTTGCCATTTAATAAGCTTTAAAGTGCTATGCCACATGATTATGTTTTAGCATTCAGTGACCCACTTTTAGCAGTCACACAAAACTCCAATATATAGAGGAAAGTTGCATAAATCGTACCGCCTCCTAAATCATACCACTGCGATTTTAACTAGATAGAGGCGGCTCAGAGAACTCTAGTGGCTAAATAAGCAAGCTCTCTTCACGTCACTCTTAAGCGTCACCTTGATGGAAAAAACCTAAAAGCTATTGATGGAAAAAAATCAATGGGGCGTCTGACTACGTTGTCCCCCGAGATAGAAGAGGAGTTGGTGAAACGGATTAAATTATTTGAGGATTGCCTTTTTGGCATGACAATTTTGGACGTGCGGAAAATTGCATATCAAATAGCTGAAAGTATGGGCATCCCTCACTACTTTAATGTTGAGAATAAGCTGGCAGGGAAAAAATGGTACTACGGGTTCATGGCCCGCCACAACAATATCTCCTTACGGCAACCCCAAGGAACGTCTTTGGCGAGAGCCAAAGGCTTTAATAAGGAAAACGTCGAAAGGTTTTTTGAAATATTGAAGAAAACTGTTGATGAAAACCATGTTGAAGCTACAAATATTTACAACGTCGACGAAACTGGAGTGAGTACAGTGCAAAACGAGTGCCAAAAGGTTTTGGCCGAAAAAGGAAAACGAGCGGTAGGGTCGATAACTAGCGGTGAAAGGGGGGTAAACACAACAGTGGTTTGCTGCTCCAGTGCTTCCGGGCTATACGTACCCCCGATGATAATTTACAAAAGAATGCGCATGACAAATGAGTTGAAAGTTGGTGCTCCACCAGGAAGTGTGGTAGAAGTGTCTGAAACAGGTTACATCAACACGGAACTTTTCGTGAAGTGGCTTCGTCACTATCGAAGTAGTCAAGCCGACCAAAGAGAGAAAAGTGCTCCTTCTTCTCGATGGACACTCCACGCACTCGAAAAACCTAGAAGCCTTAGATGTCGCTAGAGACGCTGGCGTAGTCTTGCTTCAACTTCCAGGGCACACTACCCACAGACTTCAGCCCTTAGACAGGTCTTTTTTCAAGCCTCTCAAAGGTTATTTCAATCAAGCTGTGGAAAAATGGCTGCGAACTAACCCAGGCTTGAGTGTCACGCAGTACCAGATATCAACGCTTGTAAATGAAGCTTATGGAAAGGCTGCAACGATTGAGAATGCAATACAAGGGTTCAAATGTAGCGGTGTGTGGCCCATTGATCCGTTAGTCTTCAAGGAAACTGACTTTCTACCATCGGAAAACCTTACACAACCAGTGCAACCTGCAAACAACACAGATGAAG
The DNA here is from genome assembly GCA_035578905.1 of Stictocephala bisonia. Taxonomy (NCBI): domain Eukaryota; kingdom Metazoa; phylum Arthropoda; class Insecta; order Hemiptera; family Membracidae; genus Stictocephala; species Stictocephala bisonia. The sequence continues at coordinate 206,504 of JAQJVL010001048.1, forward strand.
AGGAAACAGTTATTGGCCTTGAAATAAATAATTCTGCATGCAATGGCGTTGACAGTATAACGAGTCCTAAAGCGTCTCTCGAGGCTTTGTCTCCCCTACCGCAACCTCAGAAAAAAAGAGTAGAACTACTAAACAAAACGCACAAAAAGCTGTTGTATTGACCAGTAGTCCTTACAAACAGGACCTAGAATTAGCAAGAGAACTGAGAACAGCCAAGGAAAAAGCCAAGGAACTTCAGATGAAAGTTACTGCACTAAAGTCTTCTGCAAGAAGTCCCCCCCTCGCAAAAGTTGCCAAGGCAAAGACCTCATCAAAGCCAGCTGTAGGGCTATCTTCAAACAATCGTAAGAAGCCTAGTGAAGTATTTCTCAACCAAGCCTCTACTTCGAATCAGACTGACGTCATGATTGAAATCCATGAAGAAGATTGGTTTTGCGCTGTTTGCGAAGAAAACTTTGTAGAAAACATGGTTCAGTGTGTTTTGTGCAAGAACTGGGTGCATGAAGGTTGTGCTGGTTCAAAAGCCAGAATAAAAAAGTTTGTTTGCGCAAATTGTGAGACATAAACCTAAACTTTGACGTTGTATATGTAAATAAATCTTGATTTTCGCTTCCCAGTCGATTTTGTTTACTTTACTGAACCAGTTGTATCTTTTGTTTATTGAAGAAGAGGGTCTTTTGTGATTAGAAGCTATAATAACAATGGCGGTACGATTTAGGAACCCAGTGGTACAATTTAGGGGACTAGTTTCCTAAATCGTACCGATTGCAGACCTCATGTAAATTAATGCTAAAATATAATAAAAGTACTCATATCAATCTGAAAAAATTCATTAATGATTCTTAAAACATTTTCTTTAAGATTTACGAATTATTTTTCCTAAAATTCCATGTAATACTGAGCTAAAAATTATAATTTAAAAGGTGGTCCAATTTAGGCAACTTTCCTCTAGCCAATTAAAAATCTTTAAAAATCAATAGTAATATTGAACTTTGATTTTCATGTAATTGTAATTGTGTATTGCAACAAATAGTTAAATATTATGAAAAACAGGCAGTTTGAAATAATTTGTGGATATTAGTGAGAGATGAATGCCAATTTCGTATCATTGACTGAATTCCTTTGTTATCTGCTTTGCTAGAATGGTGCATTCATTCCTTATCAATTTTTGTTAACCAGTGCCCACCTGAATCTACCACCATCAAATAGTTATCTGCTCAAATTAGTCAACTTAATGCTGTCATGGAGTTTACAACTCGTGAGTATGCAGATATGCACTTTGTGTACGGTTTTTGTAACGGCAATGCCCTTGCTGCTAGAAGAGAGTACGCTCATCGATACCCAGGTCGCCGAACACCTAGCTCGGCAGTGTTTACGAGGCTACATCAGCGATTAGTAGAGAGGGGCACTGTGTTTAAATCTGCTAATGCGGTAGGTAATATTATTTATGACGTAGGAGTGGATGATTTGGTTCTTGATATTGTTTAAAATAATCCAGAAACTAGTAGCCGGCAGGTTGCCCGTGAATTTGGTCTGTCAAAATGGAAGGTTGTGGACATTTTACACAGAAACAAACTGAATGCATAGAATTTCACTTCAAGCATTAGAGCCAACTGACTTTGCTCTTAGAGTTTAATTTTGTCACTGACTATTACATAGTGACATTGACCAGTACAACTTAAAAAAAGAAAAGATATTGTGGACTTATGAGTCTTCGTTTACCAGAGAAGGATTACTTAACAGCCATAATATGCATTTATGGACAGAAAAAAATCCTTAAGCTGCAAGGGAAAAGATCTGATAAGACTGATAAGACCACACATTTTTGAAGAAACTTAAACGGAGAAAGTTACTTGCAGTTTCTTCAGCACAATCTCCCAGGTTTCTTAGATGATGTTGACACCATTAAAGAGACGGGATAGTTTACCAACAAAACGGTGCTCCCCCCACACTTCAGCAATGAAGTATATGAATGGTTGTCACTGAACTATCAAACATGACCTTACGCCTAAGGATTTTTTCGTCTGGGGTACATTAAAGAAGAAGTATACTCCACAACAGTGAACTCAAACCCAGAACTCAGAGATAGCATAGCAGCCGCATTTGAGAAACTTTCCCACACATTACCTTTTAAAGTTACAGTTGGAGCAATGGGAAAAAGAGCGAGAGCTTGCATTAGGAAACAAGTCGGGCAGTTTGAAAATGATCTGTGAAGCTTTAAACCGTTTTGAGGATCACCTTTTCCACTATCAATAGCTAAAAATGTGTCTCTATTGTACTCATAACAATAAAAACAATTTTATAACGGCCTTTACTGCATGTCTTACATAAATTCCAGCTTGTAGTGCGTCTTACCATTGATTAAAAGTGGGTCGCCGAGTACTAAACCATAACCATGTGCGATATCACTTTAAACCTTTAAATGAAAAAGTTCTTAATGTAACTCGACCCCTTCTTGTATACAGGGTTTTATGAAAATAATTGGTTCAATTATCTTTGATCGTTTTTTAAACTTAGCAATGTTACAGTTCGACTTGGCCTAAGGATAAATTTTAAAATATGACAATGACCTTTCCATATAGAAAATTTAATGGAAAATCCGAAAATGATGGAAAATGATGTTATTTTTTGTCATACGATTTCGGGTTGCCGAGGAATTGAAAATTTCTGTACAAAAACATTGATTTTTCAGAAAAACAAACTAATTCATTTTTAAGCCAATTTTGAGAGTTAGACTTTTATATGTAGACCATTGTGTTACATTTAGATTATATTATAACCCCTTAAAAACTTTCACAACAAGAGCCAACCACTCTGTATAATTATCCCCAGGGCAAATAATAATGACGCAATTCACAACGTATTATCCATATGAGAACTTCCATTGTTTTATGTAAACGTCGTAGTCACAGCTCGTGACCAACTATTTAGGGAGCCAAAGTAACAATTGATTTTTTACCAACTAAATCATAAACATGTTGAATTTAATACGTCCATAAGCAATTAAAGATTTTTAAAAAGATCATCAGCAAATTAAGAAAGCAGTAGTCTTAATCCATATTATGCCAGGTAAGAACAACACGTCCCAGAAGAGTAATTTGTATCTGCGTGTCCAAGCTGAACAGTTTACTTGACAAGTCCCTCGGGGTCAGTCACAGCTCCTACATGACAGATCATTTTACTTGATTAGTCCAAACACGAAAATCATTAGTCTTCATTACAAACGTATCTTGTTGACTTAAAAAAACTGCTGGAAGTTTCATCAGCTACCAGTCACAATGGTTGACATTTATTATTATTTTATTTTCTCAAGAACTACAAATGTTATGATGTTGCAATTAATGAAGTATTAAGTATGGATAATTTTCGTAGACGTAAAAGAAATTAATCGAGATCATAGAAACAGTTCCTTGTGATAAATCTAAGAATAAACGTTTCTTACCGTCCCTAATTTGTGTCTTCTCAGTAACGATAGTTCGTAATTTACTCAACTGGCTTTCCACCAACCTCTCAGTAAAAAATGGATGTGATAAATAAATCAAACATAATAGTACGTAGCAATTTCAAACGTTTCAGCTGACATTGTTATAACTATTAATAATTGCAATTAATTGTTTACACACGGAGACCTATATATTATATAAACAAGGTTATAGTTTATATAATATATACAAGATCCTAATGTTAAGGCAGGAAGGGGCGGTCGTCAATCACCAGCCACTTGGTGTTCTGTTGAAAGTACGACTCCCGGTCACGCCATTCTCAGTGGACGTGGACAACATACGTTTACCTTGTCACACTCACTGTACTCGACCAGATGTTAAGCCATGTCGACAGCTGCGTTAAGGCAGGAAGGGGCGGTCGTTCAATCAGCAGCCACTTGGTGTTCTGTTGAATAGTACGACTGTCCCGGTCACGCCATTCTCAGTGGACGTGGACAACATACGTTTACCTTGTCACACTCACTGTACTCGACCAGATGTTAAGCCATGTCGACAGCTGCGTTAAGGCAGGAAGGGGCGGTCGTCAATCACCAGCCACTTGGTGTTCTGTTGAATGTACGACTCCCGGTCACGCCATTCTCAGTGGACGTGGACAACATACGTTTACCTTGTTACACTCACTTTACTAGACCAGATGTTAAGCCATGTCGACAACTGTGTTAAGGCAGGAAGGGGCAGTCGTTAATCAGCAGCCACTTGGTGTTCTGTTGAAAGTACGACTGCCGGTCACGCCATTCTCAGTGGACGTGCACAACACACGTTTACCTTGTTACATTCACTGTACTAGACCAGATGTTAAGCCATGTCGACAACTGTGTTAAGGCAGGAAGGGGCAGTCGTTAATCAGCAGCCACTTGGTGTTCTGTGGAATATACGACTGCCCGGTCACGCCATTCTCAGTGGACGTGGACAACATACGTTTACCTTGTTACACTCACTGTACTTGACCAGATGTTAAGCCATGTTGACAGCTGTGTTAAGGCAGGAAGGGGCGGTCGTCAATCACCAGCCACTTGGTGTTCTGTTGAAAGTACGACTCCCGGTCACGCCATTCTCAGTGGACGTGCACAACATACGTTTACCTTGTTACACTCACTGTACTAGACCAGATGTTAAGCCATGTCGACAGCTGTGTTAAGGCAGGAAGGGGCAGTCGTTAATCAGCAGCCACTTGGTGTTCTGTTGAAAGTACGACTCCCGGTCACGCCATTCTCAGTGGACGTGGACAACACACGTTTACCTTGTTACACTCACTGTACTCGACCAGATGTTAAGCCATGTCGACAGCTGTGTTAAGGCAGGAAGGGGCAATCGTCAATCAGCAGCCACTTGGTGTTATGTTGAAAGTACGACTCCCGGTCACGCCATTCTCAGTGAACGTGGACAACACATGTTTACCTTGTTACACTCACTATACTAGACCAGATGTTAAGCCATGTCGACAACTGTGTTAAGGCAGGAAGGGGCAGTCGTTAATCAGCAGCCACTTGGTGTTCTGTTGAAAGTACGACTCACGGTCACGCCATTCTCAGTTGACGTGAACAACATACGTTTACCTTGTTACACTCACTGTACTCGATCAGATGTTAAGCCATGTCGACAGCTGTGTTAAGGCAGGAAGGGGCGGTCTTCAATCAGCAGCCACTTGGTGTTCTGTTGAAAGTACGACTCCCGGTCACGCCATTCTAATGTGCCAACATACTCATCAATCTTGTCTGGACGGATTCCTAGCACGCTGTTTACCGGCATACGCTGAAGTGACTAATAGCTGGGCTAATAGTACACAAAACGTCGGACTTATGCCCCGTTAGACAGCAGTACAGGCACACGTCTACAAGAAATCCATTGCTTTGGTCTGTATGTTTCTATATGCTGAATGTAATCTCTTTTAGTAAACTATTTTCAAAATTGCAGTTGTTTGAATTCGATTAGTAAGAAACACTTCCAGTAAAACTTGTATCATTTTAGTAATTATTTATAATTCCCTCTATTTTCAAAATGTGACCAAAAGCTTTAAGTTTTACTATGGGTATCATTTAACAATTTTATTGTGGGAATTATTTATTCACTTCATTGTTTATTTAACTGTCCACATGTGTTGTTATTATTTAATATTTTGTTTTTTTAACACTTTTTTTAGTTAGTTATTCAACATGTATATTTTTGTTAGATAATTTTTATTGTAAATGTTTTAATTTTCATTTTTTATTGATTAATCTTTTTATAACCTGTTCATATTTATTTATACAACTTATCATTAAATTCTCTTTTTGTTATTGTTCCCAAACGCATTCTTTTATACATGAACACCGTCCTTCTCACCAAACCAACATTTACGATTATGAGAAAATAAATTTATATGTCCACAATGATGATTGAAATATGACTTCTAAGTTACTTTTAGGATAGTTTTATTAAACATTTGAAGGTTAAATAAAATAACATTGAAACATGAAAAAAATTTTTTTGCTGTTAATATAATTTTTCTATTAGATCTGTCCAAACCAATTGAGGTTTGCTCCAAAAGAACGGATTTTATATTTGATAAAAGAAAAGTACTTAATTTGAAGTGTGCAATTTACACATCAATTTTGAAACTAGCTTATTTGCATCATGGAAATCAGGAATCTTAACAGTTGAATCGAACATTACCAGCAATATGCTTACCAAGTCAACAATAAAGCTTTTTTGGCAGAGTATACATTATATGTTTGTAATAAGAAAAGAAAATTATTTAGATGTATAAAAATTCTAAAATATAAAGAGCATCTGGCAGTTTGACCCAATCAGGACGACGATCACCCCCAGGGAGAGGATCGTATGTCCGACCTCCAACTGGCAGGACATATTTCCTGAACGTTCCAAAGATTTAGTTCTCCAACAGCTACATTTGGTTGATGATTGACGACTTTAATAATAAACAACTTAATAATAATTAATTTTTAAAATTCTCATAAATTCCAATAAAATAAAAATTTATTTTTTTAACAAATTTTAACTTTTAAAAATTATTTACAATTTACAATAATGAACTCAAAGAAGAAACTTCGTAATTCGTTTACTAAATTAATCGTTTAAATATGCTATAAATAAACGTCTGTCTCTGCTACAATGGTCATCATAAAATAGCTTGAGGATTTTACTTAACTTTAGAAATAAGGTTTTTGGGTCAGAAAATGACTGTCACAAATTTTCCACATTATATTCATATTTATGAAAAATCCAAAACATTATATAACTTTGCCTACGTTTATTATTTTTGTTCTTACCAAAATAGAAAGATAAAATGTACAAAAGCAACGAAAAATTGTTTAAGAAATTCTCCTTCGACTAAGGATAACCATGGTGAATACATAACAAGTGAACGTCACAAAACACACAAAAAATATATACAAAAATATATTTTGTATTACAGGAACAAAATATATAAAAATTACGGTAATAGGTTTTGATAAACCACGTTTACCATCCTCAGACCAGAGCGATTCAAAAGGGAATGACACTGTGGGTAATTTACGGAAGTTTAATACTGTACTAACACTTGTCACGGTCGGGACAGTCACGACGGTAGGATGGAATCGTTAAAATGGCGAATTTTAATATATAATTGTCAAATTACTATTGGTTATTGCCTCTTATCTTTTATTTTTTAATATATTATAAACAACTGTCTCAGAATAAAAATTAGCTTGTTCATTCAAAACTATGTTACAATAATTCTTCCTGTACTTTCATGATCATAACGCTATTACAAACAAAGAGAATACATCATTTTCAAAAATTATTACTAAACTGTGGTGACAATTCTTGAAAAGGTGTTAGATTCTACTTGAAGATTATATTTTTGTCTAACAGAAAATAACAAAAGAATAATATGCCTACAACCATATCTTATAATTTGGATATAAAGATATTTTTTTAAAGATGCAATCTAGCAATTACTATCTTTTTGTGACTTTAAGATGTTTCAAATCTACATTAAGAAAAACTAAATAACACAAAACACAATTCATGTCAGGGTAGGGGAGGATCTAGTCGTGCCATCTAGATATCTTTATACACATATATCTTTCACTCCATTGGTTTACATCCACTACCACTTCTGTCAACAACAAACACTTCAACCTCTTGTTAGTGTTGCGGTATGGGATGATCTAGTAATGCCACCGATATATCTTCATACCCATATATCTTTGACTCTACTGGTTTACAACCACTACCACTACTGTCGACAACAAACACTTCAACCTCTTGTTAGTGTTGCGGTAGGAAAGGATCTAGTAATGCCACCTAGATATCATTATAGCCATATATCTTTCACTCCACTGGTTTACAACCACTTCCACTACTATCGACAACAAACACTTCAACCTCAAGAAAGTTTTGTGTTAGGGGATGATCTAGTAATGCCACCATGATATCTTTATACCCATATATCTTTCACTCCACTGGTTTACAATCACTTAAACTGCTGTCGACTACAAACACCTCAACCTCTTGTTAGTGTTGCGGTAGGAAAGGATCTAGTAATGCCACCTAGATATCATTATAGCCATGTATCTTTCACTCCACTGGTTTACAACCACTACCACTACTGTCAACAACAAACACTTAAACCTCTTGTTCGTGTCGGGGTAAGGGAGGATCTAGTCATGCCACCTTGACATCTTTATACTCTTGTATCTCCCGCTCCACTGGTTTACAACCACTACCACTACTATCAACAACAAACACTTAAACGTGTCGGGGTAAGGGAGAATCTAGTCATGCCACCTAGACATCTTTATACTCTTGTATCTCCCGCTCCACTGGTTTACAACCACTACCACTACTATCAACAACAAACACTTAAACGTGTCGGGGTAAGGGAGGTTCTAGTCATGCCACCTTGACATCTTTATACTCTTGTATCTCCTGCTCCACTGGTTTACAACCACTACCACTACTATCAACAACAAACACTTAAACGTGTCGGGGTAAGGGAGGATCTAGTCATGCCATCTAGACATCTTTATACTCTTGTATCTCCCGCTATACTGGTTTACAACCACTACCACTACTATCAACAACAAACACTTAAACGTGTCGGGGTAAGGGAGAATCTAGTCATGCCACCTAGACATCTTTATACTCTTGTATCTCCCGCTCCACTGGTTTACAACCACTACCACTACTATCAACAACAAACACTTAAACGTGTCGGGGTAAGGGAGAATCTAGTCATGCCACCTAGACATCTTTATACTCTTGTATCTCCCGCTCCACTGGTTTACAACCACTACCACTACTATCAACAACAAACACTTAAACGTGTCGGGGTAAGGGAGAATCTAGTCATGCCACCTAGACATCTTTATACTCTTGTATCTCCTGCTCCACTGGTTTACAACCACTACCACTACTATCAACAACAAACACTTAAACGTGTCGGGGTAAGGGAGGATCTAGTCATGCCACCTAGACATCTTTATACTCTTGTATCTCCCGCTATACTGGTTTACAACCACTACCACTACTATCAACAACAAACACTTAAACGTGTCGGGGTAAGGGAGGATCTAGTCATGCCACCTAGACATCTTTATACTCTTGTATCTCCCGCTATACTGGTTTACAACCACTACCACTACTGTCAACAACAAACACTTTAACGTGTCGGGGTAAGGGAGGATCTAGTCATGCCACCTAGACATCTTTATACTCTTGTATCTCCCGCTATACTGGTTTACAACCACTACGACTACTGTCAACAACAAACACTTTAACCTCTTATTCGTGTCGGGGTAAGGGAGGATCTAGTCATGCCACCTAGACATCTTTATACTCTTGTATCTCCCGCTATACTGGTTTACAACCACTACGACTACTGTCAACAACAAACACTTTAACCTCTTGTTCGTGTCCGGGTAAGGGAGGATCTAGTCATGCCACCTTGACATCTTTATACTCTTGTATCTCCCGCTATACTGGTTTACAACCACTACGACTACTGTCAACAACAAACACTTTAACCTCTTGTTCGTGTCCGGGTAAGGGAGGATCTAGTCATGCCACCTAGACATCTTTATACTCTTGTATCTCCCGCTATACTGGTTTACAACCACTACGACTACTGTCAACAACAAACACTTAAACCTCTTGTTCGTGTTGGGGTAAGGGAAGATTTAGTCATGCCACCTTGACATCTTTATACTCTTGTATCTCCCGCTATACTGGTTTACAACCACTACCACTACTGTCAACAACAAACACTTAAACCTCTTGTTCGTGTCGGGGTAAGGGAAGATTTAGTCATGCCACCTAGACATCTTTATACTCTTGTATCTCCCGCTCCACTGGTTTACAACCACTACCACTACTGTGAACAACAAACACTTAAACCTCTTGTTTGTGTCGGGGTAAGGGAAGATTTAGTCATGCCACCTTGACATCTTTATACTCTTGTATCTCCCGCTCCACTGGTTTACAACCACTACCACTACTGTGAACAACAAACACTTAAACCTCTTGTTTGTGTCGGGGTAAGGGAAGATTTAGTCATGCCACCTTGACATCTTTATACTCTTGTATCTCCCGCTATACTGGTTTACAACCACTACCACTACTGTCAACAACAAACACTTAAACCTCTTGTTTGTGTCGTGGTAAGGGAAGATCTAGTCATGCCACCTAGATATCTTTATAACTTTGAATATCTCACTCCAGCGGTTTACAGTCACTTAAATTGCTGTCGACTACAATTTTTTTAACCTCATGTAGGTTTGGATTTAATCGTGCCACTTGGTTATCTTTATACACTTGTATCTCTCACTCCACTAGTTTAGAACTACTCAAACCGTTGTCCACTACAAACACTTGTTCTTTTTAAGGTGGGGGATATCTCTAAGAAAGTTAATCAGTCCAAACACAATCTTAACTAAGAAAATCAATCAGTTTATTCTGTTGTTATATAAAATATGTAATATTTTAATTTCACATAATATGCTTTTTGAAAGTTTACACGTTTGTATAATTGTTTTTATACACGTTTAAAAAGAGGCTTTAGACAAACAAATGGTCGATCATTATTTTAACACATTTTAAAGGAAAATTGTTCAATTTCAGTTTTAAGGGCTTGGGCTCGATGAAATTGGTAGACAAAGCCAAACTAAATTTAATCTGAAAATGTGGTGTGATTACAGGAAAGTCAACAGAGGACGTCATTTAGAATAATTTAGTCACTGTAAAATTAATTATTTGAAAAAGTAATTCATTTGCGAAATACTGATTATTTTTTGTGTTTTTATTATATTTTGTTTTTCCTTTTTTATAGGTTGAGACAATTTTATCAAAAATTACCACATCTCAAGTTTATTGCTAAGAACATACTATTAGATGTTTGACTAAAATTTGCATTTTGTCAATTCTATGGCCCTACAGAGCTGGTGATGTTTTGCTTCATATGCATCCACTCCGGGCAAGAGGTCAGTTAGGTTGCTTTTGGTGGCAGTAGGGTCAAGATTACCTCATGCATGTTTGAGCAGGCGGAGTTGCGATGCCACCGCTCCTGGCGGATTGTCCGCCAACTCATCAAGTAAACATTTACAAGAAACTGTCCACCGCGTTTAATGTTTTATTTTAAGTGTTACATTCTATAAAATAGAACATTCACGATTCTGAGAAGCTCAGTTTCATTCTTTTACAAAGTGTATTTGTTTAACAAATAGTTGCCGAAACAGTAAACCTACCCATGCTTTGTCGTTTTATTGGTTCAAATTTTAATTGTACTACACTTTATTCCTGTTTATAGTAAAACTGAAAAGGGTAAACTAAAACTTAGTTACAATGGAAAACCAATCAAATGTAGCCGAATAAGTGGAGTCACAAGTAGTTGTCTTACGTTCCGGATCTTAAGGGACCGTCCCTTATTTACATAATTTGTCCCACATCTCGGTTTACTTGAGGTTTGTCCCGTATCTTATGTGATAGACATACTTTAATATGAAAAAATAATATACCAAGTAAGACAAAAACATAAAACAAAGTTTCACAAATTTATATGACAGCATATTCAAACTTTAGCGAGTTTGTTATGTTAAACATCCCGGAAGTATTTCAGTACGGACAAGAACCCAGGGATGGTAAGATTTTAAAGGATGGTAAGACTTTAAGGATGGTGAGACTTTAAGGGATGGTAAGACTAAAGGATGGTAAGACTGTAAGGGATGGTAAGATTTGAAAGGACGGTAAGACTTTAAAGTATGGTAAGACTCTAAGGGATTGTAAGACTGTAAGGGATGGTAAGATTTGAAAGGACGGTAAGACTTTAAAGTATAATAAGACTCTAAGGGATTGTAAGACTGTAAGGGATGGTAAAACTGTAAGGGATGGTAAGATTTGAAAGGACGGTAAGACTTTAAAGTATGGTAAGACTTTAAAGGAAGGCAATACTTTAAAGGATGGTAAGACTCTAAGGGATAGTAAGACTTTAAAGGATGGTAAGACTTTAAGGGATGGTAAGATTTTAAAGGATGGTAAGACTTTAAGGGATGGTAAGACTTTAAAGGATGGTAAGACTTTAAGGGATGGTAAAACTTTAAAGGATGGTAAGACTTTAAGGGATGGTAAGGCTTTAAAGGATGGTAAGACTTTAAGGGATGGTAAGACTTTAAAGGATGGTAAGACTTTAAGGGATGGTAAGACTTTAAAGGATGGTAAGACTTTAAGGGATGGTAAGACTTTAAAGGATGGTAAGACTTTAAGGGATGATAAGACTTTAAAGGATGGTAAGACTTTAAAGGATGGTAAGACTTTAAAGGATGGTAAGACTTTAAGGGATGGTAAGACTTTAAAGGATGGTAAGACTTTAAGGGATGGTAAGACTTTAAAGGATGGTAAGACTTTAAAGGATGATAAGACTTTAAAGGATGGTAAGACTTTAAAGGATGATAAGACTTTAAAGGATGGTAAGACTTTAAGGGATGGTAAGACTTTAAAGGATGGTAAGACTTTAAGGGATGATAAGACTTTAAAGGATGATAAGACTTTAAGGGATGGTAAGACTTTAAAGGATGGTAAGACTTTAAGGGATGATAAGACTTTAAAGGATGGTAAGACTTTAAGGGATGGTAAGACTTTAAAGGATGGTAAGACTTTAAGGGATGATAAGACTTTAAAGGATGGTAAGACTTTAAGGGATGATAAGACTTTAAAGGATGGTAAGACTTTAAGGGATGGTAAGACTTTAAAGGATGGTAAGACTTTAAGGGATGGTAAGACTTTAAAGGATGGTAAGACTTTAAAGGATGGTAAGACTTTAAGGGATGGTAAGACTTTAAAGGATGGTAAGACTTTAAAGAATGATAAGACTTTAAAGGATGGTAAGACTTTAAGGGATGGTAAGACTTTAAAGGATGGTAAGACTTTAAGGGATAGTAAGACTTTAAAGGATGGTAAGACTTTAAGGGATGGTAAGATTTTAAAGGAAGGCAATACTTTAAGGGATGGTAAGACTTTAAGGGATTGTAAGACTTTAAAGGATGGTAAGACTTTAAGGGATGGTAAGATTTTAAAGGAAGGCAATACTTTAAGGGATAGTAAGACTTTAAAGGATGGTAAGACTTTAAGGGATGGTAAGACTTTAAAGGATGGTAAGACTTTAAGGGATAGTAAGACTTTAAAGGATGGTAAGACTTTAAGGGATGGTAAGATTTTAAAGGAAGGCAATACTTTAAGGGATGGTAAGAATTTAAAGGAAGGTAAGACTTTAAGGGATGGTAAGATTTTAAAGGAAGGTAAGACTTTAAGGGATGGTAAGATTTTAATGGATAGTAAGACTTTAAAGGACGGTAAGACTTTAAGGGATAGTAAGACTTTAAAGGACGGTAAGACTTTAAGGGATGGTAAGATTTTAAAGGATGGTAAGACTTTAAGGGATTGTAAGACTTTAAAGGATGGTAAGACTTTAAGGGATAGTAAGACTTTAAAGGACGGTAAGACTTTAAGGGATGGTAAGACTTTAAAGGACGGTAAGACTTTAAGGGACGGTAAGACTTTAAGGGATGGTAAGATTTTAAAGGAAGGCAATACTTTAAGGGATGGTAAGACTTTAAGGGATAGTAAGACTTTAAAGGACGGTAAGACTTTAAGGGATGGTAAGATTTTAAAGGAAGGCAATACTTTAAGGGATGGTAAGACTTTAAGGGATAGTAAGACTTTAAGGGATAGTAAGACTTTAAGGGATAGTAAAACTTTAAAGGACGGTAAGACTTTAAGGGATGGTAAGACTTTAAGTGATGGTAAGACTTTAAGGGATAGTAAGACTTTAAAGGACGGTAAGACTTTAAGGGATGGTAAGATTTTAAAGGAAGGTAAGACTTTAAGGGATGGTAAGATTTTAAGGGATAGTAAGACTTTAAGGGATAGTAAGACTTTAAAGGACGGTAAGACTTTAAGGGATGGTAAGACTTTAAGGGATGGTAAGACTTTAAGGGATAGTAAGACTTTAAAGGACGGTAAGACTTTAAGGGATGGTAAGATTTTAAAGGAAGGTAAGACTTTAAGGGATGGTAAGATTTTAAAGGATGGTAAGACTTTAAAGGATGGTAAGACTTTAAGGGATAGTAGGACTTTAAAGGATGGTAAGACTTTAAGGGATGGTAAGACTTTAAAGGATGGTAAGACTTTAAGGGATGGTAAGATTTTAAAGGAAGGCAATACTTTAAGGGATGGTAAGACTTTAAGGGATAGTAAGACTTTAAAGGACGGTAAGACTTTAAGGGATGGTAAGATTTTAAAGGAAGGTAAGACTTTAAGGAATGGTAAGATTTTAAAGGATGGTAAGACTTTAAAGGATGGTAAGACTTTAAGGGATAGTAAGACTTTAAAGGATGGTAAGACTTTAAGGGATGGTAAGACTTTAAAGGATGGTAAGACTTTAAAGGATGATAAGACTTTAAAGGATGGTAAGACTTTAAGGGATGGTAAGACTTTAAAGGATGGTAAGACTTTAAGGGATAGTAAGACTTTAAAGGATGGTAAGACTTTAAGGGATGGTAAGATTTTAAAGGAAGGCAATACTTTAAGGGATGGTAAGACTTTAAAGGATGATAAGACTTTAAGGGATTGTAAGACTTTAAAGGATGGTAAGACTTTAAGGGATGGTAAGATTTTAAAGGAAGGCAATACTTTAGGGGATGGTAAGACTTTAAAGGATGGTAAGACTTTAAGGGATGGTAAGACTTTAAAGGATGGTAAGACTTTAAGGGATAGTAAGACTTTAAAGGATGGTAAGACTTTAAGGGATGGTAAGATTTTAAAGGAAGGCAATACTTTAAGGGATGGTAAGACTTTAAAGGACGGTAAGACTTTAAGGGATGGTAAGATTTTAAAGGAAGGTAAGACTTTAAGGGATGGTAAGATTTTAAAGGAATACTTGAAGGGATGGTAAGACTTTAAGGGATAGTAAGACTTTAAAGGACGGTAAGACTTTAAGGGATGGTAAGATTTTAAAGGAAGGCAATACTTTAAGGGATGGTAAGACTTTAAGGGATAGTAAGACTTTAAGGGATAGTAAGACTTTAAAGGACGGTAAGACTTTAAGGGATGGTAAGACTTTAAGGGATAGTAAGACTTTAAGGGATGATAAGACTTTAAGGGATGGTAAGACTTTAAGGGATGATAAGACTTTAAAGGACGGTAAGACTTTAAGGGATGGTAAGACTTTAAGTGATGGTAAGACTTTAAGGGATAGTAAGACCTTAAAGGACGGTAAGACTTTAAGGGATGATAAGACTTTAAGGGATAGTAAGACTTTAAGGGATAGTAAGACTTTAAAGGACGGTAAGACTTTAAGGGATGGTAAGACTTTAAGGGATGGTAAGACTTTAAGGGATAGTAAGACTTTAAAGGACGGTAAGACTTTAAGGGATGGTAAGATTTTAAAGGAAGGTAAGACTTTAAGGGATGGTAAGATTTTAAAGGAAGGCAATACTTTAAGGGATCGTAAGACTTTAAGGGATAGTAAGACTTTAAAGGACGGTAAGAATTTAAGGGATGGTAAGATTTTAAAGGAAGGTAAGACTTTAAGGGATGGTAAGATTTTAAAGGATGGTAAGACTTTAAAGGATGGTAAGACTTTAAGGGATAGTAAGACTTTAAAGGATGGTAAGACTTTAAAGGATGGTAAGACTTTAAAGGATGATAAGACTTTAAGGGATAGTAAGACTTTAAAGGATGGTAAGACTTTAAGGGATTGTAAGACTTTAAAGGATGGTAAGACTTTAAGGGATGGTAAGATTTTAAAGGAAGGCAATACTTTAAGTGATGGTAAGACTTTAAAGGATGGTAAGACTTTAAGGGATTGTAAGACTTTAAAGGATGGTAAGACTTTAAGGGATAGTAAGATTTTAAAGGAAGGCAATACTTTAGGGGATGGTAAGACTTTAAAGGATGGTAAGACTTTAAGGGATGGTAAGACTTTAAAGGATGGTAAGACTTTAAGGGATAGTAAGACTTTAAAGGATGGTAAGACTTTAAGGGATGGTAAGATTTTAAAGGAAGGTAAGACTTTAAGGGATGGTAAGATTTTAAAGGATGGTAAGACTTTAAAGGATGGTAAGACTTTAAGGGATAGTAAGACTTTAAAGGACGGTAAGACTTTAAGGGATGGTAAGATTTTAAAGGAAGGCAATACTTTAAGGGATGGTAAGACTTTAAGGGATAGTAAGACTTTAAGGGATAGTAAGACTTTAAAGGACGGTAAGACTTTAAGGGATGGTAAGACTTTAAGGGATAGTAAGACTTTAAGGGATGATAAGACTTTAAGGGATGGTAAGACTTTAAGGGATGATAAGACTTTAAAGGACGGTAAGACTTTAAGGGATGGTAAGACTTTAAGGGATGGTAAGACTTTAAGGGATAGTAAGACTTTAAAGGACGGTAAAACTTTAAGGGATGATAAGACTTTAAGGGATAGTAAGACTTTAAGGGATAGTAAGACTTTAAAGGACGGTAAGACTTTAAGGGATGGTAAGACTTTAAGGGATGGTAAGACTTTAAGGGATAGTAAGACTTTAAAGGACGGTAAGACTTTAAGGGATGGTAAGATTTTAAAGGAAGGTAAGACTTTAAGGGATGGTAAGATTTTAAAGGAAGGCAATACTTTAAGGGATCGTAAGACTTTAAGGGATAGTAAGACTTTAAAGGACGGTAAGACTTTAAGGGATGGTAAGATTTTAAAGGAAGGTAAGACTTTAAGGGATGGTAAGATTTTAAAGGATGGTAAGACTTTAAAGGATGGTAAGACTTTAAGGGATAGTAAGACTTTAAAGGATGGTAAGACTTTAAAGGATGGTAAGACTTTAAAGGATGATAAGACTTTAAGGGATAGTAAGACTTTAAAGGATGGTAAGACTTTAAAGGATGGTAAGACTTTAAGGGATAGTAAGACTTTAAAGGATGGTAAGACTTTAAGGGATTGTAAGACTTTAAAGGATGGTAAGACTTTAAGGGATAGTAAGACTTTAAAGGATGGTAAGACTTTAAGGGATGGTAAGATTTTAAAGGATGGTAAGCATATAGATGATAATTGATCTTGAAAAAACTGATTTCCAAGTTAAATATAAGCCAAAATAAGCTTCTTAAGCAGGAAAAAACAAAATTTCTTCACCACCCCTCCACCCCCCCCTGGTTATATTTGGTCACGTATTTTCAAATTCTATACTTGGCAACCCTGAACGAGTGTGTTCAATACGTCATTTTACGTATAAATGTACAATGAGTTTGGGCCTTCTAACTGTTTATAGACGACCTCCACTTCTTACTTCTCAATATAGTTTCTAAATATAGCCCTATGAAGAATATCTTTTTGTACTAAACATCCTACCACATTTCTGCTACCATCTTTTCTGCAATTTACAGGTTTTGGTGACGTTGTTACGTTTGCTTCTTCCCGAAAGCTTCCTGATCGGTTCTCATCCCTTTTGTTCGAGGCAATTTGTATGTAGTGAGTGAGTCTACGTAAATACTTCGAGTAACGGTCTTTTCGGCCTGTTTCGCCGCCGTCTTTTGCTGAATTAAGTTCGCCGCTTTTTGAACCGTTCTTCCACTACTATTGTCTGTAAAGTCGACTACCGATATATTCGCAATGTTTTAAAACTAGGCCTAATCGTAATGTACATAGTCAATAGTCAAACATTCTTTATTCAAATACACAAGTTGCACAAGAATGGCGTCATTGATTCAAATACAATGCCAAATAAAACTCTAAATCATAATTATAACAGTTTGCATTACAGATCATGAAAAACATAAGTCACTTACAATAATTCATTAACACCAGCAAACTTACAAAAAAGATAAATTTATGAGTCTATCAAATAAAAAACTCGTTTAGTGAATGCAGTAGCTTAGAAATCATATATTTTTTTAATTCCTTTTTAATATTTTTTATATTTTTAATTTTAGAAATACTGTCTGGCAAAAAATTATAATATTTAATTCCCGCATATGAAGGTTTCTTTTCAAGAAACTTTAATTATGTTGTGAGAAAGCAATTTTATTTTTATGTCTTGTATTGTAATTGTGAAATGAACCCAATGTTTTGAAATTTGAAAGTTGTGTCTTAATGTGCAAAATCAATCCAAATATATATTGACTAAATACGGTAAGTATATTAAGCCTTGAAAAATGTTCCTCAACCGAATCTGTCCATTTCAATCCCAGTATTATACGTATTGCTTGTTTTTGCAACACTAGTATCCTATGTAAATTTTCATGGGAAGTTGATCCATACAGAATAATCCCAAAAGAGAGATGTGACTGAATAAAAGAAAAATAGATAATTTTTAAGATTTCTGTAGAGCATATCTTTGACATCCTCCTCAACGCACACAATCCTGACGAGACCTTATTACATATTTTGTCTACGTGAAGGTTCCAGTTTAAGTTTTTATCCAAATCAAGTCCCAACAATTTTGAATTTTGTACTTCTTCTAAACCTATGTCACCCATAAAGATATTTGATTGAACATGTTTGTAATTTTTAGCAGTTGAGAAAGAAATATATTTCGTTTTAATTGGTTCATAGTACACAAATATTGATTAATACACGACAACTGGATAAAAGCTATTTCTTCAACGTTTTACGGAGATTTACTTGAAAATTTCAAATTAGTATTAATCTCAGCCGTTAAATGTTGTCTGCCATTTTAGTTAGTTAAGCCTAGCATCGTTAACTTCAGTAATACTCTAATTCATCAATTTAAGCCATAATATTAAGCTTTATATCAGAATTTTACTAGAAATCGCATTCATTGAAACTTATAAATTACAGCATAACGTAATAGTGTACGGAAATATTCAGCCTATTTAGTCTGTTTAATTCATCAATGATATGATATTTATTACATCCCAAAATCAATGTTAATCAACTAAACCCATATTCATCAAACTTTAATACCAAGGAAGCATTTGTTTATTTTTTATTTTATTTTTGTTTTTTTTTTTTCATTTGAAACATATCTCTCTCTTACATATTATCACTAGACAGACAGCCTGTCGCCATCTTACATCTAACCATGACGTCACCTTTTGTTTACATCTTATACCTGCAATTTACGCCGTTTGAGAGCACTGCCATCTACCACACTTATTTAAATAAAACAGCTAATTTTATGTCCAATAAATTAATTCATATTTTTATTTTATTCACCAGTTAGTTCAGTTAGTTGTAAAAAATCCGAAATTACTATTGTAATGAAAGAGAATAGAACTATGCTATCAAATATAATTTGATTTATAGTATTAAGTACAGAATTATGTAAAAATTAGACCAATCTATCAGAGATTTAATTTATAATTTTTTCCTAAACATTTTCTAACTATTATTTTTCAAATTTATTATCAAAACTCATATGAGACAGGATATTAACTATCCACTTCCCAACAATATCGACTTCCTGTATCCAGACCAGCGATATGGGAAGAAGAAATACTCTCTCCATTTTGAAATAGTAAAAGCAAGAGCAAGTGAATAAGGATCCTAATCCTTAGTGAATTATGAAATATTCAAAGCGTTAAAAAGTATTTAATAAATCAACCAAAACTGTCCTAGAACTCATATTTTTCTTTTATACTACTAAATTTAATAATATATATTTTATGGTAAAGAAAATTTGAACTTATTACAACTACAGACTTTGGTGACAACCATCCAAATTCTATACATTTCCTACCCAATTTCAAGAGTCAAGAACACTTCTAAAGTAGCATCCATTCAATTTAACAATCTTTAATCTACATTTCTTTTCCAAATTCAGAAATCTTTTAATTAGTATACAATTTCAGTTAATTCATACCTTTGTAACCATATCATTATTGTTCCATTCATATACTGGTGGTACGCTTGCACGGTGTGAACTCATAATTTCAGTTAATTCATACCTTTGTAACCATATCATTATTGTTCCATTCATATACTGGTGGTACGCTTGCACGGTGTGAACTCATAATTTCAGTTAATTCATACCTTTGTAACCATATCATTATTGTTCCATTCATATACTGGTGGTACGCTTGCACGGTGTGAACTCATAATTTCAGTTAATTCATACCTTTGTAACCATATCATTATTGTTCCATTCATATACTGGTGGTACGCTTGCACGGTGTGAACTCTTAATTTCAGTTAATTCATACCTTTGTAACCATATCATTATTGTTCCATTCATATACTGGTGGTACGCTTGCACGGTGTGAACTCTTAATTTCAGTTAATTCATACCTTTGTAACCATATCATTATTGTTCCATTCATATACTGGTGGTACGCTTGCACGGTGTGAACTCTTAATTTCAGTTAATTCATACCTTTGTAACCATATCATTATTGTTCCATTTATATACTGGTGGTACGCTTGCACGGTGTGAACTCATAATTTCAGTAAATTCATACCTTTGTAACCATATCATTATTGTTCCATTCATATACTGGGGGTACGCTTGCACGGTGTGAACTCATAATTTTAAACCCTAAGATAACCTGTTTTTAACTTTGTAACTTAAAAATTGTTTCCATGCTTTCAATAGTTGATTATATCATATGTAATAAAGATATATGTACAGTATTTATAACATTCAAATTAGTCTTTTATTTATTTGATTTTTTAAATTGTTTATAGTTTTATGCAATAAAATGATCGATGGTAAATTTTCGATTTATGATTTTTTAAAATAATGCTGGTTCACAAAACAGTACAGAAAATAAACAATTAATTAGTCTCAAAAACCGCAAAGAACAAAAAACTTCCTGGCCTTATTGGCTTTCAAGAGGGTCAATAAATGTCCAAGTGAAATTCAAAGGTAGAATCTAATCCGCCACGAGATTGGATCTCCTGGCCTCTAGGGAACAATGTAGGGGGGGGGGTGCAGCAGTCACGTAGCCAGTGAGTAGGAACAGGTTAAAACTGTATGACATATATAATATGTCAGTTATGATTGTATGTGTATTTGTTTGTTAACAATATCTGCCACGAGCTTAATAATGAATAATGACGCTGTATCAATATACTTATTTCAGTAATGAGTGACTTCTTTTAGGATATTGAAAAGTCCCAACCCTTCCCCTCCGTTTTCAATGTAATTTAATTCAACATTTAAAAGGCAGTATTTATTAACTGAGTTGCCGTATAACAGAGAATAGACATCTCTATAAGAAGTGTATTCTCCTTGTCAGCCTGGAACAGCTAGTTCTATCAGCCGGTAGATTGGCGAAGCGTCTTATCCCTCAAGTCAGTGTGTGTAAGAGAGATCGCACCGACTGTAACTGTCTTTGTCACGACATCTGCTGACTATCTCTGTCTCTCTCAAAGCAGAGCACTCTCTCAGTGACTTATCAAACATAAAGTAAACAGACAGACTTTACGCCGTTTTTCTTATAGAGTTTTATTCATTGCATCTAATTAATTACGTTATTCTACTTCTGTGAGGACCTTCAAAGGAACGTCATTCGATAGGCGTTTCAATTCAATAATTTTGACTTCCCCTACCAATCATTCATTTTTGTTTTAGGGTTGAAATGCTCATACGTCCCAAAAAGTACAATTTCTAAATGAACCCGAGGGTGTGTGGTAGTTTGAAACACCCTGTTTGTCTATACATTATATGTATATAACTTAAACATAGATATAATGTATAGATGCGCACGCACGCACATACACAATACATATAAACGTCTCGTTTATTTTAACGTATGTTCTGGGAGTAAGAAAAGGACATTTTATAAAATAAGGAAACAATAATAATCAATAAAATGTTATTCCGACGATTTTTTGCGCTAAAAACAATTTCCAAGGAGCGAGTTAAAGTAATTATTCTTTAATTATTACTGTAGTAAACGTTACACAAAGTAACATGTAGCATGTATATTACTCTACTTGATGTTAGAGTAGTATACATGTTGTAGGAGACTGATTAGTTTACAGGCCAGTGTTGTTGTTTGCATACGTACACCCCAAAAGTAGGACAGTGAAGTGAAATACATTAAATACAAATTACGTCACAAACTACCGAACAATCAATTATTTGACAACCAATTCTGTAACAATCAAATACTCAACAGTAAATTCCGTAACAATAAATAACTACGTTTGTAATAAAGCTCACATTAAATTTTTTAATTAAATTTGTTACATAATATTATTACATTGTATTTTTCCACCAATAAAATGTTTCCCAATGTATTCAATATATTACTTTGACGACCACGCAAAGGTTGAGAATAGAATCATGTGGAAGTTACGTTTTTATCATAATTAATTTTACTCGCTTCGCTTGTTAAGGGCCCAGACCCCCTGTAACTGTAAGCATCAATAGCTACTAATATGATCACAGTTGGCTACACGAGCTCATTGCTACCAAAACTGATCACAGTAGCAAGGCCTGATAATATAACCTAGGGATACATGTGGGATATTAATTTAGTTTTCCGTTTAATATACTCGTAAATCTTGCATTTGGTTTTCTCCAGGGAATCACAACTTTTATAAATTGGGCAAGGTGTACAATCCATAATTTTCCAACCACCACAATCAGAAGGCCATAGTTGATTTATTAATATATGTAAGTATCACGACTGGGTATAATTTAGATATGCATTTATCACAAGAGAATATAAGATTTTTCTATGTTGCTACGAAGAAAGTGGAACAAACAATTTTAGATAACAAAACTATAAACAAAATTTTAAAGCAAATATTTCTCCATTTTTTAAAGGGAATCGTTAGAAAAAGATAATACTTTAGTGAATTTCACCCCTTCTATGAAAATCTATTGGAATTTAAAGATCTATAAGTTATATAACCACTAAGCAAAAGAGTGGGAAACTATGAAAACTGGACATGAAAAAATTTTGACAGTCTAATTAAGTATTTATCTTAAAAAATTGGGATGATCGGCTAACAAAGAAAAAAATATCTGAAGAAAATGAATATAAGAAGTTATTTTAAACATTTCAGTTATATTCAAAATATTACAATATCAATGTTGAGAGTTTTTTATCATAGCTGCATTCTACTATTCAAAATATCCGTTCAGTAACCAAACATTTATTTTTTTTCTTTTTCCTTTTTTTTGTTTATTGTTAAACAAATTGGTTAGTAAAGGACTAAACCTGTGATTTTAGAGCAATAAACCTTTTGCGTACTGGTGGGGAACGTCAAAAAATATTTATAAACAATCGACATTTCACGTGTGAAAAATATATATATATTTTTTTAAATATATTTTGAGCAGAAGTAATAATAGACTAAACTGATTTGGAAAGACATGTTTATTTTCAACTAACTATTCCTTGACCAACCTGTTATTGTATAGTGTGTAGTTTCTTTAATTTGACAACATTTTTTAGAACAATTCAAGACTCATCACATGGGCAGCAGTCTGTGCTTGAACGATATTGTACTATAATTGTCAGCTCAGTTGGAAATTCGAACCTTGGAAAATGGATTCCACTCTCAACCACCATACCAGAAACGTTATTAAAACATTCATTTTTATTTTAAACATTTGTGTAAAGGATTTTCATTTCCAATTTTGTACTGACTTCTTCGGCTCAACATTCAGTCAAAAATACGACACACAAATTTTGATTTTGATATCAGATTGAATGTAAATAGTTTCCAAGTAAGAGAGGAAAGAGTACAAAAGGAGCTAGAATCACTTGATATTAACAAAAGCAATGGTCCTGATCTAATACCAGCTTTGTTCTTAAGAAATGTAGCGCTCAACTTTCAAAGGCTCTCACCAATCTATTGAATAGAATTTTTATGGGCGGCATATTTCCCACAGAACTCTAGTCTAGTTATGTTTTCGGATTTCTAAAACACCTAATTCCAACAAAGTCAGAAGCTTTAGGCCAATCCAGCCTAAAACTGATTTCTAATGAGAGTGTAATTTGTATCCATCAATATTGATTCTGCAAGGGTCGTTCCACCTAAACCAATTTACACAGACTATATTATTTCTACCTTTAACCGATCATATCATTTTTACATTTGGACAGCATCTATTAGGGAACGCTTACTTAGGGTCAAACTTGGAAACTTTTTTCGGAGGAATTTTCTCATCTCGGGTCTCCCACAGGGATCCAAGTTCAGCCCAATTCTTTTTAACGTGTTTGTCAACGGCATCACCAGTCATTTGTCATCCAAATATTTTATCTTTGCAGATGATCTCAAAATATTCCAAGAAATTATACTCATGAAGACTTTCTCAACCTTCAACGTGATTTGCATTTAATTGCTGAACGGTGTGATTATAAAAAATTAGATTCAACCAAATGTCTTGCAATCACTTTCTGACATTTGAGGAACCCCACTATTTCAATTACACTGTAACTGGCAACATTAAACGAATGACCTTAGTGAACGACCTTGGAATCAGTTTGACTGCAAATTTATCACCAGATGCACAAATTAATACTGTATCCATGAAAGCAATCCAAATGTTGGGATTCATTTTACGTTTGGTATATCTAGAAGGACGTTTCGTATATCTAGTTACCCTACTGTTGTTATATAAGGCTTTAGTTAGACATAGTCTGGAATGTTTTATCCTTGTTAGGGTACCCCATTATTCCCATTCATAAACTATAAAGTATTCAGAACAGATTTTGCAGGCTTCAAGGAGCCCGGAGAATACATCCTGTCGTGAGGTCTCACCACCTTCACTCAAGCAAGAATTTCAACTTCCTACACTGGAATGCAGGAGAAAAGTTTGATCTTATCTTCTTACACAAACTTATTAATGAAGAGATTGATTTCCCGCAGATTCTTCGTAGGATATCCTTCTAGTACTGGCTTGAACTAGATCCAGGAATCTATCTTCAACCTGTCACTTCAACTACCTTAGTCCTATAGCTCGATTTCACAGGCACTAACAGCGTTGCGCACGTTAAAAAGAAACTATAATATAGTAATGCTTGATTAGGATTTTCATTACTTTGTTCCTTTGTAACATATTTGATGGAGATGGTGTTTGTAATATGTGACTATTATTATTGTAGTTTCTATCTTATTATTCTCTTGTATTTGTATATATTATACCGTATTTAATAACTCCCGTATTGTTGTAATTCATTTTGTAAGATGTACAATCAAGTATTACTTGTACCTGTTTAGGCACATATGTGTAATGCAATATCTATACTAGTTAAACCTAATATGCATATTTTTTTCTGTTAACATATTCATTGTAGCACATAATGTCTAATCATTGGAATAACGTAATTTATTCAGAGCCATGCGTGATGCCTATGTAAACTTAGATGTAACTTAATTTTTAGTATATTTTGTTGTTGTACCTTGAACATTGTGCCGTTTGCCCATTACGATCGTCTGCCTCGGACAGCTTGGACTTCCACTGTTTTTTTTTATTTTTTTTTTTTTTTATTTTATTTTTTTTTTTTTTTTTTTTTTAGTTTACTTTCTGTGTCTTTGTGTTCATTCTCCGTGGTTTTTAATAAGTTTGAATTTAATTTTTTTTATTTTCATATAATAAACAATATTTTTGCCATTCAACTTGTGTTTCTGTTATTCTGTGTCGTCCTCCTGAGTCTGGTCCCTTCGCAACCACCGTCGATGGGTCCAGCAATATTTTGACAGTACGAGGGTGGGTTGTAACATATTTAATTAATGTATTTATATTCAATCATCTCGAGTCTAATTTATTCAATAGCCTAATTCATAGCTATAATGTTATGTGATCATTATTGTTGACTGATCTTGTTTTTTGCTTTTGTTCTCAGCCATCTTGCTTTATTCTTTTTTATGTTAAAATGTTTTTGTACTAAATGTTCATTTGGAGATCCATTGTATATTGCGGATAATAATTGAAATAATAATTTAACATTAATAAAAATACCAGGCAGATTATAATCCTTAGTATTTCCAGGAGCTGGACGTCCTGGAAGTAGACTATAATCTATCATTTGCTCCTTCCTGCCCCTGAAAGTTATGATTTTATTCACACTAGATACCCCAAGGAAAACCAGACACCTAACCTAACCCAATAACAAATAACCTAAAAAACCCCCAATGACACATTTTATGTCATCTCTACGTTACTTCAGGCAAGTTTTAAAATAAAACAAACGTTCAGTTTGGTGTTACAAGTTCAACTGATAATATAATTACTTTTACCTCATCTTGAATCTATTTGGCTGTGAACTTTTGTAGATGTCTATGTTATTTTTTCTTTGTCAACTAACATAAAGTAGAAAAGTCATTTTACTTAATCTTCTCTTGAAACGGACAATCGACTTTGTCATACAAAAAAGCTAGACAATGACAAAGGTAGCTTTGTCACAGAGAGAACTATTTCAACTGTCAGCTTTTATCATTTCAATTTCTCGTGGACACAGCTGACGTAGAATGTTGCCAATGTAAGGGAACCGTGCATTTAAGACATGACAAGGAAGATGAGGTTTAAGAATTGTGTGATAGGGCCTTACAGTTGATCTCCATAAACGCTATAAAACGAGTCTTTTTATAGATAATATTATTTTACTTATATTTTTAAAATTTTCTTTTAATACTACCAGTTAAATGCTCTTTACGTTTCAGAACGTTTCACTGCTTCATATATCCTTTTTTATTTTATTATTATTATTTTTTTTTTCATGATATACACTCTACCTTTCCATGAGAAGGAACGTATATCAGAACCCTTGAATACACTGTATGCCCAGCCTGAGCCAACACGCGGATCTACATTTCAGTATGACATTACTGTAAGGCATCTGTATTTCGAAAGTGCATTAAAGAAGTTACCCTTAAATACACTGGTTTCCGTTGATCAAGGGTATACAGAAAACGCACGTTTCAATAAGGCAACAGGGACCTGAAGAATTACCAAAGTTTGTATTGGTTTCTTGTCGTAGTTTTTATTTAATCAGTAGAGTTTCTGCGTTATTTCTCAGAACATTACTGAAATAGCCCAAAGTATAACCTTCGGCAATTGTTTACTTGGCAAAGAAAGAAAATAGCAAAGTTGACTTTCAACTGTGTCTTTAATTGTTTGCACACAACCGAATCTTATGTACAATTGGTTAGTTACAAATGTACGATAAGTAACATGCACAGAACATATTATTATAAATATTTTGATTTACATTTGGAATATGTATGTAGTATCGGTGCTTTATTAAGAGTAATATTTATCTAAATAACTACGTTCAATTGGAAACATGTTCTAACACTCTTGACATGGTAGGCATAATATAGATTTGCTTTTTGGAGACACAGCTATGACCTCATTATCTAAAATTTAAAAGTAAAAATAAAACCCGTTCCTCGAGTATCACTTCTTAGAAAGACCTTGGCTCGAGGACCTGATCTAGAGAGCTTAGAATCTCATTCCGCGGGACCCCTTCTCGGGCTTAGACAGTAAGGCGCTTACTGACATACCTCACTGAACGGCCCCTCGTGAATCACTTCTTAGAAAGACCTTGCCTCACGGGTCCTAATCTAGGGGGCTTAGAACCTCATTCCGCGGGACCGGGACCTCTTCTCGGGCTTAGACAGTAAGACGCTTACTGACATGCCTCACTGAACGGCTCCTCGTGAATCACTTCTTAGAAAGACCTTGCCTCATTGGACCTAATCTAGAGAGCTTAAAATCTCATTCCGCAGGACTTCTGACAGTAAGGCGCTTACTGACATACCTCACTGAACGGCTCCTCGTGAATCACTTCTTAGAAAGACCTTAGATCGTGGGACCTAATCTAGAGGGATTAGAACCTCACTCCGCGGGACCTCTTCTCGGGCTTAGACAGTAAGGCGCTTACTGACATACCTCACTGAACGGCTCCTCGTGAATCACTTCTTAGAAAGACCTTGCCTCATGGGAACTTATCTAGAGAGCTTAGAATCTCACTCCGCGGGACCTCTTCTCGGGCTTAGACAGTAAGGCGCTTACTGACATACCTCACTGAACGGCTCCTCGTGAATCACTTCTTAGAAAGACCTTAGATCGTGGGACCTAATCTAGAGGGATTAGAACCTCATTCCACGGGACCTCTTCTCGGGATTATACAGTAAGGTGCTTACTGACATGCCTCACTGAACGGCTCCTCGTGTACCCCTTTATTTTTTCCTAAAGAAATGTATTTTTAAATAGTTCATCTCGTTTTCATTTTAAACATACAAACATTCATCATTATGGAAAACCCACTAATCACTGACACAAATACGGTAAATTTTTTCAACTAAGTTAATATTTTATATCGAAGGGCTAAAATAAGAACTAAAGTATTACCAAAGATCCCTTTAATTTTATTCAAAAAAAATTGTTTTTATTAACTTATTCTTAAAACAGTTCATCTTAATATTAGTTTTTAATGATTACTTCTTTGAACAAATAACTTTACGTAAAGTTGTGATTTCCACAGTAAAATACCATTTAACATGATACTTTTTACTATATTGAGTTACAAACGTAAAACGATATTTCCTAGTTAAGTGTTAGAGAAGTCGTCTTTGGCGCTAACTTCACCTGGTAAAATGACAATTCCTATAACTTTTTAATTCTTACAAAACCTATAATAATTTCCTGATGCTCCATTATACATAAAGTTTCCGATGTCGATGCCATCTAAAGCTACAAACTTTCCTACTTTGTAAAAAGCACGAAATCTGAAACATTATTGTAAGATATATCTTTTCAAAGGAAGGTAATGGTGGAATGTCAACGATAGTTTCGTAAGTGATACGTTACACTTACAACAGTAGCTCTAAAATGTAGACGCAGTTTCGTTTTCAAAGTATCATTTATTCTTTCACTTTGCATAAATTTATTCCATGTACCGATATCTTTGAAAGCTGGATTACATTTATAATTTCAATACTCCCATATCTATATCAAAAGCCCATAGAATAGGTTGTAACATAATTTACACCACTGACCTATCCAATAGGTTATAACATAATTTACACCACTGACCTATCCAATAGGTTGTAACATAATTTACACCACTGACCGATCCAATCATATTCAAAATGGTATTATACCTCCTTTACCAACAATTGAAATGACAAGCGTATTTCGTTGACAAAATGTCATAACAACTAAAACTACTGTACGTCAGATCGCCTACCTTGTTGTCGGCGAGGTCTTTGTTCTTGCTGCCGGTCCCCGAGGCAATGAGTCGCTCACAGTAACACCCCTCCAGCAGCAAGACTCCGGAGGGCCGATTACACGATTCCGAATCGTAGTAGAACAGCAGGTTCTGAAACACAATCAACTGAGTCAGTCAACAGTGGAGCAGTAACACGCCTCCAGGAGGTAGATTCCGGAGGGCCGATTAAAGGACTCCGAGTCGTAGTAGAATAGCAGGTTCTAAAATACAGAAATAGACTGAATCAGTCAACAGTCAAGCAATATCACCCCTCCAGCAGGTAGATTACGGAGGGCCGATTGCACGACTCCGAGTCGTAGTAGAACAACAGGTTCTGAAATACAGCTCGACTGAGTCAGTTCACATTTGAGTAAAGGATAACCCTGACATATTATAACTGTGATATGAGTTTTGTACAAAACTATTGTTTGGATGCATTATGATTCATATAATATAGGGAAGTATGAGATTGCAATCATAGTTAGCATAAAGAGTGATTTGATTTAGCACACTTGTGATTTGATGTGAGTAAAGCTGTAAATTACTGACACAAACACACGAACTGAACACTTACGAAGGTGGTTGAAGAGCACGCTAGGTGGAGGTGAACTAGGAGGAAGTTCCAAAGATCATGTATATCTCACTTGAATGGCTGTAAAGGTAAGCTTATGACCCCTGAATCATGGGAGGAGGTGGGTCGTAGAACTGAATAATTAACCTGGGCGTAGTTTTTATACATTCGCCTAATGTGTCAAGTGACTCTTCTCGAGGGAACGTAATGACTTATTCTGGCCATTAGAGGGTGCTAATTTCAACCCTATTATGAATTCAGGCCTAGTCTAATTCGGGCCTATTTCAATTGTATCAGCATATAATTCATTGAAATATAAACAAAATCTCATAAATAAAAGGCAAAAATGGGACAAGAAAACTTACGTTTGTACTTCCCAGAAACTCTCTAATAGTAGTCTGGTAGTATGCCACTTTGGATGACGAAAAGTACCAAACTAAACATTTGCGATATTTCGGGGGGAAATTCTCTCAAGGTCACTATTGTTGAAACGAAGACTTATCCTTGCCGGAAGTGAAAAATTGGCATGTCTAAGAGCAGAAATCATGATCCACGCCACCCTCGCACTCGTACATACGGCTACGTTTGGTTCGTGAATTGACGATGGCGCCACCCCAACGTGACTTCAGAAATCAGTACAACTGAAACTTAACGTGTATCTGAGGAGGGAGGGGAAGAATTGATGATGGGGATATATAGATGAACGAAAGAGCTGCCATATGGAGACTCACGTACTTCTTAGGGATTTGCAAAAGGAATACTAAGGAATAGATGGAAAATGTATCCCTAGATATGGGCTTCAATCTAAACGTGTTATAAAGGAATTTAACTTTAAATTAAATTCTTAAACAAATGTACAAAACCAGTTACCTGCCTTAAAACACATATCTATGGTTAATGGTTACTTTTGTATCCCACAGATTTTATAGAATTTAATTTGTAGAGGTGTCAACTTTTGGACAGTTTTAAATCAAGAGGAATGTAAAAATTGACTTCTACAGTGAATCGGAGGGTTGTAGACCTTGGATGGAAACGTGCCGGACCGACCAATCATGTGGACTTAATCAGTCTGCACTTATTGTTGTTTATCTTAATACTATCTGAGGTAGGGGATACAAAATAAAGTTCAGAGACATCAGAGCAACGTTGATAAACGAAGGATTGAAGAAAGTTTGACACTGCTTAAAATGCATTCGTGAATCTAGAGGTAACCTAAGTACAGCCTTTCTGTTTAGGATTTCCCACGGTCCAGGAGGATTTTTAACACTTTATAAAAAATACATGATAAGTCTGTTTTCCATACATGTTTCAATTTATACGTTAGCTATGTTATAAGAAATTGTATAAGATTCGCGAAAGGAAAAAGTTAAAATTTACCATTAGAAATACAAATTGTCTCGTGTGGAACACATTGAAATTTTAAAAAATATGACGATAATTACGAATTCTTAGTGAAAACATACAAATAATTTATTTCAGTAATTTAAAATATAGTATGTATTCAGAACACTTATCAAGAGAAATACTTACAAACTTCAATAATCGCATGATTGCCTTGCGAATAACTAATAAATGAAAATTATACAAAAAAATTAAACAATGTCAAACGCTTAAATCACCCCCTGCGTTTTATTAGCTTTGGCCCAAATTATTATATTAAAACGTTACTTGCACGAGATGCGTTATCACTCACGAACAGTTTGAAATACAGTTGGCGGCCGCACGCCATTACCCACACGCCAGGCTGGAGAATAAATGACTTTACCACGTTGTTATTGGACGAAATTGAACGTTTCTGATTTAACATCATTCTACCAATTCACTGCTCATTTTATGTGACTACAAATCATTTATTGACACTACTATCAATACTTCGACCCTTAAGGTGATCAGCGTATATTTATTCCAATTTGCCAGTGGGGGAAACGTAGCGAAGAAGGTCTCGGGGGTAAGGGGAAGGTTCACCCTCCACAGTTCAGTATTCACAGACACCACGTGGAAATTTTTCATAGCATTCAAACAGACTTCCATTCATTATTCGTCATAGTTTTATGAATTGATTGATAAATGACGAATCCACGAAATATCTAACGAATTTTGCGTTCGTTTTGTACGAAATATCTTCGTTTTGCGTGGTTATGGTGAGTTGAAGAACCATTTTGATTTCGGAGTTAAATCAAAGCATTCTTAAAACCATTTGCAACACACCTCCATCGATTTTATTGAGAGTATATGCGATTGGCGATTTAAAAATAGAGTAAACAGAAATAATAAACAGTCTGCCGGGTTTATTTATTTTTAATATTCTAATTAGTAAGCATATAGATATATTCGAGATGTTTGTGTATGATTTAATTTTATGTTACATATTGTTATTTATTTTTATAGGCCTAGTGGTTATGAAAAAGAATCAAATTTGAAAAAAAAATTTAATCTAAACTAACAATTCTTTTATTTCTGGACAACAATTTCACATGAACTAAATATCATAAGTTATTTAATGATGTTCATTGCCGTATTATTGTATATAGAAATAATATTTAATTTCCAACTAATTTTCAGTACTTAGATATCTAAGACTGCAGATTCAAATAATAAAATATTTATCAATTGAGGAAAGATTTAAAAGTTATTCTTAAATGTCTTAATATTTTCATTTTTTGTCTACATTAAAAAACTATTTTCTGTACACACATTTCAATTTACAAATTAATAAACTGCTAAAACAATTATAATCTAAAGGAATAGTAAATGCCGATTTATTTTCTTTTAGTATATAAATTACAATTCACCCACGACCTGCACTAATAAGTTCTCACTAACACATATACCAGTTGTTTATAATATATTTGCGGGCGTAAACATTGCTTATTTGTAGTGTTCTGTTTAATTAAAATGTGTCATTGACGAAGGCTGGCACGCGAAAAGTGTAACGGAGTTCCCTTATTTAACATTTATTTTATCAAAGTTTAATTATTGCTGTTTAAATATGCTTATATCATAGCAAAGTACGAGTACATAACTAGTTGTATATAAAATTAACCCGAAGATAAATTGTACTATTTTAGATTAAGATTGTTTTTTGCAAAAAAACGCATTTTCTGTATTTTTAATTTATAAAGCAATAATTTATTTGGAGAGAAACTAGAAATTAAAAAAGAAAGCATTTTAAGCCATCCCACTTTACTGTTCATTGCAGTACAAGTAGTACATTTATATGTACTTCACAAGACTAACGGAGTTTTATTTTATGAATCTGCTTAAGAAAGCTTTATGTTGTGAAAATCAGTAACACACATACTATAGGTTCCTTCTTTGGGGCCTCTTCCAATGAAACTTTAAATACAATAAAAAACAAATCAATCAACTGGAAGAAAAAAACAATAACTAAATAAATATTGGAAATACAATAATTCAAAAATTAATCAATAATCAAGAACAATTCAATAAATAGTAAAATACCAAAATATTTAAAAAATCAAAACAAAAAGGAACATAACAAAATTAATGTATTATGGTATGAGTTTAAAAATAAAATATTAGAAAAAAGTTAACGACCATAGATGAACGAATGTAATATTTGTCAGTAATTAAGATGAACAGATCAAATGAAAGTTTATTAAATCAGTTGCTCAACCGAAAAAAAAAAACATTCACTTTGCTCATTATTATTTTATTTTACGTAACTATAAATTAAATTACTACTTAGTTTTTTAAATATAAAACTATTCATAGTTAATATTTTGTTCAACAGGCATATTGTAAATAATGTAAAAATTATTCCCTAGGCTAATATTTACAGGATTAAGATATGGAAAGTTTACTTACTTGGTGCAGTTTAGAAATAAGTTAAAAATTCATTCTTTTAAATAAACACGCTATGAATTAAATATTGAAAATTTGAAACTTTTATTGTTTTTGACAGCCATTGATGAGTTATTTATTTATCCAGGGCACATACACATATTTATAGATTAGGAGTCGTAGATTCAATGTATTGCTAGAGAACATAACTTCATAATATAACAACAAGCGGATTCGTATATTTTTAGTAAGTTAAAATAAGTATTCTAATTTAAAAATAAATGATTAATTTTCTTCTATTTAAAAATAACAACACCTGAAAGCAAAACATATCGTTAAAACGTTTCCATTTAGAGGGTAGTTTAAAGTGCTAAGTACAACTCCAGAAGACACCTCCCCTGAGATAGGAACGCATTAACACGGTGTTTAAGGGAACTTGTATCAGCGTGGTCTTAGCTACTATACTGGCCTGACCACACAAGTTAACATCTCTTCCACTTCCAGTACAACCCTAGTAGACACCTCCCCTGAGATAGGAACGCATTAACACGGTGTTTAAGGGAACTTATCTCAGCGTGGTCTTAGCTACTATACTGGTCTGACCACACAAGTTAACATCTCTTCCACTTCCACTACAACCCTAGTAGACACAACCCCTGAGATAGGAACGCATTAACACGGTGTTTAAGGGAACTTATCTCAGCGTGGTCTTAGCTACTATACTGGTCTGACCACACAAGTTAACATCTCTTCCACTTCCACTACAACCCTAGTAGACACATCCCCTGAGATAGGAACTCATTAACACGGTGTTTAACGGAACTTGTCTTAGCGTAGTTTAGCTACTATACTGGCCTGACCACACAAGTTAACATCTCTTCTTCCACTTCCAGTACAACCCTAGTAGACACATCCCCTGAGATAGGAACGCATTAACATGGTGCTTAAGGGAACTTGTCTCAGCGTAGTTTTAGCTACTATACTGGTCTGACCACACAAGTTAACATCTCTTCCACTTCCACTACAACCCTAGTAGACACATCCCCTGAGATAGGAACTCATTAACACGGTGTTTAAGGGAACTTGTCTTAGCGTAGTTTAGCTACTATACTGGCCTGACCACACAAGTTAACATCTCTTCTTCCACTTCCAGTACAACCCTAGTAGACACATCCCCTGAGATAGGAACGCATTAATATGGTGTTTAAGGGAACTTGTCTCAGCGTAGTTTTAGCTACTATACTGGCCTGACCACACAAGTTAACATCTCTTCTTCCACTTCCAGTACAACCCTAGTAGACACATCCCCTGAGATAGGAACGCATTAACATGGTGTTTAAGGGAACTTATCTCAGCGTGGTCTTAGCTACTATACTGGCCTGACCACACAAGTTAACATCTCTTCTTCCACTTCCAGTACAACCCTAGTAGACACATCCCCTGAGATAGGAACGCATTAACATGGTGTTTAAGGGAACTTATCTCAGCGTGGTCTTAGCTACTATACTGGCCTGACCACACAAGTTAACATCTCTTCTTTATCCTAAAGCGCGTTCTTCTTCATTTCATCCACTGCATAATTACCAAAAAAGAATTGCCTTATATTGATGATTACTTTTACCCTACCCCTATATTTTTGAGGTAATTGTGTACTTACCGTACCGATTCAGGTGTGAACTGACTCTGGGTGGTGATGTACATACACACAACACCAAAGACAGGGACAACTATCGAACACATTTTCATACAACTAATGTGTTTAATAAACTCCCATCTCAAGCTGGAGTCAGTTTAATCAACCGGCTTCCTAAGAGCATCAAAGAGTCTGTCGTTCCAACTCAATTCAGAGCTCGAATAAAACGCCTTTTGATATCAAAATAAGTTTACTCTGTTGACGAGTTCTTAACTTTGACTCTTCTTATTCGCTGGGAATAAGGAAGACAACTAGAACTGACACTGATTCCAATCTAACAAAGTTTTTATTGACTGAATGAATATTTATGTATATATGGATGGTTTATCGAATTATAGATTATATTTACTGACGTTTGCAATACAATGTTAAACTGCCATAATGCAATAAAGATATATTGTTACTATGATTTTTGTGTGGTTCTAAACAAACATATATTTTTAAATAGTGTATTAATTTAGTAAGTATACACGGCAATACAATATAAAACCAAACAACCAGTTCAGAATTAATTTTCCAACTATAGAGAAAAGTTATAAGAATAGTTACCAAATCGAAAATTAAATTGGCTTCTTGCAAGCCATATATTGAATGTTTAAACGTTTTAACAATGACAGCTATTAAATTTGTTGAACTGTAGATTTTTATCTAAGAAAACAAATAACTGTTAGACACAGAAAAAAGATAATAAATAAGAAACTAGGGCGAAAGATCTTAGATTCTCCTAACATTGACTCACTCTCTATGAAAACTGGTGCTCATAATATGGGAATTAAAGTTTTTAATAAATTACCAGAAGAGATTAAAGAAATAAAAATCTGCATATGTTAAGAACTATAATATGTTATTTTCTAACAGACATTTGTCCATACAAGAACATGTAACAACCATTTTAAGTTTGTTTTTAAGATTAATAATATATCCTAACGTAAAGGTAAATGTAAAGATTATATTCAAAAAATACATTACCATGAGAATTGTCACATTTACGTAATTTATGTGAATAATAAGAATTAAATTGAATAACCAAAAAGTGACATTCCAGCCTTCCTCCACAGAACCTCATGGCTTTTTTTAAAATGACTTTTCCAAGAAAAAGCTACTTATCTTGAGGATGATTATACTTTCATGTCACACTGTTAAGTCTAGTAGACTCCTTTACATGAAACCAAACCAGGTAAAACATTATATGTTTTACATAAATACCTGTCTTAGATGCACGAATATCGCCCAATATTTGAGATAAGCGAAACATTGTAATTCACTCTTCTAAGCATAAAGTTTATACACATCTACTTTCTACAGAACTATTAGTAATCACAACTTAAACAATGTAAAGATTCTGTAAGCATATTTTACAGTGGATAGTAATTGTTAAATAACAAATAAATATCACAAGTTATAATTGTGTAAGTTTAACACTGATAGGTAAAATAAGTAAAAACTGAAAGGAATAAAGTTGTCTTTATGTAAGTGTCTCATCAAGTTGTTACATAATTAGCCAAACTTGTTTCATTCTAATGTCTGCCACACTAAAGCCGAGATTTTCTATGACTCATAGTCAAGCACACTACTCTTATGAAAAACTGTAAAGTAGGCCTACAACAATTATTTAGATATAGGAGTATCTTTGGCTACATGATGTCATTATTTTTATTGCCATTTTCAAAAAGTGCAGTTCTAAATATAATTTAAAAAAATGATATAATGATTATTACTGTGTTTTATAGACCGTCTGTGACTGAATGAGTGTAATTATACTCCTCGGTACTACAGGATATCAGGACATGCTTTTTACTTTCTTGTTACTACTTTTACCTTTTGTTACTATTTTTTAGTTAAGTTATGTTTAATTTCTTTCATTATTGTTT
This sequence comes from Stictocephala bisonia, assembly GCA_035578905.1. Taxonomy (NCBI): domain Eukaryota; kingdom Metazoa; phylum Arthropoda; class Insecta; order Hemiptera; family Membracidae; genus Stictocephala; species Stictocephala bisonia. The sequence goes on from JAQJVL010001048.1 coordinate 243,596, forward strand.
TTTTTTTCTGACTGAGAAGCCATAATTCAATAGCTTATTTTTTATGTGGTGTTTTTATTGTTTTATGTTTGTATTGCTGTGAAATTTGTATTGGTTGAAATATTTTTATCTAGGATCAATTTATTTACTTTTCCTTGCAAGTTAATTAGTCATTGTTTTAATTGGCATCTATGCACTTTCTATACCCTTCATGAATCCTGACAATTTGATCAAATATAGTTAAAGAATACCCTATATTAACAGGTAACTAAAAAGTATATTTAAAAGCATCTTTTACACGGAAACCATATTTAATGAGGTAAAAATGAGAAATAAGTTATGTTTTAAAAGTATGTGTTTTAAGTATGTGTTGCTGTACTTTCTTATGACTTAAAAACGATTTACCACGATAATTAATTACTACAAAACATAATGTACAATTTAAATTTATAGACATGTAGTTGTACCATTATTTTTCTATATTTGAAAACAAAATATTTACTCAACACCTATCTACACAATTTTATAGTCAACTGTTAAACTCAACAAGTCTTGAAGTTGAAGAACCATCGTGTGGATCCTGTACATCCTACATTTAAATTCAACTTTCAATATCACCAAATTCATTGCTTTCATTATCAATCGAATTGAAAACTAATTGTATACATTTATAATAAATAACAAATACAAACGTATCAGTTTATTTTAAGAATAAAGCCATTGTGGTTTACAGTGTTTAAAGGTGTAATTTTGAAATGGTTACAATCAAGTAGTAATTTTTTAATTGTTCATGGTGAGTTGACGAAATCTATTGTGTATCCAAATGTGATGAAACCGAAAGTAGCTGCCTGGAATGCTAATGTACTTTCGTTATAGCAAGCTTCTGTGAAAAGAAATGTTAGGTTAGGTTAGGTTTGGGGCTAGTTAGGTTAGGTTAGGTTAGATGATAGGTTAAGTTAGTGGTTAGGTTATATCATTATGCATGTTGCAATAGATTTGAAATAACATTAAACACCCTTTATTTTATTATTACTTAAAATATCTCATGTACAAGGAATATTCCCACCAGTAATTTGGTTAATTATTGTGGTCTGCTACTACATTTGGTTTCTAGTTTATTATCTACACTTACATCGTACTACACTAGCACTACACAATGAACTACTAAAGAACTGATAATTTAAGGCACATAATTTAATATGTATGAGAAATCTATATGTTTGCTTATAAAATAAATGCTAATCTATTATAAATACACTATAAATTCACAACTGACGGTGATGTACCGGCTTCTGTTGTACATCGACCGCCCGAACATCGCCTCGTTGATCTCCACTGTCTTATTTAGTCCACCAATCCTCTCGCTGCTGCGAAGACCGTCGTCAATCAGCACCTTTCGGCAGAAAGATTACGACGGTGTGTGACGTAGAGCTAGCTCTTCCTGAAGGATGGCTTGACGAGGAGGAATCTGGAGGAGAAGATACGCTACGAATCTTCACAGTTTCTTTATGGAGACGTGGCTCTTTTCCAGAAAACTTCCCTCACGTGCAGACACCTTTCCACAACACTTCACGGGTTTCTGCTTCCTCTTAAAAATAATTTTACTACAACGAAAGTACAATGTTTCTACATTCAGTACTAAATCGTTTTCGCCATTTTTGGACACACAATCGAGTTTTTCAATACATGAGCAATTAAAAGTCTAATACTTGGTTGTAATTCAAAATTATAGCTCCGAAAAGCTAAGTACAAGAAGAACTGGCACTCTCCATGATGGTTGAATCACAAATTATTTAATATTATACAGAATTAAATGTCTGCCTTAGCATAGATAGTAAGAAACTGGTAAGATCAAAGAACAGGCTACTAAAATAGTTGATATTGTAGTGGCAATGAGGTAAATAGGTCAAGGTAAATTGGTTGGAACGAGTGTGTTTTATGAAACAAGTAAACATAGAAACACTGTTGGGGAGTTTTCATATGCAAGCAATTGAAGAATTCTATTATATATTTATTTGAGTAAAAAATATTGCAAGTCCATAGAAATAAATTATGCGTTTGAAAATAGTTTTTCGAATTTTCTCACGAAATAAAGCATGTATCGATATATTTTTTTACTAACACCTTCAGCTTTTAAAAAACGCGTAAACTAAAACAATATCGAAATAACATGAGAAATAATTGAATTATAATGAAATAATTATAATTGATCCATAATAGGTTATCATAATTTTTCGGTATAAAACGTGTTCCCAGCGGGGACAATAGTAGTTTTTAAGATAATATAGGTCATTTATACATATAATATTTGAAAACTGTCAAGAGTCATGAAGCGCCTAGAAAGTGCATAATTAAAGTTTTAATTTTATATTGTGGCCTTTAAGCCGATTGTAATATACTATTTCAATAGTTGGAAATATATGGAGAGAATTTTTTAAAATAAATGTACAAGAGAGTCTGTCAGACCGATAAGAGTTAATTTTATACTTTAACGAGAAAAGTGATGAGGACCTTCTTTCCATTAACATTGCTCATCAGATTCTCTGGCCGGAAAACTTTTAGAAGAAAAATGACTTCGCGTCTTCAGCACCGTTCAGTTGATAGCAAAGAGAAGCTGGAGTGAATATTTATTTCAACTCTCCAGCGAGATCTCATTTCTTCGAGAAAAAATTAAATTAAAAGCATTGCTTGGCCGGAATGATCTCCATAAGGAAAATGTTAAATTATAATAACGATTACAGCTTTTTTAATGAGATTGAAATTTTAAACTTAGTTTTTTTTTAGATGACAGAATTGCCTATAGCACCCTGATATTGGATTTAAATTTTACCTCCCTTATTTTTTTTTTTTTTAATACAAATCAATATTGTTTTAATTAATAAATTATCTAAATAAACCAAAACCAGCTCAAAATAGAATGTAATGATTCTCTAATCACACTTATCCTATAAAGTATGTACAAATTTTAAATAAATATGTTTAAAAAAATGTAAGCGTGAAACGCATTCAAGTGAAGTAATGTTCAACTACAAAACACGGGTGTCAGCTACTGATAACTGACGCTACCTGGTGGCCAAACGGAAAACTGGGGAAGGAGAGTCAACTGCCAGGACAGTTCAAACCAAACAATGGTTTCCGCTCTACTGATAGTCGAAGGAGTAACAAGTAAATACAATGTCAACACCAGGTAGAGGGTCGGAGGCTGGACTACGATAGCATTAATCACTGGAGAAAATTGTTAAAAATATACAAGAATAAGATTATTGTAACCTTTAATTATTTATAGATTTAAATTCAAACATGCATTAATATTTTAGACAAACAAAATAATTACAGAACTACTATCGATGCAGAAATTATGTGCACCCGAGATTGAATTTTATTTTATAAGGAACTACAAGGCCTACGAAAAATCTAATCACACCATTTTTTTTCCGTTTAATTGTACTGTATGTTATTAAAATATTAATTTTAAAATGTTATTAAACGTTTTATTAGTTTTTATCCTAGTTGGAATAAAAAATACTTGAATTTTAACTAGTGTTCTCTGTACAATGAAATGTTCACCATTATTGCTCAAAACCCCGTAAATTTGTCACATTTCTATTTTAATACCTAGCTGATAGGGATTTTTTCAACAAGTTTTATAGGTTTTAGAATTTTAACTTTTCGAGAAAAAAGTTCTTATCAATTCACTGAAACATTGTTTTCTTGGCTTCTGGAGGTCGTGAAATTAAATTACTTGGTCTTGTTGTACTCCTTATGACATGTATAGTTACGGTAAATTACTTTTAATATGTTTAAGTAAATGCAGTGGTTTTATGTTGATTAAAATCAATTTAAATACCCAAGATTTGTCAATTATTTAACTTCTATTTGCAAAACAAAACTAACAGTATTGTTATTATTCTATCAATTACTCTTGATTTGTATTAATTACGTATAGTGTTGAGTTGGCAACATGATTTTTCGTTATTATTTTTATAATGTTTACTTGGACAAAACAACAATCGATTGTGGTATTTATTTAGAACAACAAGGCATACAACGTGATTCGGCTACACCTCTGTACTGCGGAGTTTACATCAATACTCGTGAAGGCGCTGTACCCTGCTCACACCACATCACTTGTTTTCCTGTACCTCAAACATAAATACGACAAAGCTTTAACTGTCTTCACGTACAGTGGTTAAAACTTGCCTATCCTCCCATACACGTACAGTGATATAGATATAGTTATTTTAAATTGATTTTAATACATTATTAAGTTAATATTAGTAATATCAGTGGTGGAGGGAGCAATACTCTCTGTAAGGTGTGGTATATGTCTGTTCACAGGGTTCCATTCTACGGTTTAGCCTTGGTAGAGTGAGTCAACACTCAAACTCTAGATCAGCTCCGACCAGAACCTCTATCATCGGGATATTTTTACCATACAATTGTGTAATTACTTTCTCGTACTTCAAAATATTTTATTAGTCTCTTAGTTTAATACTGAGCTTTTAGGCGCCCATTTTCCTGACGCCCTACGCGGCCACATCCTCTAAACCGGCCCTTAGCCATTGTTGTGCAGAGAATATCAGTGTTATACAGAGCGTGCGAGTGTTGTACCGAGTGTGATAGTGTTGTAAATAGTGTGTCAGTCTTGTACATAGTGTGTAAGTGTTGTACAGAGTGAAATAGTGCTGTACAGAGAATGTCAGAGTTGTAAATAGTGTGTTAGTCTTGTACATAGTGTGTAAGTGTTGTACAGAGTGAAATAGTGCTGTACAGAGAATGTCAGTGTTGTAAATAGTGTGTCAGTCTTGTACATAGTGTGTAAGTGTTGTACAGAGTGAAATAGTGCTGTACAGAGAATGTCAGTGTTGTAAATAGTGTGTCAGTCTTGTACATAGTGTGTAAGTGTTGTACAGAGTGAAATAGTGCTGTACAGAGAATGTCAGAGTTGTAAATAGTGTGTTAGTCTTGTACATAGTGTGTAAGTGTTGTACAGAGTGAAATAGTGCTGTACAGAGAATGTCAGTGTTGTAAATAGTGTGTTAGTCTTGTACATAGTGTGTAAGTGTTGTACAGAGTGAAATAGTGCTGTACAGAGTGTGTCAGTGTTGTACAGAGTGTGTCAGTGTTGCACAAAGTGAAATAGTGCTATACAGAGTGTGTCAGTGTTGTACAGATGCTGCCTGTGTTCGTACTCAGCCAATCCGTCAAGCTGGAGACGTGTCATTTTAAATGTGACAGCGTCTTTAGATCACAATAGCTGTCTAGCTCATATAGGTCTCTACTGAAACTTTAATCCACTATTTACCTTCAGGTACCAACTTGAAACATGGTCGGAAAGTAATCTTGTTTAAGCTACTGTAAAAAAAAATAGTAATAACAACAACAATAATAATAATTTCACGGTAAACGAATGTCATGTATTTAAAAGTGTTAAATACCTAGGTTGGTTGTTTTACGTAGTGTAATATGATAAAAACGTATCCTTTTGTAGCAGCGTAATACGTGAAATAATTTGTGGTAATTTCTAATGATTTCCTTAGTTGATTTACTTATAAATATAACAAAGCTAAACATTAAAATAATCAAGTTTAGAATATACAATTTGTATAAATGTCAAAATAACAATGATACGTTTAACAATATTTAATTTTTAATATATTAAATAATATTTTTTATAGCAAACATTTTGAAGAACGTTCGTCTTTCTTAATCTTAGATAGTTCTTTAATATGTTACATTGAATTTATGGTTTCAACAATGATTTTTAAGACATTTTCGTATTAGTTACTGTTGGCATTTCGGTTGTACGCTTATGGACTAGTAAATGTACAGGGTTATTCAGCAGGTGAATACTTTAGTACAACTTTGGTTAAAGCTATTAGACAACAAAAAACAAGCAAAAACTGTTATATATGTCCTAGCCTGCTTAGTTTGTCGTATGTCACATTTCTTAATATAGAAAATCAAAGCTCAAAAGACAGTTAAGTTTAATGAATTTAAACTTGGCGGTATATTTAAGCTAATTTGCGTAAATAAAAGCAAACATTAAAATATCGTTCTGTATTTAAAAATGGTAGACTTTTATTTATGTATATAAAAATGGTTAAAAACCATTTATCTGCCAAAACATACAAATAACCTTTTTAAACAATTCGATATAACAGCCAACGTTTCTATATTCATTAAAATCTGGTTACTTAAGAGTAAAGCTATAATTGATTAAAAGAGTTAGTATAATATAAATTACGCCATTTCAAAGTTGCTTTGAATGTTTTTAAATAAGTGCAGCCAAGTAATGTAGTTTTCTTATGTTAACATAGTATAATTTATTCTATTTCAAAAGTGCTTGGAATGGTAAAAAAAAAACTGTTTGCCAAGACCTCTCGACTGTTTGCAATGATTGCTATAATGACTTCACACCAAAAA